>VWZV01012001.1:56836-179777 GCA_013397155.1 Irena cyanogastra | reverse complement strand
ATGTGTTACTACAAATGTTATTAACAGTCATAAAATTATCCAGCTTTTTTAGAAACAAGTGACAGGCCAAGCTTTGGACTCTTTCTGACCCCTGACGAATTCTCCAGCATTCACAGAGAATTATGCAGAGTGTAAAGTAGTAACTCCTTTTGTTTGCTTTTCATTTACCAGCTGCTAATTTAATTGATTGTCCCTTTGTTTTTCCAGGACTAGTTTCTCCTCAGTGTGTGCTGGAATACCACAGCTTGTGCGATTTTTTTTTTCCTTTTCTNACTTACTTATCTGGAGATACTTATTTTGGCTTTAGCCCACTAGTTTCTAGACCAGATTTTTTTTCTAGACACTTTAAATTTTGATGAAATTTCAATTCTCAATTTTGACTCCAGAACCTGGTTCTTTAAAAGAAGCTTCATAATGTGACAGTCACTGTGAAATTCTGTTTCAGAACAACTTTGGAATATTTTTTGCTTGTGATGGTCCTGCCCGTGTCACATTGTCACATGGAAGCCAGCTGAGGCTTTCTAGGCAGGCAAAGAAATTTTCCTGTAAATTCCCTGTTATCTGCTTTTAACCTCTTACTTTTCAGTTGTGCTTTAAGATGGAAGAATATATTTAAAAGGAGACCTAGTGGCTTCTCTCTCCCCACATCTTTTCAAGCAAGCTGTTTGCTTTGAGGCACTGCAATGTGATGCAAATCTGTAGTCTGTCTCAGAGATGCTGGTCCATGCTGTATGTTCAGCATGCAAAGATATTGCTGTAACAGTTTATGAACAGCATAGGGGCCTTCAAAACCTGGAAGCAGCAGTATTTCAGGGTAAAAGAATCACTCACTCTGCCTCTCTTGATCCCTGAGGTCATTGAATTCAGGTGTTTCACTTACAGAAAAAATAAAGAAAGAGAAGGTTGTGTCAGCATCATAGGTATCAGCATATCCTTCAATCCTGAAACCTGTAAACCCTTGGAAAAGGTACACCTTGTATCTTGTAATATCTTAAAATAACAGCATTCCAACAATAAGTTTGCCTGCTTTGCTAATTTAATTTCTCTGTTTTCTTGGAGCAGTTCCCAGAGCTATGATATTGAAAATGAGTCCTAGGCATTCACCACAGCTCTGCAAAACCAAGGGCCATGCTTTTATCTGTAACAATAGTGCCACTATTGTGTTTATCTCCTCTGCCATCCAAAGAATTCCAGAAGTTGCATGCCTGCACACCAGTGGGATGATTGACATTGTTGTAATAGGGTTAATGTTTAAACTTCCCACCCATAATAACTAAAATATCCAGAGATAAGGCTGCAAGTCAATTTGTAATTATCCCTGCTGTGCCAAGACATTGCAAAAGATTCTAAGTGGAGGATAATTTAACTTTTCAGTCCCAGCTGTTAAAAAGTGGTAAGAACAAGGTGAAAAGCTTGGGGCATTTGTATCTTGAGTTTCCAGGGAGAGGAAAAAAGGAGTTGTAATTCCTCCTTGTTCAAACTGGGAATAATTTTCTCTGTGTTCTACTGAAAATGTCCTTTTTATGTTTTGAATACATTAAGTTGTTTGCTGGTTGTTTACTGTCCACGGTACATGAAGGGAATAGATCATAGTTAGCAAATAAGCTACTAGAACGTTTAGTATAGAAAAATTCAATTGAAATACATTTCATACATAAAGACAACATGTGATAATTATTTGTAGTTATTCTAACTAAAGCACTGTCCTCAGAAGAAATAGTATCCCTTCAGTCATATGTTCTGTGGCTTCTGTGAATGACCCATATTAATTTGATTTCTAGAAACTGGCTCTTTAAATTGATGTTGGGTAACTGCTTCCATGCTAGACTACTGAAATAAAGGTATTACATCATTGTCCAAACACGTCCACTTCAATAAAAGTATTTGTTTGCAAAAAAAGATATATATTTTAAATCTTTTACACAACGATCAGCATGCATGCCATTTTCCATTTCAGGCTAAGCATACATTTCAGATGTGGAAAAAGCAAGCATGTTGAAATAATTTGAGGCATGGGTATAGTCAGATCAGTCTTGGTAATCCAGAAGGGAGGGGTGCCCAGTGTATTATTACGTTTCATATATTATTTTTCAAGAGATGGATGCAATCAGTCATCTTCTTGCATATGGTTTGAAAAAAAATTGTCTCGCTGGCAAGTAAACTGTTATTTAAGTACACAATCCACAGTACTACAGAAACAGTTTTGCCAAACTTGTCCAAGTATTCTCACATCCTTAAAGATGGTATAAATATCATTTATGGCAAGCCGTTTACTTCAGACTATATGGAATGCCTTCCTGCTCCCCTGATCTAAGTGTCCCAGTTTGCATTATGGCCTTTATTGCTTCTGTTTGATGGAGTGATCAGTAAAAATTTAATGACACTATAAAATAATAAAAATGTCATTAATTTACCACGGATCCTGGATGCAGTGGTTGTAAAGTTACATTAATAAACAGAATATTTTTTACAACAAAAAGCATTGTTACGTGGGAACGTATAAATAACACACATAAATTTAAGAGCAATTTTACTGTTAGCACACACATTATTATGGAATAGCCAATAAGTGTATAAAACATAGTATATAAAATTTTATGAAAATATACTGTGCACATCAAAAATTCAGCTTTTATCTAAGTGCAGAGAAAAGCCCTTATTGTGTGCCTTCTGCTTCATTGCTGTTCTTTCACAAGATCACAATTTTATATTTGTTCCTAGTCATTTGAAGTTTGCAGCCTTTTCCGAGGCAGGAGCTAAGGCTTCCTTTTGCTTTGCTCCCTGCTTCACTGAATCATTCTTTTTACCTTCCACATGTGAAGGAAGAATTGATACTTTCTGGCAGAACGTGAGGGAAAAGTTGCTAATTTGATGCAAAGCTAAAAATAATGCCAAAGGGGCTGCAAGGCTTGCTTGGCGACACTGGAAATAAGGGATAACTCCCTAGCAGTCTATCTGTCATCACTGGGGCTGCTCCATCACTGACTGTGATAATATGTGAATATGATGGATGCCACAGCCCTGTGCCTCATAACATTTAACATTCATCAGCTCTCACTAACGGGGGCTTTATAATTTAAATATCTTTATTTAATATGCAACGTCTACCTCATACATCATAATTTCAAAGCACTTAGAGAACCAACAGTCCTGCAAGACAGTTGAGCAGACTTTAATTTTTTCAATAACTTTTACGTTTTCTTCGTGTTTGTGACTGACAATGCATAAATAAGTGCCTAATCATATCACAGAATGGAAAATTAAGGTTTGGCTGCAAAGAAGGTTCTTTTTTCTCTTCCTTTTCTCATTTGGAAGAAAGGATTATTTTTACTATGTGTTCAAAGCATAAAGAAGCACAAAGGATCTGATTTTTGTTGGGGAGTGCTTACAGTTTCCTAATGCAAACTCCAACTCTGTGTTGATCTTGTAATGAGAAAGGATTGTCAGTGTCACATCCTAAAACTTTTTTGCTGAGATTTAAATGGAAAAACTTAAAAGTAACTACACAGCATAAGCTCCATAGGCAACACAAAAATAAGAAAAAGAAATCTGTTCAAAATAGGGGTCAAAATTGCTTTTCACAGGGGAGAAAACACCTGCACTGTCCATAGCAGTGCACTTTATAACAAAGTTACCAAAATTTTTTACCAACTGAGATTAGGCAGGCAGCAATAGATGCAGTAGTTGATGCACATGTGTGCAGATGTAATGCATGTGTAGGTAACATATTTGCTCATGCAGCTCTGTATAACCATTTATTTTTAATGAAGGTATGTATTTTCATTTTTAATCTAGGAATATGAAGTAGAGGATCAATCTTCCTCTCAGTCATATTAGGCAAAATTTGTACTTTTAAAAGATTTTTAGTCTGTTTTCTCTAGGATGAGTTCAAGATGGGAGCAAAGACAAATCCCACTGAAAAGGATTTGACCTTAGTGGGACAAGTTTCTTCTCTTATAATAAATGTCATATGAACTTGTTGTGTTTCATGGAATTGTAAAGGCATCTACTAGATAAAAGCACTTTTAGTATTGAGGAAGATTTTCCTATTTTTTAAAGTCCTCTGAATTTGTGTAAACCCAATGCAAATATTGACCATTTTTTTCTATCACTATGATGATTATTTTCAGCAAAAAAAGCAAGAAAAGGAATGAATTTAAAAGGCATTTTAAAGACTTAAATATATCTTTCTTTGTTAAAGCATCTCATGAATTAGGAGGGGGTTATAAAATAACTATAAATAGAGCTCCTTTGTTTGACAAGAGCAGGTATTTTTATGGCATAAGTGCTTTCATTTTAGTGATTCTGAACCTTATCATACAATTTTCCCTTTTCTCCTCCCATGTCAAAATATTGATGTTCTTGCAGAAACTTTTTCTTTTTTTTTTCTTTTTTCTTTTTATTTTTCTTTCTTTTTTTCTTTTTTTTTTTTAAGAGAATATTTTCTGGTAAAATCAAAGAGAATGAATGACTAGAAATATATTCCAAGTGTGCATATTGATATGTAGCTGGATCTGTTGATTTTTATAGAAGAAAGGTATTTCTCCTTTTTCTGAAACACACTTAAAGGCTGTTCTTCCAAGAATACTGCAGGTGCTGTATTAACATCCTTTAAGAAAAAGCTTTTAGTGCAAATATTTTGAAAGAGAAAATAAATGTGCCAAAAGCTGTTTTCTTAGCACTGATCTTTGTTTTTATCTCAACTGCAAATCAGCCCTTTGCAATGGAACACAGTATCCTTGATAAACTTATTTTTCATTCTCTTTACCAGTAAGACAGATCCCATCCTGATGATTCAGGTGTATTGTTACATTGCACAATATTTTTCAGTAAAATATCGGGCCTCTTGTATTGTATTGCCTTTCTGCAGTCAAATTTTTTTTGTAGCTTTTTCTTTTCGCTTGAGTTCCTTTGTGTATGTAAGCTCCTTCATCAAGCATGGATTTTACAGAAGAAAACAAGTGAAGTAATTAACCAAATATAAAATGCAGATTTATTTTGTCTGACAACTGGGAGATTCTGAGGACCTTTTAGAAATGCATTTAGTACCTGAAATGCCTCAGCTGCATGTTGTGGCAAATCCAGTGTCAGATTGAGCTTTCTTTTCCTCTGCAAATTAAACAGAGAATAATTTAAAAAATCCATGGCTGAAGGAACCGAAAGCACGAGGAATCAAAACAATTCCTCACTTTCCTGATGGGGTTTTATGGCTGAAACACAATGATAATAGAAAAAATAATAATATTGGAAAGCAGGGGCAGTTGAAGGTGGAGCAAATGAGGAATCAAGGCCATGTTTTGTCCTGAAGAGCATTTCTAAGTTTCTACCACCTTTTAGGAGAGAATCTCCCAATAATTTCTCCTCGTGTCTAGCATGCACAGCATAGAACTAGGTCATTGAACAATAGACTGAACAGCAGTCAGCACTTTACTTCTGCATAATGCATTAAGTCTAACATGGAGAAACTGTTCATAGAGCTGAAAGCTGGTATTTCACATCTCTAAATTCAAGCTGACATGACATTTAATATTGTTTCATAGTAATGAACAACAAGGTCTCATTCATTCACAAGTAGAACATAATGCCAAGTTTAATCTGAAGAGGTAACAACAAGGCAAGAGGGAAAACATGCTATGTTCCTTCAAATGAGAACGCTAAATTAATGATAACCACTGAACACTTTGCCACTGATACACAGCACTACAGAGACCACTATTGAGAGACAATATTACACTGCCTTTACAGTGCCTTTGTCCAGGAGCTGGGTGAGGAACTGGGTTCACCTATAAAATACCTTTCTGTTTCCACTTTCTGGTTCCAGGCTTCCTATGGAGGTCTCCGGCTTTCAAAAGCTTTCTGTTTTTCTGGGAGTGGGCTTTCTTTTTCCTTTTTTTTCTTTTTTCTTTTTTTCCTTTTTTGTCTTCTTAAGTTTCCTTTCCACTGAGGTGCAACTTAAATTTCTAGACAAAATAATGTTGATTCTGTCCTCTATTATTCCTTATTTCAAATCTTTGTCTTTGAAAATCTCTGTGTAAAATTCAGACTTGTGTTTTCACAGAGGTATGAATGGAAACTTATATCTCAGAGTAGGGAAAAAGTGCCTTTTTTAATTAAAATACCAGTGCATTTTAATACAAATTCTTCTTTCAGCTTCTGAATTTTCATGTTTCCCAAATGCTGATTGTCTTTTTCAGTTTAAGTTGGAAAATAAGTGGAAAGGCAAAGTGAGCAGCATTGATCAGCACTGTGTGCTGCCAAGAGTGTTTTGTATTTGCATGTACAATCGTTTATGCATTATGGCACTGCAGATCAAAATAATCTCAAAGTTTCTGTATATGTTTCACATTTAAAACGAATTTTCATAAATGCAAACATTCAGAATCTGTAAAAAAAAAAAAAAAGAAGAAAAAAAAATTGTTCCTGAGCTAAAATTCTAATTAGATGCATTCATTATTTGTTCGGATTTAAAAAATAAGGCATGTATCGATGCATACCCATATGCACTAGCATATAATGAGAATTATCCTATACAGAGCATTAAGAGTCCTTCTGTTCTTTTCCAGGAAAGAACAAGATTTGAAAATTTAGGCCCACAGTTAACAGGCAAACCCAATGAAGATGGAAAAATTGGCCCCGGTGTCATTGATCTTACAAGGCCAGAAGATGCAGAAGGTGAGTTGTAATTTTGACCATGGGTTATTGAACACTGCACCACAGGATGATATGGCTGAAATAATGCCAGTGTCATAAGTGCTGCCTGTGTACATTCCAGTGTTACATTCCAGTGTAACACTTGGTTGATTTCTATCTGAATTTGGGAGATTTTAGTAAATCCATAACCAAGTGTGGAGACATGAAAAGGACTGCATAGCCCTTTTAGCCTTTCTGCAACACAACTGTCTTTTCTCCAAGCAGCTGCCAAATAAGTGTTTACATTTCATACTCTTAATAAAATTTGAGGAGATATCAAGAAAATTACCTCAGGAAGGAGATATATTCCCCATTTTTTTAGTGTTTAGCAGCTTTGAAGAAGGCTAGAGCATTTCTACCCATCGTGCACCCACTATTCAAGATTTAGCAAGCAGAATTCTATTCTTAGGTAGCTATCAAATGATAATGGACAAATACTTCATATTTTCTGCATGAAAAGATCTTTTTCATTATATAAGCCTTCAGTGCACTCATTTCAGTGAGAGTTTTATACCTATATATATATGTTTCAAGCCTGAGGTGGAAGTCGGTGTTCATCAGGACTGAGTTGAGTCTCCAGCAGGATTACCATGCATGCTCTGGAAGTGGATGTCGCTGGGATTCCCTCTACCCTATGGCACATTGGAGGAGCACATGTGCATATATAGGAACCCTACCTGTCAGAAAATTAGTGTACTCTTCAGATAGAATATTATGCAGGATTTTACTCCCTCAATTTACTTCTGTTTGAGAATAATTTTGCCCTTTTTAAATTGGGAAATTCTAGTTATGGCTTAAGAGGGTTAAAACACATCTGAATTTTTCCATTAACATCCAAACATCTGACAGATCCAGTCTACTTTTTTTCCTTGGATCAAAAGAACAGGACCAGTAAACTTTAGGAAGCTAGTATTTATGAGCTTCATTTGTTCATCCTTAATAAAATTTGATTGGCCACTGTTGTATCATCTGTAAACAGAAAAATAACAAACAGAATGTAGGTAAGAAATAGCCTTCAGACGGGTATTTGGCAATGATTTTTTTTTTCTTAGAAAAAAGGAATCAGGATATACATGGACTTTCCAAAACACTTTTTGACCGATCAGTTATTTATAAAGTGCTTTATATGTACTATATAAAGTGCTTTAAAGTGCTAAATGCTTATAAAGAAACATTCATCCAGCAGCAATATTTCATATTTCAAGATGTTGAAGAATAGTTTTTTTGGTCAGTTTGGGTGAAAAGCTGCAAGGGGATACTTACAGATACACTGGTTTAGATCTCTGACCCCATTGTTGGTTTAGCTAATTTCCTTCAATTCCTCCATTCTCTTCCTAGTGTGCTTGATTTAGTGTCTTGATACCTCTTGTGGCACTGGCAGCCTCCCCTGTTACTGGATAGTGCAGAGAGAGGCTTTGCCACATGTAACCCAAGCTGCAGTGCTGTGTGCCAGTTTAAGGACAGTGTGCATGGCTTTCTAGAGCTGCTGGGGCACTTTGAGGTACGGTGCCTTGCCACATTAGAAATCTGAGTTCATGAATGGATTCAGATTTCCAGAATTTGTTTAGCAGCCAAGAGGTATCTCTGGAAAAGAGATGCTGGGTGCATAGCACTGCTGATCTGAAAAAAAACATTGGCAGGAGTTCTAAACTGAGCTGCTTGTTTGTCCTTCTTGTGGTAGACAAGGTGAATTTAGATGGTAGCTGGATGGAAGAAGAAGACATTAAAAATATAGCCTGAGTTTTGTCCCTTATATTTGGCAAGCAGGCTAAGAGATGGCACTTCTAGCCTAACAATTTACAATGGAAGTGCATTGCAAAGAGTGCTGCAGAAATATCAGCAGTTAAACTGTGGTTTCTGATATCCTGTACCATTCTACAGATTCTTCCCAGCTTCTAATTATCATGAAACTATTACAGATCTTTCTAGGTTTGTCAATTTTTTTTTAATATGTGTTGCTATTATTTTGTGCTTCCAAACTTCAACCCTGGGTTACTATGAAACTTGACAGCTTATTCTTTGGAATCATAGAATCATTTAGTTAGGATCAAGTCCAACCCAGCACTGCCAACTGCACCATGAATCCATGTCCCAGAGTGCTATATCTTTTAAATACCTTCAGGGGTGCTGACTCAGACACTTCCCTGGGCAGCCTGTTCCAGAGTTTGACAACTCTTTCAATGAAGAAACGTTTCCTTCATATCAAATCTAAACTTCCCCTGGCACGACTTGGGGCCATTTCCTCTTGTCCTGTTTCATCCTTGCGAAAAAACATCCCGATCCCCGCCTCTCTGCAGCCTCCTTTCATGTTGTTGTAGGGAATGACAAGGTCCTCCCTGAGCCTCCTTTCCTCCAGGCTAAACACCCTCAGCTCCATCAGCCTCTCCTCATCAGACTTGTGCTCCAGACCTTTCACCAGCTTTGTTTCACTTCTTTCACCTCCTCTGAGAACGCCTTGCTGCGTTTCACTGTGTTGCCACAGTCGCAATCTCAGCTGAATGTCAAAGGTTCCTAATAGGCACAGTCATGTTCTTCAAAGACTTCGCGTGTTTCGCACCTTCCTTTCTGTATTGTCATTTTTACTTTAAATCTTCCCCTCCCCCCCTTTTTTTAGATACTATTTGAATGCAGGTTGCTGTAGAAATCTTTAGCTAATGTTTCTGTGGTTTATGTGTGCTTTTACACACATAAAACGAGGAATAGAGATTTCTGAAGCGACATATTGATGGCCAACTTTTGATGCCCTGTCTTTTCTTGTCAGAAATACATCCAGCTCTCTGAGTCCCAGGTGCAGTTGTCACAGAGTGAGTGGATGGATGTTAGATCTGCCAGGTTTTACTCTCACCAAAATTTGAGGACTTCAGATTTATGAAATTCACTACATTTGGGGAAGATATTAACAATTTGCAGAGTGTTCTTTTAAAGGAGGGGGAGAGGGACACAGGTGTAAGGGTGGGGCAGTGGCGTAGCAGATTTTTTCCTGAGCTAAGGATTCCAAATTTAGCCCCACTACTGGCCATAAACTGGAGGAAATGTAGTTTGGGTTGTATTCTAATCCCCAAAGTGGTCTAGAGCAAAGGGGCTGTGAGAGTTTCATTCATTTCCACAGGAAACTGAAGTTTGCAGAGACATGGTGCATGTCTGTCCATCCCAACAGGCATTTGAGATAGACCAGATCTGGGAAGTGCTCCTGATTCCCGTGGTTTAGACACAACATTTAAGGTTCATGTAATTTGTTAGAAGATGTATCAGCAGACTTCTACTTTATGGAATGCCTTTGTAACAGTACCTAGCAATGATTTCTCTCTATTCTTCACATCTTTCTGTGACATATGGCAGTGATCTGAGTTTGACATGATCAGAGTCATGTCTTACTGTAATTTTAGGAGAGCTTGTGGTACTGGCTCATTGACCAGAAGCTGAAGCTACAGGTATTTTTTTTTTTTTTGAGTCATGAATTATAAGCATTGAAATTCTTTAAACTTAGAAATTAGACAAATATGAAATAGTATAGAATGATTTTTTTTAGCTCGTTGTCCCTGCCTAGTGTGAAAAAACCTTTTCAAGATTAATTAAAGGTAAGATTTAATTAATGGTACTTTCAGAGATACAAAGTTGTCATCAAAGTTTGTTTTGCCCATAATGAGCTAACAGTCATCTGAATGGAGGCCTGAAAATCATTAGCAAGAGTTTTATATTAAATGTGACATAAACCAATCTTTCTATTACTTCCTTAGCCACCAGCAGGACTGAGCTAACTATATTAAAAATCAAGCTCAAACTGTATTTAAAACATTGCCACTTACTGTGACACCATTGATGAATAGTCCACAGCTGTTAGACTTGTAATGATACAAGTGAAATGAAATCCCAGTTGCCATGTTAAAATATATGATACATTAGCAAAATTCAAAAACATTATTTTGAAAGCCTCATAAACGTTTGGTGACTGGTATCCAAAATTATAAACAACAGCCAATTAGAGAACTAAAGAAGGATTATTTTTCACTTGACAGATTAACACTTTAAAGGAAGCATAATTCTTTCTGTAGGTGGCTTCATAATTTTGAACATTTGAGGTTGTCAGTACTGAAATATAGCTAACAGGGATGGACACACCAAGACAGCTTTGAATATAGCTTTAGCTAAACCCTCTCTTGAACAAGACTGACCGGAGAGTTTAGGGTGTAGTCAGGAGTCATAGGCAAGCCCTGTTTAAATTTCAGGTCAGAAAACCTACGTAATACTAAAGTATTTATCATACTAAATACTAAAGTATCTAGTTCTCAGTTATTGAGAATATTGGATGATGTGAATAAGTTTTTTTGGTTCAAGTTCTAGAAAAAGGTTTTCCTTTCACAGACACTCACTTTTGGGTGATGGTGCTGCTTCTTCTGAATTGTAAAATGTGCTCAATGTTTATGGATCCTTCTGGTTTTGTGGATGTGGTCAGATTCTTGGAAATCTGTAGCAAGTGTGTTAAGATTTTGTTTTCTAGTAGACAGAAATTTGCAGGGTAGACCTAACCTTTCTGTTGACAAATTTTTACCTTAGCTCAGGTTGAAATATGGTTTCCTTCAGCAGTCGTTTTCAGGGATTCAAATTCCATCAAGACCTGATCTTCATTCCTACCAAAGAATTGGATCTATTAAAATGTAATTTTCCTGATTGAATCCTAGGCTCAGAGCAAAATCATCTGAATGTTATTGTTTTGCCACTATCTCACTCATTTTGCAAAAGAGAAGAAACTTATCTCTATCTGATTTTCCTTAGTGAAAATAAGATATATTGGAAAACTAAATTTTAGAAAGCAAATAGAAATAGATGAAAATGCCTTATTAGTACTTAACATTTAGTTTCATGTTCATTCACATTGATATTTTAGAATCAGGGGCTTGTGAATTATATCTTTGGCCTCACAGTTTTCCACTTGGGAAAACATACAAAAAGAGTTCTGGGTCCTGTTTTGATGTTTTCATTCACATTTTTCACACTGTAGTTTTCTTGATTCTGTAAACCTTGCGTTTAGCACTTGCTGCTTCTTTCTTTGATGCTATTCTACCAGTGTGTGCTAAGCATGTACCTGAGAGGTAGGTACATGTCTGCTAGTTTAGATAGAAACAGTTTTAAGTAATAGGGTGAGATCTGTCTCTTTACTTTGTCTATATCCTATAGACATCCTGTCTATTTGTCCTTGTATTAGACTAATGAGATTTTTCAGTCTCCCAGAGGATAACTTTTGCTATGAAACCTAGCTGTAAAGTCAGTTCTTAGAGTCCTCGGCATGGGATTGGCATCAGCCCATCGCCTTAAATTCACTGATTTAGCATGTGAGTCCTTAGTGCCTGTGTCCTCCCTTGCAGTGCTTGCTGTCTCTTACTTCAACTTGTAAATTCCTTGGGTTAAAGACTGTGGCTTTCTACATATCGAATCATGGCTTGAGATTACACAGATTTAAGCTTTGTCTGTGTGTTCTTTGAACCATGCTCCAAGTAAACTAAACTGCAAGCCAGTCACAAGCTGGATAACCATTGGTAACTGACTGGTTCCAGTAAGTAAGGCCTAGCTTAATGTTGTTAATTGTAGTTCAGTTTTTGGGCCTCAATCCAGGCGTGGAGGAGAACAAGCTGACCTTATATTTTAGAAGAACATATTCCAGTTCATCAGTAAGTTTAAGAAACCAGTTCTGCTGCATTTCAGGTGATGGATTTGTTGTCCAACATACAAAGTCAGTGAATAGCCCAAGATTCCCTGCAGTTAATAGTCAACAGTCTGTCTTATCATGTGCAGGAAATTAGCTGTTCCCATTCATATTTGACTTGAGCTAGCCATGTTGCAAGGAATATTGTAGCAAAATGGGAGATTCTACCTGTCCAAAAGCAAGGGAAATTAAATGGTAGGGAAAGAAATGGTGTCAGGCACCATCAAATATTTAACCAATTGCCCAAACATGATAAAGAAAGAGTAGTTGCAATTACGTCAATTACATCAGCAGCAGGGAATGTGGAATCATGTGAAGGAGAGGAATGATTTAAGTGAAGAAAGACAGGGAGGAAGGAACATGGGAGAAACGTGAGAAAACCGAAATACAAGGGGAGCACGAGGCTGAGGAGTAAGGCTGAGGAAAAACTGCCACCAGTTTCTGTCCATCAGTCTGTCAAAGTGTCATTTCCTCCCTCCCTGGCAAGAGAGCAGACATCATGACCAGTGCCTGGGTTTTGCACACCTATTAGGTGTATAATTAAAGGAGCACCTCTACCATATGCTCAAAGCCTCAACAACCCCATACACACCCAACAGCAAATAATTGCTTATACAAAAGAGTGAGGGCTTCTTCTCTACTTCAAAAAAGGCTGGCTTTGAGCGGCTGAAGAGGCAGGTGAAAGGGAACCATGCATTTACAGGCAGATCAACCTGGCAAGCTGCCAAGACAATCCAAACCTGTGAGGTAACTTGTTTAGCACCCTCCTATGCAGAAGTGTAAACAGCAGGTAGCACAGGCAGGGTAAAGCATCACCTACTTTTGTGACAGTGCTTCGTAAATACCAGAGGAAAGAATTCCTCTCCATGCCAGAATTTGTCGCACATAAATATTTGTAATAGTTGCTATGGCAGTTGAGAGGAGAAAGATGAAAATCAGAAAACAGTGAAGCTGTCTGAAAACAAAGAAATGTATCCAGAAAGTAAGCCCAAGTGCTGGAATTTTTATTGCCCTGAATTCTTGTTATAGGCCTTTGATTGCAAAAACACCACCCCAAAACAACCCAAATCCAATAATTGTATTTTTATGTTTAAAGATAAAATAATTTATTGTATTAATAAGCCTAAATGCTAAAATGTGGCCTTCATTAATTGTAGTTGCCATTTTTAACGTCCATGAACCTGATTGTGCCTGATGCTTGAGCGATATCCTGAAATTTTCCAGAATAACACGGATAGGAATCTGGAATGGAGTACTTAGGCATAGTATTTCAGTTGTGTTAGGTGAGATTTGGTGCTTCAGTCCTGGAGTAACTCAACACCTGCAGATGGGATAGGAATAAGACGTCTTTAAGAACCATCCCATCACTTTTCTGATGGCAACCACCCCGTGCATCTAATTGTTGCCAGCATCTCCATAACGTTTTAGAGGGGGAACTGAAAAACCTGGACTGGGAGTGTGTGGACTGATCTTCCCATAGCATTGAACTTATTGTTCTTAAAACACTAATACTCAATATTTAGTATGCTTCTCATTTTCAGAATAACAAATCTGGGTATCCTCTACAACTGCTAACTTTTGATTTTCAACTGCCTTACGTGTTTTTCTTTCTGCTGCTAAATATGAGGCTTTCTTGTCTGACATTTCCAAGCTACAGTAATTGATTCTTATAGAATAATATCCTTATTTTAAAAAATTACACTTAGAATTTTTGATGTTGTACAATCAACCACTTTTACAATGCCCTGAGTTTTACATAGGGGTGCCTATTAGCACAGTTACAACTAAGAGCTTTTCACAATTTCCATTATATAGTAAAATATTATTTTCAGGAATTTAGAAGGTGTCTGTAAAAAGCAACTGTGAGCTGCAGTTTTACACAGAAAATCTTCACCCATGTGAAAATTATTGTCACAAATGCTGACAGCATCAGTCAGTATGTGTAGCTATTTTTAGGTGGACTGACTGAAAAATTAAATATAGCAATTCAATGGTTTAAAACATTTTTTCACACTCATGTATAGCCATCAGGTGTAAAACACCCTGTGGTCCTGATTCTCTGAGGGTTTCTTGCTTAATGCTCCAATACGGCTAAAGAAGCTTGAAGCCCCATAAAATAGTGTAAAATTTCAAGGCACAATTGAATTTTCAATGGAGAAAGTCACCATTATATCATACTGAGTGAAGGAGAGAGGAATCTTCTCCTTCTTCCTTAAATCCTTAAGCACAGGGAGTGGAGCAGAAATATGAATACGCTAAGGAAAGAACATCATATATTCTGGTTATGCATGAGCAATTGGTACAGATTCAAACAAGCCCTCTTGTACAACTGTCTATTTTTCTTAGTCTAGAACGTGAACCATTTTCTCCTTCAGGAGCCTCAGTATCTCAGAAATGGAAAAGTGTTTAGGATCATTTGCCTTTCTTCCATGTACATATGAAAGTGTCTAAACAAGTGCCTAGTGAAGAACTTGGTAGCAAGGGGGAATATTTCCTTCATTTGTACTTTGATTTAATTTCACAGGTTCAGTGGTCCAAAGAGTGTGTAGTGTGAGCATTGCAGCATCGTCATAAATCCTGCAAATAATAAATGATTGTGTTTTCAATTTGGCAGGGGTGGTTTCACAGGAATTTAAAAAAAAGGAATGATTTGTAAATTTTCATGTAAGCTCCTATTTCATGGTAAACACTAAATTTTTTATGCAGACCAGGTAAATGTTGTCGCATATTGAGACTTGCCATAGCAATATGGCATATTGCAATATAGCAATACTTTCATATTTGTGAAAACATCTTCCTGGTTTTGCTCACAAATCCCAAATGTCCAGGGGTACCTTACTTGAAAAATTAGCCTGAGGAACAGCTCCTGTTAATATGCTGGTTTCGCTTCTTTCTCTTCATGTTATATTATTTACTAATTACATTATCAGTTGTTGTAATATCAGCACCCCATGTAAAAGGCAAGAAGAAATGGCATTTGCATATCCTAGCCCCAGTTCCTTGCCAATTACTGATATGACAAGTGAAAACAGCTAGCACTGGATGGAAGGAATTAGTTGTATTGATACAAAGAATGATGTTGCATCATTCAGAAAGTGACAAATTATTGACGATTGAATGCAGGAAATGGGTCACTAAAGCAGTGGCTGCAACACATTTTAATATCTTTTGCTAAGTATTCTGCATTTCTTAATGACACGTAATTTGAGGGAGGTGGTTTTGTAAAACTTTCTCCCATTGTTAAACAATCCCTTTTTACAAACTGCATTGTACTTAAGCTTTTAAAAATCATTGTTTTGGTAAAGAACATGTGAGCAAGCCGTGAACAGTGTTCAGCCACACCTTGAACAATGCATCCATCAAAAATGAAGTCAGACTGCCTTCTTTCTCTGTCCTAATTCCCTTCTATCATTTCTCCATCTTAAAACAAAACAAAGCATTGACTGAAGTATGAATGGATCACTGTGGCCCTTGTTCAAACAGGACTTTTTCAACAAAAAAGCTTTTAGGGATGACTGAAGACTGCAGAATTAGCCCCTGTGTTTTAAATTAATGTTGTGTTTTCTGGAAGTTCTAGGTGACACTCATGTCATGAGAAATTTGAAATGATGTGAGTAACAGCTACACTGGCAGTAAGGCTGTTACTTTTATGGAAACATTTTTATGTTAAGTAGATTAATGCATTCTTTGTATTGCTTTGATTTTGAATATGATTAATATAGTAACAATAATTGCTTAGCTGGTAGACCAGCTGTTTTTTTCTGAAAAATAAAATCAAATCCATAGATCTTGTCAGATACCTAACAATAATTGCTAGTATTTTTTCTCTTTGACTGGGCTGTTTCATCCATGATTTTCCTTTCTGTGGGCCTCTATTTTCCTAACTGAATATAAAATAAAATATCAAATGGAAACAAGGACAGTGTTTGTGGATTGAATAATGTAGATGGTTGTTAGATCTGATGAATGGCAATCTCCTACTGCTGGCATCATTATTTAGGCTGAAAAACTTTCAACTTAAATATGATTCATATTTCTTTTCTATCAATAACATTAAGTCAGAATTGGGTTGTTAGCATTTAATTAATTATCTGTGAAGGTTCTTGAAGTCTGCAAGTGGCACATGATTGAAAAATATGATGACACTTAAACACCTCCCCAAATTTATAGTAGAGGCTGCTTCTTCATCCCAATTTCTCTATAGATGTTTCATGGATCTTCACAGAGTAACTCTTATGTTAGAGCACATGTGTAACTATGTCAGCCACCAGGAGCTAAAGTCAGGCCTCAAGCCCTAATTAATTCAGTTAATATCCCACTTAATTTAAAGCATTATTTTATTGTTTTAGCTATAGTCCATGCCAAGTTTCCATGAGGGTTAGCTTTGCCATAGAATGTGGTCAAGAAATCTAAACTGTTTGTGTAAGCCATCAAGCAAGTAGCTGCATTTAGCAGTTTTAATTCATTTATACAGCACAGATTTGGGCAGGGCTGGCTGTGAAGCGTGGATGTGCTGGCAGCTTATTTAGAGTTATCGTTTTGATATTTATTAGGGCACAGCTAACAATTCAGCTTTAAACTCTGGTGGGTGAACTGGTGGAGCTGAGAACAGTTGCTTTGATTTCACACGCAGCAGATATTCCACTCTTAATTTTAGCTTTAGACTTTCAAATGGGGAAAGATGTATGTGCAGGTTGTGAGTATGGCTGTGAAAACTGGTGCTGTGTTTTAATTGAGATTAAGTATTTTGCTTGCATATGTAAAACAAATGTACTAAAAAAAAGTAAACTTGCTGCCACCAAAACTGAAAGCAAGGCACTCTGGAAAATATATGCTGATATATAACTGGCTAGAATTTCCTTCATTTTGCAAAGCCACGAGCCACATGTATCAGCTCACCACAAAGTCATTAGGTCTTTTTAAACTCAGATGAAAAACATTAACAAATACCACAAAAGGCTTTAGTATGGCCCCTTTGTTCATTCACATATGGCAGTTTATAACTCCTGCACCACTTGGGTCGTGTGTTTGTTTAAGCTGCCTCCATCAGGCCAGCCTTGAAAGAACAAAAGGCATCTTGAGTGATCCTAAGCAGGAAATGGGCTAATCTAAACATGGCTTGTGACACTATAAGTAGAATAGAAAGGGGAGGGATTGATTAGTCATTAATGTCCAATTGACTCCATATGGATGTTGCAATAATAAGGCCTTTTTCAGTGCAGTAGCGGAGTTATTGAATTAGAGGTTTATGTTTCCTCAGAGCTGACCTTAGGGAATTCCCAGTTGGTTCTTCTTGTTGATGTTTTAAAGAGAATGGAGTCTCTAAGCAGGAAAAAGGGAAGTCTTATCATAAGGAAGTGTTGCTTGGATGTAGCTAACCTGTGCTACAGTATATTCCCACCTCCTATTATTTACTTGGCACATTTCAGAACCCTTCCGGGTGAAAAATTTTAGAGGCCATTTAAATATTGCAGTGTTTCATGAATTGGTTGTGGCTTTCCCAGTTTTCCTCTCCATTCATTCACTGACATGTAGCCTGTGAGAAATGCTCAGTGCTCAAATTGCAGCTGAATAATATTTGTTTAGAATTTGGAACAAAAGCCTCCTCTCAAACAGAACATTTGTGTCACCCCTGTTCCAAACCTAGCCATGTTTCCAAGTGGGTATTTTGCCAGTGATGACAAGACATGCCAGTCTCACAGAATGAGAAAATCTGAATGGTGCTGGGGATGAAGAAATAGGAGGCAGGCAAGGGGCAAAACAGATAAATGTTATACTGCAACTGCTACATGTCGCTTAGATTACAGTGAAGTAGTAGTAATTATTGTAACTTTCACTAAAATTGATAACCCAAAATGTTACTTAAATGACAACTCCTGTGTTCTAAGCTTGCCAAAGCTGCTTTTTCCATTCTGTTCTTTCCTTATTTGTCATTTTCTATTTGATTTTAAATACTGCTATATGTTTCACAAAGGCTGCATTTGTCTGTACACAGGTTAAGAGCAGCACAGGTCACTACTAAGCTGGTTTCTCATTCTCCCTGTTTTTATGGCATGTCCATATTTATGAGCAACCCATCTCTTGCAGTAAAAGAATGACTCTGTTTGCATGTTTGTCAGGTTCTGGTCTCTGCAGTGCTAGCTGTATCACCACAGACAGGGCCAGATATGTTGGAGGTCACAATCAGTCTTTTCCAAACTAGGCAAATATGTCATCTCAGTTTAATGAATAGCTGATGATAGGAGCTTTACCACTAGCCAGTCATTTTCATCCCAGGAACCTAGAAAGATTGTCTTTATTTCTATGTATTCTGTCTTGGTGTGTGTCCATGGAAGATGATCTGCAGTACATACTCTAGATTGGCCAGATCCATTATCTGGGGAGAAGTCAGGGGAAATGTATCACTTCAAACACGAATCAATGGCCATACTGTGAAGAGTCATTATGGAATAACAGGGTGATTGACAAAAATCTCTGTCACTTTTTGCTGTCATTTCTTTTCTCTCTTTTCCTCATCTTTTTCTCAGCCTTTTTTTGCTCCTTCCTATCACATCTATTGTTGTTTGTTTTCTGGTAACATGTAAAGGCCTTGTCTCAGCTTTTGTTGTAGATGATGTGCAAAATGGAAGGTAAACCCACATCCCAGTAAAGAAGTAGGATTAACCCTAATGTGGCCAAGATTTCAGGAAGCATGCTGAGTGATAATGCCTGTCCTAAGATTAATTTCATTAGTAAATGTAAGAAACTCAGATAAAGGCAGGAATAAATAAATAAATAAACAATGTAACAATTGTTATTCTATGTTTCTTAACATTTATTTCACACGAGGATGTTTATCTTTCTTGATGATCAGATTCTTCTATCTTTCTAATGTTCTCTGATTAGAAAGCTCTTTAGAAATGAAAATATTGTCGGAAACTATTTTCATGAAGCTGTAGCATTTTTAGATTTATTCTGTGGTGTTTTCTTTGCCCTAGTATTGCCCCTAGAGCAGTATGGAATCCAGCTTTCACAGAGGGGTTGCCTGTCGTATATCCACAAGAAAAGATCACTCTTCTTTAATTTGATTTTAGTTTTAAATCATCAAAGTTATGACAAGTTGTGCAAATGTACAGGATCTAGGAAGTAGGGCAGTGAACACTTTCAGAAGCCAAAAGTGTCACTTTGAGAACAGCCCCTGTCTTTAGGCCAAAATATAGAGTTTTTGCCAACTAAGCCAATAGGGCAGCCAAACTGTACTGCTTTTGCAATAATTATAAATTCTGACCAGGCTCTTAGCTCTGAAAATCCCATCTCCTGTGATTGTAGTGTGAACAGTAACTGGCAGATAGAGCATTAGTTGCCATAGAGAGACAATTACCAATTCCTCCTCTTGTCTTTTCCTTCACTGGTAGTACATTTCCATTTTATCTGTTATTTTAGGTTCATTAGTTATTAGAATTTGCTGAAAATATTTTCAGAAATATTTAAAACATCTACTTCCTTGCGCTTGCATATAGATTTTCTTTAAAAATTCAAGGCGTCTCTTTGAGCCTCTGTAAGTACTGCCTATAATTATCACAATAGGAAAAAACTCCCTACTTTGTTAAATCTGTTGAAATTGTTTTTATAGGACACAATAAAGTCAAAATATCTGCTTAACAAGATGAAGTACCTGAGAACAACCAGCTTGAAAGCTTGTTCTTATGTGTTTCAGCTTGTAAAACCTCACTAAGCATATGTGTATTTGTACTATTAGCACCTCATTTCTAATCTAAAAAGATACTGAGACCTTCTGACTTCCCCCATAGAATCCCATGCTGCAAAAACTATTTTATTGCAATGCTTTATATGCTGAATATTATTCTGTGACAGAAGAGACAGAAGAGCATGGAGATTATATTGCTTTAGTTATTTGCAGAAATTCATTTTGCAAATGCTTTTGTGATGCCCTATAGGTCAGCTTGCAAATATTTCCCCAGAGATCAAGCCCAAAGAACATCAACTCTTTGGCTGCTTTTTCAAGTCCTTCAAGTAAGGACTTGCAGAAAGCAGAGGCAGCCAGAGTTGACCTTCTTGGGATGGTTGTAATTTATTACTCCAAGCAAGAATTGTTTTCTAACATAACCTTTCTATGAAAACTGATAATTTATGATGGTTTTCTGCCTTCTTTTTTTTTTGTCTTTTGTTTTCCTTTGTTTGTTTATTTTCATTCTGTCTAGATTACATCCAGATTAAAAAGCTACCTATAATCTTGCTGTCAGTAAAACTACTCTTTACCTGCATTGGGATTGAAAAGTCCAAAATTTTGTTAGAAAGGGCTAAAGACAAACTCTTCCTTAACTCTAGTGAATAAGTACCTTTGGGAAAGTAAAAGATGGAAAGACACCCTATGGATTCAAATACGTCTTTCCTGTACTGTCAGTAGAGTAGCTTAACAACAAATTACAACTTTTGCATAAATAAAAATTTAATTTTTTTTTGTCACCAGCTTCCTAATTGCCCACATACTGGTAACATATTTTTATTACATTATCTTAAAGGATAGAACAACTGTTACATGTTATGTTTGACTTTTCCCAAAGTATATAGTTCTCTGTCTCAATAATATTTCAGTGTTGACTTACTATGTTTGCAACTTATTTCAGTTTCCAAATAAATACATCCTCTCTCAAAATATGGTATCTTTGATATATTTGTGGTCCAGGGCTTTTGGCAACAATGAACAGAGCCTCACTGACTATTCACACCCCTCAGCTGGTCTTACCTGCGGGTCACCCTGCAAAACTGCTCTTCCCTTTTGCAGTAAAAAGCTGACTGCAGCCTCCTATAAATGCAGAACACCTGTGGCATGGTGCTTAACTTAGAACAGTGTTCAAGCAGTTTTGCAGCTCACATTTGCCACAAACCTGTCTTCTTTTATGTGCACGCATGTTAGTATACAAATTGCCAAATCGGTGTCAGTTGTAAAGTAACGGCATGGGAGGCATCATAAATCACCAGGGTGATCCTCAGGAGAAGACACTGCTGTATGCCAATGAGTGTTTTGCTCTCAGGGTAATGTATGTCTTCATCTGGCCCAGTAGTCAGCATATTGCCCTGTGTTGATGGATATAGTCAGCTTGAAACTACACTACATTTCACTGCACAATAAACACGGCTGTCAGCACCATATAAAGCAAAATCAATTTATCCTGTATGGTCAGTGCATTTTAAATGAAATTAATGTACTGTGGACCTGGTGGCAAAAAGGTAGTGTATTAGTTATGCATCCTCTATTTTAGGGCCCCTTTTTCATGCAAATGTGTTTCATATATAGAATTTTTAAAAAGGTATACCTGTATAATGCTTTCACTGTGAATTAGGAAAATTGATTTTTGCACAACTAAAAACTTGTGTCTGTATTCAGTAAAACTGCAGTGTTTTGTTTTATGTACTGTAAATGATTAATCTTATATTATTTGGCAAATAAAGTCAAGTTGATAGCTGTAATAGTTTATAAAAGAAAGGAGGCCTATTGCTGTACTAATTTGTTGTCAAGTGTCTTGCCATTTCAAGGTATTAAGTTATATGACCAGTTTGATGAGTTTTAAGATGGTCAGTCTCCCCTGTAAACACTTTTTGCTTTTTTTATAGCTAAGGCATAACTCTAAAACCATATCTTATCATAACAAATGCAGAAGTTTTTTTCCAGTAAAGGCATGCCTTGGTCATCTGTTTCTCCCATAGTAACTAGTTCTACACCTCAGCTCTATGATCTCTAAATCCTCATGAAGTTTTGCTGTTTATGGTCAAGAAACAGGGCTAGATGCATTCAAAAACCCAGTTAGGGTTGGCATGTACAAGCTGAGTTGATGGCAGATAAAGACAGGACACTGGGCTACACTGAGGCACAGCAGGCATGGAGCTGAAGTGCTTGTCTCCCACTCTGGAAGCTCCAATGTGCTGTGTGTGTACCTGTTGGAGGCAGACAGTTTTATTACATATTGGTTCAAATGCTCCAAAGCACATCTAGAATACAATTAAAGCAGATGCAACTTTAAAATGTTCAGCTCCAAATAGAATCTGATCCATACAGATGGCAGCATGTACCTGGTACACTGTATAATTTATTTTATGAAATGTTTGGCACGTGCTTCACTGCTCAAGCAGCAAAATCGTTGTCAATGCCTTGTGTCAGCAGGCCTACATCAGCTGGGATTCTCAAATGTAACTTTTATGTCAGCAGGCCTACATCAGCTGGGATTCTCAAATGTAACTTTTACGTGAGTTTTGTTGAACATTCAGAGAATGTATTTTACGGTAAAGCCCTAAATGGAAACTTTATGAAATCTCCGTGTCTTCATTGGAGAAATACCAGTGCAATTTATTTCTTCTATTTGGTATTGGGTCATCTCAGATGGGCAAGCTTGACCAGCTACTCTGAGACCACTGGTTGGCCCATCTCTCTGTCTCTCTCTCTCATAGGTCTGGCAGCAGGGGGAGGGAGAGAGAGAGAGAGAGAGAGAGAGAGAGAGAGCAAAAGAAGCTAAATTAAGCACAGCACTGAAAGCTCTTTCCTAATCCACGTAATAATGTTTTGCATCCATCTTGTTTCCTCCTGCCCTGACGCCACAGGGAGTAAAGCAGTGAATGGCTCTGCCGCTAAACTACAGCAGTATTATTGTTGGCCAACAGGAGGGGCCACGGTGGCTGAAGCCCGGGTCTACCGGGACTCGCGGGGCCGCGCCAGCAGCGAGCCCCACATCAAGCGGCCGATGAACGCCTTCATGGTCTGGGCCAAGGACGAGCGCCGGAAAATCCTCCAGGCCTTCCCCGACATGCACAACTCCAACATCAGCAAAATCCTAGGTGAGTGCGAGGCAACGGGCAGCAAGTTGTGTTGGCAGGGTTAGGTGGGATTTTAGGAAGAAATTCTTTGCTGTGAGGGTGGTGGGGCACTGGCACAGGTTGCCTGAGAGGATGGGGATGGCCCATCCCTGGAAGTGTTCAAGGCCAGGTGAGATAGGGCTCTGAGCAACTTGGTGAAAGGTGTCCCTGCCCATGGAACTGTATGATCTCTGTGGTCCCTTCCAACTCAATCCATTCTACAGTTCTATGGACTTCTCTAATGTTTGGACATACTTTTTTCTGGGAGATGTTCACCAAACTTTGACTTACTGAAACTTGTGCAAATGGAGATTCATGGCTTGTTTTCATGTTCATTCCCTTTCTTTTCCCTTTCTGCCCCTTCCCTAATAGTTTTTATTTTCAACAGCAGTCACAACATGCTTTAAAACTTAGTAACCTTGAAAAGGAATGTTTTGTGAAATCTGTTGTGAGAGTGTGTCCCAATAAAGTCCCAATAATTGCAAGATCCCATTAGAATGCACCTGAACTACAAATCACCTGAATGCAAAATGGGACTTGCCAGAGTAAATACTGGCATAAAAGTTTAAAAAGTGCAAAATCAAAAAGAGGTTTATGTCAGACAGTGCAATGTCAAGAAAGAAACCTGGCACAGTTCAAAAGACCTGTACATGCAGACCTCACATCCAGAATGATGTTTGGTTCAAAACATTGCAAGCTAACCACTAGAAGCATGCAATTTAAATATTGCTTAGGTAAAAGACACCATAGTTAAAATTTAATTTGTATAGATTGGGACAATCGGGGAATATTCCATGGGTTTTATTTTGCCACTGTGCAAATAAATGGACTCATTTTTGAGAAATTTTGATTTGCCTTTTAAGACCCCTCCAGAGAATTAGAAACATACGTGAGAATGAGCGGTGAAATGTTAAAACCTATATTTGCTTTGTGAGTCTTTGAAGTGAAAGACAGACTCCAAATGTAGCTCATAATAAATAAAAGTAAAAATCAAGTTTCCTCTGTAATCATTTTATTGTAAACTCTGAGTTCAAATACAGAGTTTGTTGCATGTTAGTTCAATCAGAGGCAAGAATACATGGAAATAAATGTCACTTTGTCCTATAACTTCCAAAATCTTTCTTAGTAGTTCTCATATTTTTGTCTACCATATAAGTGAGTTATATGAATAGCCTTTCAGTTTTGTATAAAACCTTCACTGTTTCAGTGTTGGCAGCTGTAGGGAATCTATATTATTTGTGTGCATTCTGTGAAAAAAACTATTAGGAGCATAGTAACTGTATTCATTAAAATGTAAACTTCCAGCATAAATATTTCAGAAGTGCCAGCAATTGAGTGTTTGTTAACCATGGAATTAACCTGTCAGTATCTGCTCTGAAACAAATAAGTCTATGTCCATATAATGTCTGTGCAACTTTTCCAGGACAATGAGAAAAGAGGCTGAAATATTAGAACTGACACAGAATATTGCTGGCTTTGGATAATATTTATACAACTTTTCCATTTGTTGATGTATGAAAAATGTTGGTAAAAGAATAGCTTCCACCCATGTTTACCACAGCTGTAATAATTTTATTCACCTAAAAGACACCAAACCTATTTTCTGCATTTCTTATTCCTGTTTCTGTTCAAGTGTTTAGATAGCTCCTTACAAACAATACAAGAGATCTGAATACTTTTGCCTCTTCCTGTGTACACTGTGTTAATTTTTAAACTTTTTTATTGGTGCAGCTTTCAATGAGAGTTTACAGTACCTGAAGTGGTGTATATAGTTACAGCATGCTTTCTGTTTTACTTTTTATCTTTCCAATGCAACTTTGTGAAATGTAACTTTCTTGATTCAGTTCTGTGTGCTGATTACATTTGGCCAGAAAATAATATGCATAACAGAATTTAAAATAGGTGCCAGTATTATGCCAAGCTTATATCAGAAGTTCAGTAAATTTAAGACGCCCAGACAGCAAGGGATTGTTCATAATTTTGCTGAATCTATAAGGTTTGGTACTTTTTTCCTGCTATGTAGCAAGCTATTAATATCTATTAGCAGGAGTGTATAAACCAAATTCTCATAAAAATATCAAAGAAGCCTGTGTCCCAAGGCAATGTGTCAGGCTTTTAATAGTGAAAGTATGGCTGCAGACTTTCCTTAACCATCATACTGTGCATGGTATTACAGAGGTATGGAATTACTCACAGATTAATGCTCTTATTGTAAAAAAATTAAGTAGTCTGTTTTGCAGCAAGAGGCTGAGATTTTGAGAATTAACTATTGATTTTAAGTGCATCCTATTTAATAGAGATTTACATATGCTTGGTCTGCAGCAATATCTGAAAGTCAGGGTTCTTTTAAGGTGTCTCAGATTGTGCAAGCCAATATAAGTGCGGATTGATGTAAATTTAAATCAGTTTATTTAACGAATTTAATTAAAATTTATTATGGCGAGAAGTCACGTTGAATTGTGTATGTGCAAAGCTGAACCTGCTTTTCTTGAGCACTCACCAACATTTTGTGTGTCCACAGGATCACGCTGGAAGTCCATGTCAAATCAAGAGAAACAACCTTACTACGAAGAGCAGGCACGACTAAGCAAAATCCACCTAGAAAAGTATCCTAATTACAAATACAAGCCTCGACCAAAACGTACCTGCATTGTGGATGGGAAGAAGCTGCGCATTGGTGAATACAAGCAACTGATGAGGTCTCGAAGACAGGAGATGAGGCAGTTTTTTACTGTAGGGTGAGTACAATTGTTGTAATTGTTCTCCAAGACAGCGTGCTGTTTGAAACCAAAGAGACTTATCTGTTCAAGTCACTGGCTAATGTCGTTTAGAGGGAAAGGATTTGAACCAGTAAGACCTTATTAAAAACATAAGATGGAATATGGAGCTATCAGCTTGCCACTGAATGCTGATTATGAGACTGATTGTGGAATTCTTTCAAGTCAAAAGAAGTTGTTTCCCATTAGCCTGAAAGGTTTGAATCATGTCTTTTGTGAGTTTTTAGTAAGCTAATCCATTCTGGGTTAGTAATGACTCCAGCATCATTTCCTAAATTAAGAAGATAACAAAGAGAAAAACACAAAGGATTATTCCTGTGGAGAATAAGGAGTCAGGAGAGGGAGAAAAGGGAGAGGAGTAATAGCAGTTGCTTGAGGAACACACACAAATGAATAGTATCAAGGTATGAAGCTACTAGGAATTTTTTTATATAGAGAAGTATGTAATTTTTTTTTAAATAAGTTGTAGAAAGAGTCTTTCAAGTAGTGCATAGATAGAATGGGTAGATTTATAACTCAAAATATATGGCCCAAAAAGATCCTTGCACAGTTTTAAGGACATTGTGTGTGTTTTTAGAGGTATTTCCTCCAGTGTTCAGCAGAGAAAGCAGCACAATGAAACATCCACAGGCTAAAGATAACAAAAGTCCAGTGGAACAACTGCACCATAACAGATTTCTCGCTCCTGTTTTTTTGTGGTTTTTTTTTATGAATTAATCTGTGATGCTCAGTGCTCTAACACAATGTTTCTGGTGATTTACAAAGAGTCTAAAAACTGTCTCCAGTGCCAGCCTTTCCAAATTCACAATGTTCTGCTTATTTCTCTAATCACAATAGTCTCCTTTTGTTGGGTACTTCACTACCAGATAATTGACCTTGACGTCGATTATGTGCCCTCATTTTTGGCTTGGGATGCAGAACTCCTGTTGCAGTCAATTATTTTGTGGTACAGTCTGCAACAATGTGGGCTCTTTCTTCAATCAGTAAATAGAAGTGGTTTCGATATCTTGAAACAGCCCTCCAGTCTACAGTTATGACACTGTTTTTGTATTCTTAAGTCCAAGGGAAATTGTTTACTAATAGGCTTCCATTAAAATTGCACATAGGACTCTAAATAGAAATCTGAACTTATACAGCACATCACAAATTATATTCAGATTGAGGAGATGAAATTCTAGCTTATTTCTTCCAAAGCAGATTGACAGACCAAATCACATCTAGACAGGAAATGCAAAAGAAATGCCAAAACAGCAGTCTGAACGATTTGAGAATTGTTTGCTAATTCAAAGCAGTATTAAGCAGTAGCATTTTACAAATTAAATGTGATGGCTAAGTGGGAGTGAATATGGAGGATGGATTTAAGAAACTTCTAAAAGTGCCTACCTAAAGAGTGATATTTCTATTAAAATATATATACACTGAAAGCTATTCAAAACTAAACTGGTGCAACCTAAATGTAACATCTTTCTCATTATCTAACACTGTGATCACAAAGACCTTGACAATGTCACCATTTTTTGAAAGGACTGTTTCCAATTTCTATTTGTGCTGAGTCCACTTCACCATGTTCTATTCATGCTGAAGAAGTTTGAAGCAAACTACATCTGTGCAGTTATATGATGATGTACTGGACTTTACCAAAACCAATGACTTTTAGCTGTGCAAGTGATGGAAAAGGGAATATGAAGTCTAATGGATGCATTCAATAAAGATTAAATGAGAGCCGTGTTGCTGTTGAATATGAATATAGATTACCATCCTGAGGAATCACGGACTGGGACTTAAAAAAATTATTTCATACTTCCCTGTGACTTCCCACTGTTGTTCCAAATTCCCCTTTTCCCTCAAGACTAATTTAAAACAAACTTATTGGAAGACACCAAGTAAAATCAGTGAAAAAGCCAGACTAGAACATCTTTTCTGCACTGAAACTTAAAACATGGAATCATTTGTCTCAGCAGAATGGTTTACTAAGTAATGAAAAGCAACATTTCTTCCAAATCAGATTATAAGTAAGTGAAACACAGTAACTGAGCCCATCAGCTTCTTAAACTTACTCTTCCCTGTGTTTAACATAAATATCACATAAAGCATCAGCTGGAACAGTTTTCCTAACTGACCTCACACCCCCATTATTTTTCCACTGTTTTGATGGAACAACATAAATCGTCCTTCAGAGCTGGAGACGTGAGAGTTGAGATGCTGTTTCCTTTTCAGAGTGAAACAAGAGACAAATGTGGTTTTTCGGATTGAATATGCTCTGTGTTTACAGTAAATATTTCAGTGGAAGATAGAGAACAAAAGTACAAAATAGACTCCAATGAAATGTGCCAAGTGCTTCATACTGCTTGAAGTACTGCTGGGTTTTTTTTGGTTGCCTTTTTTTTTTTTAGAGAACAAACCAACTAAGTTGGGAATGGGCACACCAAAATGGCAACAAAATATCATCACAGAATAAAAAGATAAGTAGGAGATGTGTGGAGAGCCAGATACACGTTCAAAACAGGTGGCTAAAGGAAACAGTGAAAAGCAAGAAAAAAATTTTCATAATTGTGTTTACATTTTTCTTATGCCAAATATATATTTATGTTTTAGGCAATTCAGTAAAAAGGCTAGTTCCTGCCAGATTCCCTTAGGTGAGCCATTGGCTAACATTGGATAATTCTGCTGAAGGTACAACCCCCCCAGCACAAACATGGAGTTCTCCATGGCTCAAACTTTTTTGTTGCAAAAGGCTCACACTGCTCATTTCACTGAACCACAGTCTTTGACAAACTTTGGTAAGATGCATAAAGGGAGTTTAAAGAACATCAATATACAAACTAGCCAGGATTTAAAACAAAATAGGGAAATAAGGTAATGAACGGCCAGGTTCTGTCATGGTTTTTGAAGAAAAACGTCCAAAGAATTGAATGAGAGTAAAGATTTCTTGGAATAAATTAGCCAGGAAATTAATGTTTTCAGATAATTGTTATATATCTACTAGAACAAAATCTGGGAA
This sequence comes from Irena cyanogastra, assembly GCA_013397155.1. NCBI lineage: Eukaryota > Metazoa > Chordata > Aves > Passeriformes > Irenidae > Irena > Irena cyanogastra. Next base: position 150,760 of record VWZV01012001.1, on the reverse strand, counting down.
CTGCCAAGTATTTTAAAGAACAGAGTGGAACTTACAGTGTGCGTAGGCCTTCTATTGCATCCCTACATTAACGAATTTTATTCCAAATGAGGCAGATAATATACAGAAATAATACATGTTTAATGCAGAGTATGTTAAAAATTGCTGCTTTCAATCTAGGGGAAGCTGAATCTGAAGCCAGCTATGTCTTTAAAATAATTAAGTTATTTTTAATAGCAAAATTATTAATGGGATTTTTGAATGATACCTTCAGCATAAGTTAATCCCAAACAGACTTCAAGTGATTCACAATTTATCCTCAATAGTAGTTTTTTGTAATGCATAAATAAATGTGAGCTAACAAATGAATCATATATAAACCATAAATTCAGATATTTTAAGTTGAGTCTGTCTTTTGTTGCCTTGTCTTACAAAGATAATTCATTGCTCAGTCATTTTTACAGTCTAATACTTCTAAATAGAAGTATATGCTATATACATTTCTCTGCAAAATGATGTAAGCAGTAACTTTTTTTCTGTGCTTTACCAGGGTAAGATGTTTAGAATAAAGCCTTTATAGTGTTTATAACTACTGTATACACGTAGTCTGAATGTTGCTAGGCTATGGTTTTGAATAAGTCTGTAATATTATACTCCTGTAGCTTGAACTTAAAGCAAGTACACAATGGGTGCTTTTGTGAGATTTACTGTTATTTCATTCCTTGTGGGAATGTAAGTTTCAGGGGTGTGTAACATATGAGCGTTTTGCTTGATGCAATCAATTTTTGGTTCAGACATTTAAATAGCTGTCAGAAAATGGTTGGGAAGGGATCAGAAAACAATGGTCATTTGCCAATTTTAATGTTTGGCTGGTTTGGCAAAAGTCGAAAGAAGAACATTCTCCAGAAAAATACCAAGAATATAAATGCCACAAATTTGTGAGCAGGTCAGTTTGGCTAAGAATTTTCATGTTACTTCCATTTTTATATTTACTTAAATATTTTGGGCCAAATCTTTGGCCCCAGAGTGGGTAGACATGTTATGAGTGCTGGCAGAGCATAGGAGAGTGACCACTAGTAATTGTCCACATAGGGATTTCTTTGTCAAAGAGGACATTGTGGGGACAGGAGTGGCTTGAAGCCAGGGTATGTAGAGATGTGCCACCATTCCTCATGGATCTGAAGAGATCAGAAGATTAATGTTGCTTTCTGGAAATCTTAACAGGCAGAAAACTTCCATGTGCAACTGAGCTGAATTGTAACCTGTAGCTTGCAGGTAAAGTATGTTTTTATCTCCCCCCTCCAAGGTTCTGTGATTGGTAAAACTCTAGCTAGAGGCAACGATAAAATGTGTGGAATTTAATGTAATAAAAGACTCCATTTACATGAATAGATCTACAAATGTAAGAAAACATAATGGCCAGAGTTGTAGGTTAGAAACTCTAACTCTTTCTTTCAGGGAGAGTAGTGGGAATTTAAACAAATGCTCTGTTTTCCTCCCCACAAGAACTGAGTTATTTAGAAAATGATAACACTCATCTCTAGGAACACATGCCATCCACATAGTTTTTGATATTTTAAAACAAGACTTTCTGGGATGTAATGTAGCAACTAGAGCAGAATTTACAGTGACAACCTGATCAGCTCTAAATAATAACAGGTATTAAATCAGAGGTAGGTGTCCAGTTACTGGGGGTGTGTAGGTGCCCAGGTTTAAGTGCTAGCAAATTTTTTGCTAGCACATGGGTAGCAATTTGAGACCCTTTCCAATTAGGTGGTACAGTTACCACATGTTTACAGTTCCACAGTGAGATATAGGTAATTTAAAGTTATTACCCAGCCAGCAGCAGGCATGCACAGCATGTCTGATTTTTGTTTAACATGTAAAAAAGGACTGCATTTATGAATGACAAATTCAGTAAGCCTTTAAATTTCCTCTTATACCAATCAAGTTCTTTGACAATTAGATTTATTCAGTAGCTTGCCATGCATTTGTCTGGTGTGGTCCAAAGTAAAAAGTACCTCTGTGAATTTGGCTTCTTTCTGCTCAGATGACCTTCTCCATTTATACTTTGAAATGGGTGCTACCTAGACGAGTGTACTCAGTAACACAGAAATGTGGATGTGCAAAGAGTTCTGCTGACTGTTTGAAAGAATACCAGGATTTCTCTGTCCTTTAGGCCTTAACACTGATAACCACCACTTCATCAACATATCTCACAGCATTGGCTTAAGCAGACATTTTAAATTGTTCTTGCTGCTTGTAAAGAGGCAATTTGCTTCCGAAAAAATACAAACCTTTTGGGGAGGATAGGTATAGAGGTGGATGTTAGTGTTCTGATACTGTCATTTGTAACACAGCAGCAGCTCTGGCTCAATCATTCTTTGAGTCGGTTCTATAACTTCTGTTACAGGAGTTGTGAAAGCTTTTCTCAAAACATCATTTGGCATTGATATTATGGTGTTCTTTGATGAACAACTGGTGATTTGTTTTGTGAATTTATTTATTCTAAGAAATACTGGTGAAAGATTATCAGATGGGTAGATTAGAAAGAATTAAGTGTGTATGGCCTGGTGACAACTACATAGATTTTTTCTGTTGACCATGTGTGGGTTTCTTTTTCCTCTTCTTTGTGGAAACATTCATTAATGTGAACATTTTCTGTGTCTAAAAGTTGTGGAGGAGATATGTGTGGGGTTTTAGCAGTAATAGTTTATACTCCTGAAAACACGCAATCCTAAACCAGAAATGTTCCCATGTGAGGTAGGTGTTCAATTTTATGGATAAAGTATTGAAAGATGTTTGCAGAAAATCACTCATAAGCAAATACATTGGCTGAAAATTGTTTTCACAGAACATTTATCAGACCATTTAAAAAGTGAAAATTTAGTGAAAAAATCCCAAGCTGTTTGTAAATCATCTGCAAATCATCATTTGCAAACAGGAGTATAATGACTGTGTCAAATGAATTACTGCGTTTTTGCTCGCTGCTAGCCAGGTGTACGAGACTTACACAACAGATGTTTGAATTTCTCAAGCTGTGCAGAGGCTGCAAGAGTCAGGCTAGCAGTACCAGCCATGGCAGGACTACAAACTATTTCATGATTTCACTGGCTGTTCACAGGGAGTTCATGATTTCACTGTATCACTACCCGAACCTGAAGGACTACAGCTTGCCTGTAACTCTCTAGGGTGATATTTAGCAAAATTAGAGTTTGATCAACGAACAATAAGAGCTTGACATTTAGGGTTTTTAAAATAAGCTTAATATTATTTTCTGTATTGATTTAGCCAACGATTTGGAATTTGTGAGACTGGTTTATAAAATGTCCTTAATGTCCTTTTGAGTTTAGCATAGTGTGACACAGTGGTCAAGACGCAGATTCCTTAGACTATTCAAACATACCTGGCACTGTTTCTCCTACTAAAATCTATAATAGGTCACTGTTACTGGATCAATATTGCTCTAAAGCAGGTTGGGAATACATTGAAATGTATGATTCTTTAAATAGATTATGCAAATAGGCATGTATGTTCAATAACTAGTCAATACAAAATCAGCGTCTTCCAGGGCAGAGTTGTTTCTTTTTTAGCAAGTACTTTGCTTCAAAACCCCCATCTTACACATAAAATCCTGAAAAACAAATGGCATTCCGATGATGGAGCCAAATAAAAATCAAAAGCCAGCAATCAAATGTCAAAAGAATGTCTAAGTGCCGTAGAAGTCTACCTAGCGCTAACATAGTAAATTAGATACTTCAGTTTCTGTCTGCCATTTTAGGTACTCTTGAGGTCCTCTCATTATCAGAAGCTCCTGCCATGAGTTTAAGAGGGTTTAGGTTTCAGATACATGGTGTCTACGGTAGCAGGCAGGCACCACATGGGTTTAAACATCATCACATGATTTAAACCATTTTAATAAACACACACAATGCGTGAAAGGATGTCTGGTAGTGACTGAACTTCAGTTCCCAGTTGTCCTTTGGGGGAGATTATGAGCCAATACCATAGAGGACTATGAGCCCAGAGGAATACATGGAGCCTTCCTAGGAACCACCTGCTTTTCCTCTCCTTTGGACTTGCAGAAGGCCTTCCCTCCTCCAAACACAGGGCAATGACATTTCCCTCTTGCTTTTCCTTCCAGACAACAGCCTCAGATTCCAATCACCACGGGAACAGGAGTTGTCTACCCTGGTGCTATTACCATGGCGACCACCACACCGTCCCCTCAGATGACATCAGATTGCTCCAGCACCTCTGCCAGCCCTGAGCCCAGCATCCCTGTCATCCAGAGCACTTATGGTATGAAGACAGACAGCGGAAGCCTTCCTGGAAATGAAATGATAAATGGAGAGGATGAAATAGAAATGTACGAGGACTATGAGGATGATCCCAAATCAGACTATAGCAGTGAAAACGAAGCCCATGAGGCAGTCAGTGCCAACTGAGGAGTGTTCACAGAATTAAAGTACTCAGACTAAGTTGGGTTTTTTTGGGGTTTTTTGAACAAAAGTTCTTAAAGAGCCTGCATGCATGTGTGGCTCCTACAGTTACATCAGCAGAATGGTCTTAAATGTTTCTTATCGTGTGAGACAGATTGTTTCCCTAATTTTTCATGAACTTGGGTTTTTTGTTTTTGTTTTGTTTTGTTTTTTTAATTTAGATGAAGACATAAATATCAGACATCAGGACTTGAGAACTTATATGAATCAATAGCTGTCTTACAAGTCTTACCTTTTGTCTTTTTCCGTTTGGATGCTGATAAAGGTTTAAGTTACTGTTTTAGATGGGGGGTTATACATTCTCACTCAGGTATGCTGTGCCAGCCTACAGGTTGTGAATGTGTTTTTATTCTGGATTATTTTAGAAAACAAAAACTGCAGATTTCATATTGTGAAACAGAACAAGTCCGCAAGTGTACACACCTGTGCATCATAGCTTGTCTTTAAAAAATAGTCTCTGAATTCCATTTTTTTTCCATATGTATAGCTGAACTTCTGATGTGCCAAACTTTTCACAACTTTTGAATCTTAACATTTAAACAAAAAGTCTTAAAGGAGACACTGTAAAGTCTTAGACAATCCTTTGGCATCTTAAAAAAAATTATATATAAACCTAATTTTTTTCCAGAATATGGTAAAGTACTCAGGAATCTGGAGACAGGATATTCTTAATTAGTGAACATGGTTGCCATAGTGCATGTGCCCAATTGCTTTTGCCTCTTGATGTGCCATTAGTGTGAAATTTTAAGTGAGCACAAAAGAGTGATCACCAGCTATGGACAGGCCTGTCTTAGCAGTGTGAGGCCACCTCTGGTTACATTCTCTACCCCTTTGCTTTTAACCCTTGCATTCAGTCTTAACACATTTTCTCTTAAATAATTTATTCATTCCAGAATGTCAAGGGTCCAAATACTTAATATTTATTTTTAAAAGTACAGTTGGTGGCATTACACTTACAATTCCTTATTGATATTTTAAAGAGCCTCTCCTTTCCCCTTCCCTAAATCACACAGGTATAGGAAAATAAAAGTGCACCTGCTACTAAAATGAACATGACCTTTATGAATGAGAAATTAACTTGTTCCTCTAACACTGGAACAAGGAACACTTGGAAACACTCTGCTATATGTATTGCAAAAGTAAAGTGAGTACTTTTATATGTACATAGAGTACAAATACCCCTAAAAATGTGTTTATAGTTATAAACCTCTACACTTAGACAGCAAGGGCAGATGTAAAATCCAAACTGCATTTACATGCTGAATTTTTAGGGCCTGAGGAACCTGTGGCAAATCATGGCTCTGTACCTCGTGTTCCTATTGCCACCTGAAGGAACTGTGCTGCCTTAAGTATTTATGCAGTGATTTATTTGTGAGACTCCAAGTGGAGGAGAGAAGGCCACTCAAATATCTAATTGCAAAGGTGGGAAAATGGGTAATCAGAAATATTTATTGTATATTAGTTATGGGATCTTTGGACGTAAGGTGCTATAGAAATTAAAATTTCTGTTCTTATTGCTTCTAGAAACAATGCAATTACTGGAAAAAATTCTGGGAAATATGCAAGATTCAATTCAAAGATTGTGAATCTATTAGATTTCAAAGACAGAGGAGAAACTGCCTTTGTTTTTCCCTTCCTACTCCACTCCTGTTCACAAATAAATCACTGTATATGTATACATCCACAGTTCCAATAGGCCTGATGAATAACTGCTGAAGATCCTCAACTCCCTCAGCTTTTATTTGGAATTGGCTGTGTTCAGCACGCTGGTGACAAATTCAATTGGGCTGAGAGGTACCAGAGGGCCTAGAGCATCTCCTCTGGAAGTCTGGGAGCATCTCCTCACGGAGCTGCACAGGTTTTGCTTTGGACAACACAAGGAGCCTGTGCTGGTCTGTCTGTCCTCATGCCTCCTGCTCTGCAGACACTCCTGTGAGCTGCCATGGCACGATGCTCTGTGGAGGAGCAGCCACCTTCCTCCAAGCCCCAGTGACCCCTGTCCTGTCAGAAACAGCCACTTTTGCCACTGCAGGAATCTCGTTTCTATGTGAGAGAACGACCGCCCCCAAGACAAAGAAGATTGTTCAATTTACAGGACAATTTATAAAGATAATAGCATAGAAACACAATGGTCAAATTTCTCTGGCCATTTTGTAATTTGGAACAAAAAAAAAGATTATATTTTCAAAATTTATTTAATTGTGTTCTGAGTCCATGTCTAATAAGCAATAAACTGGTCTAGCCAAGTCTTTTAAGGCATATGCTGTGTCATTAGCTGGTGAGTGTCCTCTTTAAGCTGGCTAAGGTACTGATAGAAAGTGGTTTTTTGTTCTTAAAATAGCTTGGGAGTTTGAACTGGTTTTAATACACTCAGCTCAGATTGGGGGGAGGACATAATTATTTCCTAAAAAAAAAAAAAATAAAGGCTATTTATTAATGTCTTACATAATTCCTAATTCCCCAGTTAGAAGTATCTCTCCCTCCCCCCATGTCACTTTCTTTCTCTCTTGATCTCTTTTTTCTGGTTTTGTTGCATAGGTAGAATGCTGTATTGCTAGCATTGTATTTTATGTAATTATTTTTTTGCACAAAGGCAAACATTTAGATTAGTTGGTTAATTTTTTTTTTTTAAATTTTATGACCATGCCAAAATAATATTCTGCAGGCTTGTGGAGAACAAAGGACTGTTCTTTAGGACTGAAACTTGATTTTGCTTGTAGTACAAAAAAAACACACACTCACAGATGTTGTTTCGTAAGTGTTATAAGCACTGGATATAAATGGTATTTTTTATCACTTCTGACTAATGTGAAACTGTTGTACGAAAACTACATGAACAAAAGTCATCTGTTTTGACTCGTGTGGGCCTGCCTCACAGTTGCCGGATTTGAGTCATTTTTATGTCTTATTATTTCATTTATTTATGCAAAATACGTGTATGTATGAACACTTTGTTTTAGCTCCAGCCCTGCCTCAATGCTGATGCTCTGTATGTTAAAGCCACGTTCTTGAAAATGACTGGCTGTTCAGGAATCACCAGCTGGTAAAAATTGCATTTATTGGCTGGGGGAGTGGGAGGAACATATTTGAATCTGAATTGTGCCTATGAGCGTGTTATTCTATTTATTAGCCAACACTGGCTCTAAAATGTCAGTAGAAATCAAGGAAGGACAATCATAAGGATGAAACCCAACATTTTTACTTTATTAATCGGAGCTCAAAACAAAGTTTTTTGATGAATTTGCCATCTCATTTTAGATTTTTTTTTAAATTGTGTAAATATAACATAGGAAATAGAATTTTATTTTTTGTTCATGGGTACTTAGTGAAGTATAAGTTATGTATTTACTTTTGTTCTATATCAGTGTATGTTGGTCCATATTAAATGCTGACAAGTCACTGTACCTCATGTAGATGCTGAATTTACACCCGCAGTGTGAGCGCAGTATTGTGGACCTGTAGCTGGGACAGCAAGATGCCTCACTTGTGCTCCCTCTGGTTTTTAATAGCATATTCCACAAACAGGGAATACTTTCTTCTTTTTTAGAAAGTTGGTACATGAAACATGCCAAATTTTGGCTACAATTGATGGGAAACACAGTCTTCTGAGTCCAAGTAAAACCTATGAGATATTTTGCTGAACAAGAATGGCATTTGGAAGTCAAAAGCACGTCCCTGAAAGATTAAAATGATTTAAATGGCCCTTGCAATGCAGGCAAGATTCACTGATATCAAACCTTTATGTTGTACATTCATTTAATCATGTTATTGTTACATTAGTCTGTAATACCAGAGAAATTGTTCACACAATAACAAAGAGGATTTATGGAATTGCTCCTTAAACTTTGTGTTTGAGGCCCCTTAGAAACTGACTGGAAAAATAACTCCATTCAGGAGCACTAATATAGTAATACTATTTTCTCTGTGAGCAGTTTATTTAATTAACAGATACAATATATTTTCTTTTTTGGAAAATTATTAAATACTTATATTCAAGAGAAGGAGACTCCCTGGTCAGTCTGGTACCAGCCAGAATAGTTCACTTCTTATTTTATAAAAAATGGAAGAGAAAGGTCCCAATGGAAACCATACTGCTTTCCAGGGTTTATGTGCAGAAGCAAGTCTGGAGAACTGGTCTGGAACAGATTCTGGTCTGCCTGTATGTTTGGGCATCACCATTAACTTGTGAAACCCCCTGCTGAGCATTCACAGGACCCTGATGTGTCCTAAATCAGGATACTCAGGTGCAGCATGAGGCAGGGGGAGGGAAAAGACAGGGGGATGGCTCTGGGATGGAAATACAAACCCAACAGCAGCATTAGTCCCTATAAATTCACTACCCTGGGTGAGGTGTACAGCAGCCAGCTGTGACCAACCCCTGCTTTGGATAAACACAACACAACCACCTCCCAGTGCCACCTAATCTCCGGGCTGGCTTTCTGGATTTTGTTTTTTGGCCATATCAAAGGCACGGCATTTCAAAATCATCTCCCAAGCAAAACATTCTACAGGATTTAGACTCCATCCTCCCCCAGAAAAACACTTACCTAGCTGCTGAACATGAAGCATGTTAGTACTTCCATAGTGGTCACAAGGACCAGTGCAGCGCTGGTGTCAAGTGGAGTGAACTTTGCTGAGCCAGGGCCACAGTAAGAACAACTGCACTGGAGATGCAGCCAGCAGGATGTATGATAGAGTTCTTCATGTTTTTATGAGAAGTTAATGAATGGGCTTGGACCCCTTGGTGTTTTGCATGCTTTTTTAATTTTTAAGTTGGCACTTAAGCATGTTCATTTAAAAGGATAATACTATATGACCTCATTTGATCACTTACAAAACACTTTTTCCTTTAAAAAAAACTTCTTCTATACTTTTTTTTTCTGGTACAACCCATTAAAATCTGTGATTTTTCTCAGATCAAGCTACATTTTTAATATGTAGCAATGCCCTGCTACAGAAGGAAAAAACAATGTATATGCAAAATCATTTTATTTTAATCCGACGCCCTTTTTTAACAACCAGAATTGCTGGAAAGGGTGACAAAGAAGTATTCTGAGATTTCACACGCTGGGTAAAAAGGGGTAGGGTGGGGTGAACTGGGCTGAAGAAAAACTTATCAAATTGGTATTTATGGCAATATGAAAGCTATAAAGCAACTTAGTGACATGGCTTGCTTTGTAATTTCCGCTTTCTAAAAACCACAAGTGAGGTCCTTGGTGCTCTTGGAGTATGGGGAATGTGCAAATATTTAACTGTTTGTATGCTGCACATTGCAGACCTGCTAGTGTGCATTCTCCGTTTGTCTTCCTTTGTCATTTGTGTTTTGCTTTCCAGAAAGCAATGCTGTTTTTTTTTTCTTGTACCTTTCTTCAGCTTGTAGCAAACTAGAATGCTTAGCATTTACGTTCATTCATTATTGTATTTCCCATGTAAATTTTTTTTATTACATTAAGACAAGCTTATAAGCTGTTACTACATAACTTATCTTACTGTAACTCTTATTTCCTGACATTGTAATTTGTTTGTGATGTATATTGTGAGATTGTACTCTATGTTAATTTAATCAGCACAATTCACTGACATGCTGGACTGACATGCTAGCTGCTGTTTCAAATTGTAAAGTTTGTGTAGAGCTGTTGGGACAACTGAGACTCTCTTGTCAAGGTACTATGCTTTGATTCCTATAGCAACACCATGGGTGCAGCTCTTACTGGCGAGGGCTGCTTGTTTAACAGCCACTGGCTACTTAATGGGCAGGTTTTCTTTGTAGAAATTCTATATACAGTGCAGGTACCCACCTGGGCCCATGGCCGGTAATTATTTGGGCGTTTAGAGGAAAAACTAGTGTCTATTGCTGCTTTGAATATGTTTTAAAGTCTGAAAATGTAAATAGTTTATCAAAAAGAAAAAAAAATCTTGTACAGTCCAGTGTAAAGTTTTTAAATGAACTTAAAGGTTGCCATCACATCTCACACTCTCCTCTTGATACAGTAAAAAGAAAAAAAAAAGAAAGAAAAAAGTTTGCTAAGGATATTGATTTAAGAAAAAAATCTGTTCTCAGATTAAAAAAGAGAATAGTTATTCTTAGCTCTGCTTCATTGCATAAACAGACTTCTTGGATTTTGTTGTGCAGTATTGACGTGAGGTAAATTAAATATTAAATAATCTTTCAGTGGTACTTTTAAGAGTCTTCTCCTCCTCTGCCTCAGTTATTGATGGAAAAGACAAAATTGAAAGACACTGTCCATATACAGTATGTTCTGGTGTACATTGGCACCTTACCTACATGTTTCGGGTGGGAGGGATTTTTTCAATTTTTTTTCTTCTTTTTTTTTNTCTTTTTTTTTTTTTTTTTTTTTTTTTTTGCACAAGGTGCTTTCCTGATATGTTAAACATGTCATCCTTGGGTGATACAGTATATGCCATGATAGGGGTTTAGACCCCTCAGGGGAGTGTCTATAAGACTGCCTATTTATGCTCATTTACCTCAAGACTGTCCTCTCTACCCTTAATCTATTCACCATCACTCCATCTTTTGTACTGCTGTTGACACTTACAAATTAAAGATAAATTTTGTTTTACGAGATGTGTGTGCAATTTCTTCTATGCATCCCTTATCCCTTTGAATTTAGTATTAAAGACTGACCATGATGAGTTGATGGGAAAATGCAACTAGGCCTGTTCAGCTGGCCTCCTGCAAATTTGATGACTGAATTTTACAGTTCTTATGTTTTGCCCATGCCTTTCTAGTCTGTGAAGGCATTCATCAGCCTCTGAAATCCATTACCACCATATGCTAGAAAAGACATACATGATAATCAATCTAATTTGACAATACACACTGAATACTGTCAACTTGGTGTGCAGGAAGTGCTGTTGGTAGCAACATAATCTCAGAAGGATTTTTTTAGTGAGTAGAAATGAGACAGAACAGTTCCCATGTTTCTTCTTTCTTTGCCTTCCCCTTTTCCACTGTGTATAACTTTAAACAAACTAACCAAAGTTAATCAACAAAAAGCCTATAGTTGCCACATTGCCATCTCTGTAAATTGCTGCCATTGGTGTGTTGTGATTGGTTTCTGACTTAGCAATTAGTCATGGTTCTCATAAGAAAATAATAAATTACATTGAAGTGTACTGTACTGAAGCAGAAATGTAACAGAGCCTTTTGGCTGTACATTACAGCAGATTCTAGTCAGGTTTCAGCTGATGCACAAACCACTCTGAAACACCCAAGTGGGACAGAATCCTTTCTTCCTTGGAGAGAGCATCATACCTGAACTGCCTAAAAATGACATTCTGCACTATGAATCTGTGTGGTGGAATACTTCAAAGTCAACAGTGGATGGTAATGAGGAGTGTGACCAACATGTTATAATGGATTAATACATAAATATTGACTTGTGCAGTTTAATCCAATTTATTTCCTCTGTTCCCCACACACTCCTGTTACCATATGATTTTTCTCCTTTTTCTTACTGGAACATGCAGCTGTGAGTACTGATCAGTGGTCTGGAACACACTGATGTTGTCAGCTGGGTTGTTACACAAGTACCACGAAAAGCAAACTGAGAAATGGCTGCAAAAGGTCACTGCTTCCTGCAGCAGTGAGACACAAACCGTTCATGTAACACCTCCAGGTGTCTCTCTAAAAAAAAATGCACTAATTGCCGTGCAGGACAGAGGGCTGTCTCTACATGTACAGCAATTTTCTGGACAAGCCAGTGTGTTGGGGGCTAGCCCATAGAGCAAGAGCAGCACATTGTTTTTTCCTGGTGCTGGGGAGAACAGCACCTCTGACCAACTTGCTGAAATAAATACAATAAATAAGTTAAGTTATTAACTCCTAAGTTACCACAGTTATTCCAATCATCACAGGAGGGCCCTACTGCACTGGAAGCACCAAAGAAGTGACAGCACGACAAACGAGAAATGAGGTGTCCCTGCTGCTCTGGTCCTTTCTCCTGCTCTCAAATGTTTCTCCCTCTGGCTGAGCACAAACTCTGCTCACCAGCTGCAGGTTCCTTGGGAGCCCTCAGGATGGCTGCAGTTTGAGGTTTTCAAGATTCCAAGGTACAGCACGAGTGTGTCTCCCCACTGGGATTTTCCTGTGATGATTAACTGCTACCATGGTAGCCCAGCAGCAGCAGCTAAAAAAGATTGGGAGGAGGAGGAGGAGGAAAAAGTAGTAGTTGATTTACATCTTTAATATATGGTTTATAATAGAAAATATGAACTCCAGGTTGTGTCTCTGGGCAGTTAATGACCAGCTGGGTTAAGGGCCCCCAAATACTGCCATCGGTCATTGACTGCCAGGAAGTATCCTTCCTGTCATCTGTTATTCCTTAATGGTATCAAGACCCACTCCAGCAGAGGACTGTTAAATCTGTGGATTAATTGGAATCTGACCCTCAGTAAGTTCTAATAATATCAAGGCCGTTGCAGGTTAGCAATGGGCTCCTTGACATGACAGTCCATAACAAACTTCTTCAGAGCTGCTCTGCTTTGTATTAGTGCCTGCTGGATGACTGACACAGTAAACCATAATTGCCCTGTAGAAATCACTGTGGTCAGTTGTATTAAGAGCTACTTAGGGACAATTTAATTTACTTTGACACCACAAAGTTTAAAAGCTTCTTGTATTAAAACCTCTTGGACTTTTTGTTACTCTTGTATTTCATCAGCAAAGGATCACTGGATACAAAGAAAGGTTATTATTAGAACTTTAAATAATGCTTCTCAAATAATCAAATTACAAAAGAAAAGCATATTGATTTTTGGGTCCTTTTTTTGCCACTGTTCTGGACTATCAAGATGTGTGAAGAAACCAGGCAGGCATTTTAATTTAAGCTTTAAAAATGGCGTGTGAGCTCAAAACTTGCAAATATTAAGTGTAAAACCCCCACTCTTGCATTACTTCCACAACTTCCAGATTTAATTTTATGAATAAGGTACCTCGCACTTCAGATGCATGACCAAGCTTTCTTTTAACTCAGGCCACAGGGACTGTATTTTAAAATCAAGAAATAGAAATACTGTGCTATGATCCAGAGCTGTGCAGCAGAACCCTAGCCTGCAAGACACTACAATCACCAAATGGAAAGGTATCTCTGTCACTAAGCCCCCATAATGGCTAATAATTTCTATCTAGCTACTGTATGTTCACAACTAATCAATCACAAATAGGTTACAAAATTGAAAACACAGTAACTGTCTTACTGGATTAGACTCCTAGTCCTCCTGGCCCAGTAGGTTTATGTTCAACAGTTGCAACAGGAGATAACAGGTAATGAGAGCATCTGAGCCTGGCCAACATCTGCATCTCATTCTCATGTTCCTCAGCACTTACAGTAATTGTATTGGGCTATAAATGTGTACAGCCCTTTCCTAGTCAGGAACACAGGCTGCTGTTAAGTTTTCATCCCAATGAACAGCCTTGGCAAGGAGTTTTGCAACAGCCCTATTTATTCTTTTTAATGGAAGAAAATCAGGGAAAACAGTCAGTTTATGTTCAACTGAATTGCAAAGTTCCTCGTATGATCCAAAATACATAGGATGATAAACTTTTCTCAATTTTTGCAGAATCTGGTTAAAACTTAACAGACTTAATTCAGAAAATCTGGAGATCATAGATTTTAATGATCAAATTACTCAATCACAATGAAATATCTTTTATTCAAACACCAGGAAATCCACACTTGATTGCAGACTTTGTTAATTCCCCTAGAATAGCTGCAGCTGCTGGAAAACCAAAGACTAAGTGCTGGAGAGGGAAAAAGAAATCCCCCCCAAATCCACCCACCCACCCCAAAAGAAATGCGAGTCTTTTGCCACGTGTTGAGAGATCATGCAGGAAAAAGGGCTTTTGGAAAAACTTTTAGGTGCAAGATACCTCTTTTGTGGAGTGTTACTGTATGTAGAAACTAGGAAGTTCTTTTGGTTTTGACAACTGCAATATGGGTTGAAAGAAAAAAAGTGAGGGAAAGTTAGTTTATATGATCTTATTTGTATCAGCTTCTCCTGTGAACAGAATCTGCAGGACCCCCCTAACACTGCTCTCACTTTATTTAACATCAGCTGCAGGAGAGAAGCACTAGATATCTTTTTAGCTTTAGATTGTTTTAAGGAAAAAAGGTCTTATTTCAAGGAAAATGAATAAGTATGAATATTCACATAACATTATTGTGCTGAGCTGCAATAATCTGTGCTAAGAATGGCGCCATTCTCTTCTTCTGTGTCTAGGAGCATGAATGTGTAGTAGTTCCTAAAAGATTAATGGCTCTTTTATTCTATGATAGATGGTTTAATGTTCATTTGCTGTACTTGCAATTCATCAGTTATTTAAGGTGGCCCTCTAAAATTACAAAATTATGGGAGAATTAATATAACTCTTAGAAATCACCAGCTGTTCCCACCCCTCCATGGGGAAGACTGCTAAGTTGGCTCATTATGTCGTTCTTAGTGCAGCCCATGGCAGCAGGGCTGAGGGCAGGGGCTGCTGGCATCCCTCACGTGCTGGGACAGGGCTGCCACTCCTCCAGACCCTCAGCTGCCCTGTGCACTCCCTTTATTCCTTCTGTCCTTTTCACCTTGTGCTCCCACAGGGCAGCAACAGCAGAGAAACGAGGGGCAAATATAGCATTCCACCCCCTCACAGTGCCTCACAAACAGATTCTTTTGGGTTTATTGTGACCTGGGGGGAAGCAGGGAGTGTTTACAGCATTCACTGCATCACATCTGCTGAGGGTGTTGGTGCTGGGTGGCCGGAGCGGTGGGCAGCCCCCTGGGAGAGGTGCAGAGGGATTGTGTCACTGGGAAGGGATGGGAGGAGCACAGAGCAAACGTTGTGACTCCCAGGGTGATGCTGGAAGCAAAAGTGCCTTCAAAAAGACCTCAGTGTGGTGGCAGGAGAACAGTTTTTCTTCCTCCTGTATTCAAAAGATATGAACAGTCAGAGAAAATTTGATGATTCAACTCACAACTCTAAATTTTGACCCAGTCTCCAATTTTTCCTACTTCAGCCTTTGCTGCTGAGGAATTTGTTTAGAATGTATCTGCGTACTCTCAGTAGGACCCCCAAGCTACCAGTGCTGCAGTGTGAAGAGAATAGCTGTGGGTTCAGTCCTCTAGGCTCTACCACACAGTTGGTCCTTGTTGGACTCTGAGCTGATGCAAAGGACTTGATGGGCTAAGTGCCTCCAGCTGACAGGAGGTTACAATTTTCTGGGATAAACTTGCCTGGAGTGAGGAGAAGTCAGAGGTACTTGAGAATGTCTACTGGTATTTTTGGTCTTTCTTACAGTAGAAACAAAAGACAAAGGTTTTGAGCATATTCTTATATTTTCCTCACAGTGTGCTCTAAAGTTCAATGGGGAAAGAAAAACAGAAGATTTCTGGTGTAACTGAGCAACCTCAGTAGGCACAGAGTGTTTGGAAAGTGCTGTGATGAAGAATGTAAAAGAGCTCACTAGCACTGTCTTTTGATAATTTGGGTGAGTGGAATTAAAAAAAATATATTGTTTGGTCAACACTTCATGGTATAAGGATAGTGATTGATTTAAAATTACCTGATTTTTTTTTTTTTTTTGAGATACCAGGTTTCTTCACTGAAGTTCTGAGTATGTCCTGCTCTCACTGGTGTCATGGGAAGAGGACAGTTCCTTCAACATTCGGCAGTAAGTGCACAGGATTTTTCTAGACACAATCCTAGGATTCATATTAGATGTTAGGTGCCTCAGACAATGATTCATAAAGCTGCCTTCCTTCATTAATTCCTCCCTGAAAATCCTTAGACTGATCAGGCTTAGAGACAATTCTTTTGCGAGGTTTTGATTCTTGTACTGCAAGGAGTTTGTGTTTGAATTGCAAACAGAACAAATCAGACAATATACAGCCTTAAGATGCCTGTAAAAATCGCAGGTTGTGGAGAACTTCAAATTGATTCAGTTGTTTATTCATTTTTAATGGGGTAAAGTAGTGGATTTCCACAACAATAAGACCAAGCATGGCAACAGTCTGTGTTCCTTTATTCCCCAAACTTCAAAGATGGTAGGGTTCTGAAATGAACATAAAGCATTCTGAAATAATGAGAAGAAAAATAATGTTCTTTTCCTTTTCTGAAAATGTTATTCCCAAGTGAGGGATAAAAGTAAGCATTAAGTAACTCATATAGACAACCCTCCACACTTTCTACCTTTTCTTAAATCTTTGTGCAAAACATGCTGCATTTGGAATCTCTGAGTAATCACTAAGGCTTCCCAAAGTTTTCAAATTTTCTGTCTAGATATTTGCTTATCTTCTCCCTCACACTTGCTTTTAATGTCTGAACACTTAAAATTCAGGCATGCTTTCCACCTCTCCTCATTTACCTCCAACAGCTTAACCTGCAATTTATTGTGAGGATTGTACCTCTAAGTAAAACAGGATCAGACCTTAATTTGATCTGCTATTTATCCGTTGTGTTAATTGTAGCCACAGGGTTGTATTAAGAAAGTCAAAAAGTACCACTTGTAACTACAGAGTGGCTCTCACCTTTCAAATGGAAAAACACTTGTTTTCTAGAAAAAATAGGAAAAAAGTGGTTATGAGCTAAATGAAGAAGGCAGAAGGGTTTCTGTTTTTCCATTTTTAATGTAATTAATATAATATTGGCACCCAAAATGTAGCTATCTGGGTGCAAGCCTGCTCCTAGCTTTCACTGCTGCTGGTGGAAACAGATGTGTAATTTCTCACACTTTTGTTTGTTTGTTTTTTTAAGCTGCAAATGGGGTTCTTGTTAGGCTAATGGATCTTGGGATTTTTACTTCATAATAATCAGGAATTTTATCTGCTTGTGTTTCTGAATGATGGATTCTTCTTATGCTTGGGGTTTTGGGTTTGTTTTCTCAAGAAGAAGACAATAATTTACAGTATGAATGACTGAAAAAGATTGAAAACATTCTAAGAGAAACTCTAGTCCTGTCAAGCCAGCACAATGGCAAATTCCTGGTGGCCAGAAAGGCTTTGACTGGAGAATCTGTGTTATCTTTCATAGTGCTCACTGAAAATAAGGCACCAAGCCTGAGAATAATGAATTAAAGGGAAAAGTCTCACCTTAAATATCTTTCACGGCAGACTTGAAAAGAGAGGTATATAAATTTTATATTTAGAAGTCAGAGGTTTAGAAGTACCTAATAGGTTTAGAAGTACCTAATTCTCTTAGGCCTCTTTGAAAGTCTTAGCCTTAAGATGCTTGAAGTTTTTGGAAGATGAACAATAAACACTCTCAGTTCTCAGCTTTGGGGAGCAGTGTTCCTCAGCTGGCAATGTTTCTGCTTCCTCTCACTGAGAACAAAGCATGCTGAAGTCTAGGACTCTCTGTGAGATCTGCAGTAGAGTTCCTGGAAGGGAACTATTGCCCCAAAATGCTGATCTGAAAAAACTGGATGCTTTGTGAAGGTGTTTGCCGGTGGGCAGCACCTTTCAGCTGTTTATTTTCCCTCTCTTGTGATCTAGGTGAGTTTTGACAATACTACAGGGGTGAGATGTGTACAGTCTAGAGAGACATAAGTGCAGCCAGATTTCCTTGTGTCAGTGCCATGGGAAGGCAGTTCTCCTGGGTGTTGCAGAATCCGTTAAGGAGAAAAGGGTTGGGAAGAGATAGGGTGGCATTCTGTAGATAAGAAGGGTGGTAAAGTTGGAGGTTATCTCAGTTTGCCTGCTTTGGTTTGTGTGATGTGAATACTTGATATAATTATGCCCTCCTTACCATGTCTTGTGCCAAATTAGTATCTCTCAAAGGTGCCTGATGACATTTCAAGGGAATTTTCCTGGGTGTGGAAGTTCTGTTCCTCAAGTATAATGCGATATTTTCTTAAGCTGAGAAATAAGTGGAGAAGAGGCTTGCAGTCACCATTAGCTCTAATACTAACTGGGTACAGATATACCTAAATAAAATGCAGTTCCAAGCCCCTGCTGTCAAAGGACATATGTTCATGGCCATTTTAAATAACACTGAGTTTCCATACCCTTCCTGCTGGCCAAAAAAGGCCCTGACATCAAGGATGTGCTATGTCTAGGGCTTGTTTTTGAACCTAAGTGCTGAGAAGCCTGTCTGGCACTGCATTATATAATGTGCCATTCCAGACTACAGGCCACACAATGTGTATGTTGTACTAAAGGCCCCTGAAAGGGTATGTGTGGGTTTTCCTTTTAAATATCACCTGCAGGTAAATGCTGTTTCTGGAGCCACGTTTCTGTGTCGGCACAGAACAGGGCAGTGCTGCACAATACCAGGTTGTTCTCTGCATGACAGTTGTAGGGTCACCCTTGCTACCCTGCATATGGTTGAGCTGATTCTTGATTTGAGATCAGAAGGGGATTTTTTGGCAAGGGTGTAACAGCAGAAATCTGAAGAAAGCTTGCGTTTTGGAGACTTAGGTTTATTGTGGACTTTAACTGTACTTTACTTGTCTTTTTTGGACCTTGTTCTCTCTCTGCATTTACCTAACAGCAAAAAAAACTTTTGTGATGTCCTGTATTCTGACTCAATCAATGGGATGAGGGAGTCTCCATCTGCTGTTGTTCATATTTAGAATTTATGGTCACATTGCCATAAAATTACAGGGTGCTAATGAATTGAGTGACAATTAAGGAGATGTGACTACAAAGAAGAGAGAGACAAAAATTAATGGTTATTCCTTAACTCTGCCTACTCTTTCTATTCTGCATTCTTTTTTGCTGGATGGTATAATTTCGAATGATTTTTTTTAATGCTTATAGCCCAAAGGTGTGTTTTTGTTTTGATTTGTTTGGTTTTGGTTGTTTGTTTTTTTTTTTTTTAATTTTTGGGTTTTTTATTCCTTAAGGAAGAAAATGGATTCCTTATGTTCCATACATTAAGTTTCCTTGACATTTTTTCCAACATGCATAAAATTATAGATCTCTGGAGAGAATGAAATACCACAGTATAATACCGCACCCAAACTCTTTACTTCTCCCCTCTGCTGCCAAACCTTCAAAAAATCACAACGTAGCATTAATACATTTTTGGGTACTGGTTTTCCATGTTTGATACGAAATAAAAATATAACGAGTGCCCATGCATAAAAATATGTGATTTCAGTTTGTGGGGGATAGATACAGTTTGGGGGAATAAAGCCTTGAATCTGCTGCCCACAAAGAGTCAGAGTGGAGGAGAGATTTGGTGTGTGAGGACTAATTTTAACAGTGCCATCCCGTGTGTGGCTGAGGAATTGCACTGTAGGTTCTAGATAGTGAACAAGCACCCTTGAGAAAATTGAAAAGATGACATCAAATTTTATAGTAGAAGCAGGTTTTATGAGAGTAGTAAATGGTACCTAACGTAAACGAAAAGACAGGAAAAGCTATTATTCCCAGTTCCTCACTCTGTGAACTTGGGGCATCCTACTGTGTTTGGATATATGAGGCTTTCAAACCAATGAGAAAGAACATCAGGTTTGTGGACTATTGGGTATTTTTCACTGTTTGCTTGATTTGCACCATCAAAGCCAAATGCCTTTTCTGAGTGCCAGCTGTGGAGCAGGCTGTGTGAAGAAGGTCCCCCTGGCAAGCTGCTCCCAAGGAAGTGAGGAACTGGCAGTGGAGTTTGCCTCCAACTACATATCTGAGGGGAGGTGCTCAGCGTGTTAAAATGAAGTTGTGTTTGTGGCTCAGCAGGACAGATACCAGTTCTACTCTGAATAAGTCATTTAGTCTGTTGGTGCACCCTCCAAGTGGTTTTTCCATTTCCACTTAAATTTTTTTTCTTTCTAGATTTTCCTTCCTTCAAGCACCCATCCATCCATCCATCCATTCACGCATCGCTGCTAACCTCTCGTATCCCTCGTGCACCTCTTGCTGGCAGTTCTGAGCTCCATAGTCTCACTTCTTTTCTCTCCTTCAGGATTTTGCTTTTTCTTGTTGTGTCTGTTCTGGTTTTGTCTTCTCATTCTTTCCTTCCAGTATTTCCTCTCTCCACCTTCTCCACCTTCACTTTGCATGGACTATATATCAAGTCAGCTAGCTGGATGTGTACCTGGAACATTTGAGAAAGCCAGAATAAGGTAGAGGAGAGTAAGGAAAAGAAAAAGAAGTCTATGAGTAGTTGTTTAAAGAGGGACTTGTGTTTCCAGTACCTACAAGGGGAAAAAAAGGGAAAGAGGAAAAAAAAATGGGGGAAGCAAAATATTGAGAACATATTCTGGTGAGCTCCTGTACGTTTTGAATCCTGTCAGCAGGGGATCCAGCTGCAGTAACAATAAATTATTAGTTACCTTGTTTTATAACCATAGATTATGACAGCATTTATGCAGGTAAATGTGTTGTGACTTCTCCCTTCTCCCTTCTTTCTCACAAAACAATTTGTAGAAGGAATGGATTACCAAATATTCAAGAAGCCACTTTAAAAGTCTTTTTTTTTCCCTCCTTTCATCAACTTTCTCCATGCCAGCATGTGCAGTAAGTTCCTGTGCCTGAGAATTTGCACCAAACCCACATTTTGAACCAGGCTGTACATAATAGAAGCCCCTGTTAGTTCCCGCCAACTGAAGATCCCAGCAGTGGATGGAAAATCAGACATCCAGCACTGCACAATAAATCTTATTGTAATTCACTCACTTAACATCACCATGAACAGGCCTTGAAAAATGTGTCGTGTGTGCTTGAAATCATACTTGTGCTCCTGCCATTAAAGAACAGGAGGGAAAAAAAAAACCTTGTAAAAAAGTTTCATTTACTTTTTTGTTATAAAATACTTTTTACTGGTGCCAGCTGGAAGGAAAATGACCCAGTTAGATCTCAAAATTATGATGTAGCTTTAAGTGCTATGTTTAGATTAACTGCCAAAATGTTAGCATAAAGTGGTAGGTGTTTGTGCTGCAGATAATAACTAATGTACTGTTGGTCAAGATAGGCCACTGTTCTGTTATTATTGTATGGATCTTATGACTAAACATTAGAGCAAGCCTAGTGGAACAACAATATTTTACTGTGCCTGGAATACTAGCTTGTCAGAACTTAATTGGGGTGCCAAAAATCTAATGAATCAGATGGGGAAGATGACTTTTTTTCTTTTTCTTTTTTTTTCTTTCCTGTCTGCTGATAGTTCTGATTCGTATTCCTCTCTCTAAAGTGAATTGTATTCATCTCATGTATTTCCTGGCAAGTGCTGTCTCAAATACAATCAAATCTCTCTGATTGTCAAATGATATGGTCTTCCAAGGACAGTGAAAACATCTTTGGTTTCTTTTTTTTTCCCCTTTGCTTGTGAGACAGGGTTAAATGTGTTGTATATTTTAAAGGACCTGGCATACAAGGAAAAATCAAGGTTAAAAGCACTTCAGAACTCAAGTTGTGCTGATGTGTATGACCTTTGGGCCCAGAATTAGCTATTTTTACTCTGTTGATATAAAACATTAACCTCAGTCAAATGCTTCTTGCAAGAAATGAAAACAAAACTGTGATGTTTAAATACACAATCTAGACGTACCTACACCAGTTGCCATGAAAAAGTCAACATTTGCTAACAGACACCACATGGTGGATTCTGTGGTACTGCAGCTTTTCCCTTGAAAAGGAAGAGAAGTACCTGTGGGGGAGGAAATATCTGAAAAATCTTGAATCTACACGAGCTCCTAACCAAGCCTCAGTTTTTATCAGCCCTTGCTTCTCACTTTCCCAGCTCCCTTCTCTTCCCTGTTCTGCTGCATCCACACAATTACCATGGTTAGATGATGCTCAGTAATGTTGGGTACTTGTCTTCTTGTCTCTGCTTGTGACTCCTGTGTTACTGCTGTGAGGAAAGGTTTGGTAAAATATACCAGATGTCATATTGAATTTTTTGTGTGTGTTTGGGTGTTTTTGTTTGTTTGTTTGTAGTTTGGGGTTGTTTGTTTGTTTGATTTTAATGTGAGAGAGATTAGGTTGAAGCAAACCAAGAAATATTTGTGGATGTTTCTTGATCTAGTTCTGCCTTAGAACTGAGCTGATCTTAATGTTGGGTTTAGTCTTCATTTTCATAGCTGATAGGGCTTCTAAATACCACTTGGACCTATTTTCAGAAAGAGGGTTTTCAGAATAACCTCTAACTCTTGATTAGTCTTGGGCTAATGGATGGCAATGCCATCTACACATTGTTTACAAAAGCAGCAGATTTCCAGGCAATATGTAAAGAGCAGCTTGCTGAAATTTGCTGTTTTTTCCAAAGCCTCATCTTGGACACTAAAAAAGGTTCAAAGAAGAGGATATTGCCAAACAACATAGCCAAGATAAATTTTATATTCAGAAAGTGCACTAAACAAGATCAGCTTTCAAATTTTTTTCTGGTATCTGTGTAAAATCTAGTCAAAAAATTTCTGCGTCTATGGTAAACAATAGAGAGAGCTGGTTGATAAGTCAACATTTATTCTTTATTTCAACAGCATTTAATAAGGTACTTTCTGTTTTAGTGTCTGTCATTTCAGGAATGGATAGGGAACAACTGATGATGTTTCAAATAGAAGTAATGTGCTTCAAACAATGCTGTTATAGTGATCTTTTTACAGCAGTGCTTTCCTTAACATTTAGAATGACCAAAGTTTTATGCAAGATCCTTTGGCTGCCAAATTAAAACAGCAGTGGGACTCTTCACTGAGTCGTATTGCTATGAACAGGACATGGTGTAAAATGGGTATAATTAAAAATACGGATTAAAACTTCACATGTATAGTCATAGCTACTAAGAGAGCTGTCCTGTGGACTTTGCTGTGTTAGCACACTGACATTTTTAGACTAAGTTTTGACTCTTCTAAATTGGGAGTGCTGTAGACAGTAGTGTGTTGAATTCAGTGAGAACATACACCTAATGAGTTTTCCTTCTCTACTCAATCTAATATTAAATATGCTTGAAGCTTTATGGCAAATTCTGCTTCTTGAATTCCTAGAATGAAAACGTAACATCTCAGCCTTTATCGTACCAGGAAGTGATCAGAACCAGGAATGCTTTAGAAGTGAGCACTGTTTATTTTAATTTGCTACTCCAATTAGAATGTTCAATAAGAAAATACTTCTAATTAAAATATGGATGCTAAAAATACAACATTGCTCTTTTTCACACTAAGATGTCTAAAATAGACAGCACTTTGGAAATATAGAAGTTTTTGCTATTTTTTTCTGAGCTGTGGCTGAAATATTTGGATTGCTGGACATCCCAGCAATGAACAACAGGGACAGTACCACCAGCTGGCACAGGGACTGCATGGTTAGAAAAAATGAAATGGTGTGAGAGTACTGAAGCTTTTTACTATGGAATTCCATAGCACAAGTGGACCTAATGTAGTGACTAATGCACAAACACAGAGCTTCTAAATATCCCTTTGAACTACTTCTGGAAACAGCATAGAATGTGAATCCCAGTCTAGCAAGCTGTCATAGAAAAGGATGCAGTGGGAAAATCAGCCTCTGGATTTTTGTGTTGGCTGCTGAAGCGCTGATTCCCCAACTGTGAAGCCTTTGTCTCCCTTGTTCCTACTGGTGTCACCTCTCAGAAGAAGGTCTGAACTGGTGCTGGCACATTTCCATCACTGTGCTGGGTTTTTAGGTATGGTTAAGTTTGGTGCAGGTTTTGTTCTGTTTTACCTGAGGGCTGGCTTTTTAATTGAAAGAATGAGGTTTTTGTGTGTTTATATTTGCTCTCTGGCAGCTATAAGAGGAAACCTCAACAATCAAAGTTCAATGCTTTGTTTTTCTTAGTAATGTGAAACTTTCAGAGGAATTAGAATTAATAGATCTTGCGTTTGGTTTGTTTATTTGTTTTGAGTTTTTTCTTGGTTTTGTTTTTGGTTTTTGTTTGTTCATTTGTTTTTAGTTTTTATTTTGGTTTGGTTTGGTTTTTTTTTGGAACAAAGAGTACGTAAGCGCAAATCTCTGTACTTTATTTGCCTGACAATTGTAATTTGATATTGTATTTTTTCTAAGTGTTGCAGAAATTTCCAGGTCAAAACCTTCCTTATTAATAGCTCTAGGTTTGCAGGGATGGGAATGGCATCCAGTTCTGCTGAGAAACAGCTGAGTATCTGGGAGTATGAGATGCGTATGTGCTTTTATTTTTCTTAGTGAATGTGTAGTAACCAAAAGAAAGGGCGTGGGTTAAGAATCATATGAGTTCAGGTACCTCTCTTGGTAAGATTTATGCTCTGGTAAATGCCACATATTTTGCAAAACTCCTTTGTAGACACAACACAATTTTTCCATTAGCTGCAGCAGGCTTAGAAGCTGTACCATAAATAACCACACTGAGTTCATCTCATGTGTTCACAGCATATAGGATAACCACTGCAGAGGGGGGGCAAGATTATTAAGGAAATTCTGTGCAGAGTCATAGCTACAGCACGATACAGCTATGACTGCATTCCTTGTAGTCTAGGGACAGAACATGTAATTATATCCCATCAAAAGTAAAGGTACTTCTTAATTATGTCAGTTTATTTCTAGACAACAAAGCAGTCCAAGCCAAAACACCATGCCTGAACAATCTTCAACTTTAATATAGTTTAAAATCCCAGGTTTGCTCCTGCCTGAAATGTCTCCAGATCCTTTGTGTGTACAGTTGAACCCTATTCCAACTTTAATGTTTATCTAGATAGTGTGAAAATGTAATGATAATTTACCTCAACTGCTGACACGCTCGCTGTCTTCAAGTATTCCACATCATTTCCCTGGGATAATGAAATTGTGTTTTGGATGGCCAATGAAGTTACCTCAGGTGTCTTTACAGTTAAATCCTGAAAATTGGATTTGGCTGTGTGTTACCATGGATGAGTAAAGGGTTCTGTGGTCACAGGGAGCAGCATTGCTGATGAAGATGCTGCTTGGTTTTGCAGTGAAAGAAGCTAGCTGCTGCCTGACTGCTCCAGTTGCTGAACAGCTGAAACTTTACAACCTGAATCCTGCAGCTCCAAAAAGCCATGAGGCTGCTGTAGGAAATGAACATCCAATTGTTCATTTGCAGACCTAGGAGCCTGCTCTGAATCCTCTGCCTTACACGTTTTACACAGAGACATGGGCTGGGGATTCTGTTGGGTCCTACCAACAGTTTCAGTTTTAGGAGGTGCGTGTTGTCATGAGTTCCATGCTGTGCTGATTAAGCCACATACTTCACTAATCAAGCTGCAAAGTTAAGTAGGTGAAATTTAATAGACTCTACTAATCAAGGTGCATTCTTTGTTGAGCAAGCTGAATATTTTAAATGTAGAGGGGTTTTATGTACTCTGTTAGCTGGCTTGGAGGCCTCTTACTGCCTACATACACGGCTAGCAAAAAGCCACCAGGAGCTGTTCCATTACTGACAATGGAAGGAATGCAAGCTTTCACTTTGATGCTTGTTCCAGTGGAGCTTAGGGAAGAAGTAATCAAAATTAGCCCAGTGAGCAAATGACACTATTTCTCTCTGATAAGTCTCATTGGATTACACTGGAAAACATTCCTAACATAGCAGTTCCCATCAACAGCAAGGGTACATGTGTTCCACATGGCCCTTGCATCTCAATTTTTCTGCAGGTTTCTCATTGGATCAGAACTGATCTTTAAGGCCCTCTCATAATGATTTTTGTCCTCGTTCAGATAACCTTCATTCAGTTTTAATTCTGAACTCTTTCTCCAGTACACCTCAGTCACACTTTGATTGGCAAAGACAGAAGAATGGTGGGTTTGTGTCTTCTTCTCTTTCCAGAAGCAGACAGGACATATTGGAAGATACATGGAGCAGTGGAGGCAAAAAGCAGTTGCTGCAGAAAATTGGGCAGCAGCATCATTCAGCATTAGAACTGTGCAAGTTACGTGGAGCCAATGTAACAAACAAAATATTCTAACCAGCTTAGGAAAAGTAAGTGTGTAACTAAGAGGGCAAAATGAATCATGTAGATAGGGGGTGAAATTGAAAGTAAAAGAGGGAAGAAGTGATTTTCACAAATTTCTACCCTGAATTCATGTGTGGCAATAAGGATCCATAGATATCCTGTTTGTGTTGCAAGTGCACATGTTATAGCTTTGATGTTCTTCTGAGTCTAATCTAGGGGTGAATTCTTTCTCTGTTTGCAAAATGCTGATGGATTCATTGCACCTATTGCAGGGAAGAACAAATTCTTTTGGTCTGAGTTAAGCCTTCTTCTGCCATTTTTTTTTTTGCTTCACCCTGCGAATTTTAACACCAACAGTGTGTAGTGGCACCCTTCTGTTAGGAAAGATTTTTGTCCTTATGTTTCAGCAGCCTAAATAGTGTCATATGAGAAATACTGGCTGTTTAAAAAAACTGCTTGTTCTTCCTGGTGTCCATATAGAAGTAAGGTAAGTAAAAGTAAAATTCCCAGCCAATAAAGGCTTCTGAGCATAAAAAAATTAAAAGAGAACTAAGATGGGTGTACAAACACACCTCCTTGCAGGTGATTTCAATGTGGAGTGCTACTGGAAAGAAAGAAGTTGTGCAGAAAGGGTAAAGGTTTAGTTCCAATTATTTTGGAAATATCCTCTGCTTTGTTCAGTCTACATGGAGCGCAATCCACTCAGCTTCAATCCACCAACTTGGTTTATGTTATTATATTTATGCCTATTAGGCTTTGACTTATATGCTTTGGATCTAACCACTAATTTGATCTTAAAACCATCAGTAATTAAGTAAATTACTTTTTTTTCTGGTTGCTTATTGTCTCAAGGGCCACAGCATTGTCATGCTTTTTGGTTCAGAATGATTACTGAACATTATCTTTTTGTCATATTTTATCTAATCTTTATCCCTCTGGTGAGGATATGCAGGGAGAGATGAGGCATGTGTGACTGTAAGGAAGTATAACTGCAGCTTCTAAATACTTGGTTAATATCTGCTGTCAAATTGGTGACTTTCCAGGCTATTGACATAATGGTTTCCAGACACTGAAAATGCTGCAGTTTGTTTGTCATCTGAATTATTGAGATGTCCTCTGCTTTACAGTAAATCAGTAAAATACTGTATTACACTTAGTGGGAACAACCAAGTGACATAAATTATTAAAATTAAACTGTACTTCTCAATGTAAGCAAGCAGAATGCAGTACAAAGAATGACTACAGTGTATTGGGTTTTGGTGGGTTTCTTGGGGGGGGGTTGAGGAGGATTGGTGCCTTTTTTATTTGTTTGTTTTTTCTTTGTTTGTTTTGTTTGTTTGTTGTTTCTTTGATTTGCTCAAATTAGGATTCCATGTTAGTGAAAAATAATTACTTTAAAATTTTTGTTGGTGACCCTGGCAGAGCAAGGACTTCTTTTTTTGGTATGTGTAACAGAGGTGTTTGTGGTGTACAGAATAGAGATTTGGTCCAAAACTGAACTGGATTTGATTGTTCAACAGGTATTAGATACAAGTGGATCAGTTGCATGACACAACTAAACACAGATTTAACTTGCTCTTTCTCTTTTAGGCTTTCAAAGCAGAAGTTTCTGTTGTGTGAATTTCACTTTTTTTAAAAAGACCAAATGCTTGTGAGAATTTTGCTTGAAAACTGAAACTGTTGGAAGTAAAGTTTACCTGCGAGGATGTTCCATGAGTTCAGACTGCAAAGGGCAAGCATGTCCATGGCATGCCACACAGTGTCAGTGTAAAGCCTCAAGGAGCGCGTAAATTCCACAAGATGTAAATTCCACTCACTAGTGCGCAGGTTGATTACGGCTCAACATCTACATAGGCTCTTTAATTAAGAGTAAAGGTCAATAGGTTAAATAAGTAACTTAATCAGAAAATTATGCAGAAGTGCCACAAATCAAATGCACTAGTCAACCCTTGAGATCGATAGGGTATGCAAATCGATCCGGAGAGTATATACTGTGGGACTTCAAGTACTGAAACATGCAGCGTGATACTGCAAACACAATAGTTTAGAGAGTTTGTCTTTGACAGCTCAGCAGTTATTTATTTATTCCTCAGTTGCAGCTTTACTGTGCCATGCACAGTGTTTGGTTCTCAGGTTTCAGCTCATCCTGAGCGTTGTGCAAAGCTGGAGTTTGGATGAGTAAGGGAGAGGTTTCAAAGCATGCCTGCTGATGTATAACCACCAAGGTTGGGTAAGGGGCAGGAAAGGTAACAAAGCTTCTTTAACTAGGAAGACAGGGTGTAGGCCCTCTGGAATATCAGAGCAGCAGGGCCCAAACTCTCTTCTCTGCTATGGTTTGCTTGACGCGAGGAAGAGGCCACTGATTTACGGCTTCCTCGCTCTCCCAGTGCCAGCCCTGACCTCAGCACAGGATAGAGAACTGCTTTCTCTTGTGAGAGCTGGGACAGGCCAAAGTGCGGGATGTTCCAGCCACAAGCCTTCCCCTGCCCCTGTTTATTTGACAGGACATGGAGAGTTGGGACCAAATGTTCAGCACGTGCAGGTTAACTCCTGGCACCTCTGCGGACCTATGCCCAGATCCAGCCGTTTTCTCTTGGACTTCCTTTGCTATTTGATGGAGTCTTGTTCTGCCCCCATCCAAGAGGAGGTGGCTGTTTGTGTAAGAGCCCAGCCCATTATTATGGATGTCCTGTTGCAGGAGGAGGCCATTGCAACTGTTTAGAGAGATGTGCAGGTTCAGTAAAACCGACACTGCTTGGAAGGATTGTTGATTGGAATCAACCACTGAATGATTGGAAATGCATTTCATAATGATTCCAATAATTCCATAATTTGTAAGTGATAGATTTCCAAACAGTGGGAGCAATTTTTATTACCTGGTGGGATGAGTGTGGTTTCAGTGTAAAGACATGCAAGTCAGAAATGCACTGAGATCAGGTGTTCAGCACCTCTTCAGATCACCAGGGAACTTGGGGACAGCACATCTGAAAAGAAACCACCAACAGACCAACCTCAGGGAGGGGAATGATTTGCCTGTGCTCACAGAAAATATGCAGCTTGATTGTGTTTGGTTGGAACTGTGTTCACTCAGTGTAGTCTTTTTCAACTCTTCCATGTAGTTTCTGAAAGTAGACAGAGTTGTTATGGAAATAAGGCAGACAGAAACCCCCTCCTCCTGTAATCGTAGTGTGATGGACTCCTTGGCAAAGGAGCTGGGATTTCCTTTCCACAGACATAAAAGTCATTGGTGCTTAGCAGCGGCAGTGCCAAATGGCATTCTGCTGTGTTTCTCTTCTCTTTCCTTTCCACTTTGCTTATTTGAAAAAGTCATGTCTGAATGTATCTGAGCTGATGCCTTGTTGTGAAGGCACTCTGTGGGAGGATCCAACTCAGCAACACACAATATTACTAAGAAAGAGGGCGTTTGAACTATTTTTTTAAAGTTTTCTCCCTGATTTACAGAAATCATATTTCTGTGTTTATCTTTCTGTCTTTTTGCCTATTTCTGTTGTTTCAGTACTTTTATTTTGTTTGTTTTCAGGTTACATAGCTGCTATTTTTTGTCTATCTTTTGTTTAAATTATAGGTAGTTTAACTAGGTAGAATATTTTCTGAGACTTTTTTGGCAAGTTCTCACCTAAGTTTGTTTCTAGAAATCTGAGCTTAAAATTCTGTTTCAAGCTGTAGGCTACTTCTGTATTTATAGTCTGCTTAGTGAGTTAATCATGTTATCACATTTTACCAACATTAATCATATTATCACATTTTACCAATATTATTCATGTTATCACATTTTACAAATATTATTGTTATTTCTGCTGTGGGGAGAAGCTGCATTGTTACTGAACTTTCAGGATGTTTTCAAGACATAAGTCTTAGACTCTGTGGTTTGTACTGAAGTTTTCTGATTTTTATGGAAAAGGGTGAAAATTCCAACCACATCTCTTCTTGGAAGCAACTTTCAGAGCAGTGGGTGGCTTCAGAATGAGGGAAATTCTGCAGCTCCATACTAGATTTCAGCAGTTGTCTTGTACAACTGTATTATATTTTGTTGGAGTGCTGTGCCTGCCAGCATCACTTGTGATTTAGCTTTGTTACCTTGGGTGTTTTCCATATACCTGATTTAAAATAAAACTAAATGAAATTAACAAAAAAAGTAAAATGTCATCCTGGGAAGTTTCCTGTGATCAGACAGATGGATGGAAGAAAAAAAAAAAAATGAAGAAAAATGGTCTATTTCAAGTTAGATAGGAAAATGAAATCTTACTACTTTATTTCAATTCTCTAATCCTGAAGGCAAGAGGCATTCTTTCCCCCCTCTCTGCTTTCCTTTTTTTTTCATTTTTTGTTGTTGCCTGTGAATATCTCAAAATGAGATCTGAACGTGATGTAAATCTTAGAAATGAAAGGGGCAGTAAGAGATGCATATTGAGTATTTTTCAAATCTCACCACTTCTATTTCAACCTCACGGTTTGATAATGATCTAGCTTGACCTTTCTAAATGTTTGTGTTTGGCATTGCTCAATTTCATTGATAATATATAAAAATTCATAGCAGAATTGCTGAGCATCTGGGGAGATGGAGTTTCCTCCAACATCTATCCACCTGCACATTCAGACACTGGCAAAACCTTTGAGATCTTTTGTAGCAGCACACACTTGTCACTCCCTACTCAGTCTCGACATACCCAGAACTTGGGTGTGTGTTGCTCATGTGTCTCCTGGCAAATCTTTTTCATAAAGAAACAATGATTTTTTAGGCATGAAAGAAAATCCAAAACTAGGAGATGTTTCCATTTTTCTATGATTTTGCTGCATAGGTTTGGTGGAGCTCAAGGAGTGTTAGTTCAGCAGAATGACTTACATGTATCTGCTCAAAGTATAGTGGAATTTACCTAAACCTACTCCTGGCAGTGATCTTCAGAATCTCTCTCTACAAGATTCTAGTTAGATTCTTGAGTAAGTTTGACCATATTTTTGTCAGAAATGTGCTGCCTATTGGCCTTGCCAGTTAAGAGAAACAGAGCCAGAGTAGAGCATCACTTTGCTGTCTCAGATGATTCTTGCTGCTCTTTGAGTCTCAGGAATGTCAAATGAAGATGATTTTATAGCTTCTTCCTCCTCTGTGCATGTGCACACATTTGTACAGCTTGAGAGTCGGTGCTTGTGTGATGCTTTACTCCTGTTAAATGCTTTCATTCTCTGTATGGTCCTGTTTTCCATTTCAGTTTCCACAGTTGATTCTCAACACACGAATCTTCAATGTTTATTGCACAGCCCCATTTTAAAACCATAATGTCCTTGCTTTGCTCTAGGTTTCATAGAATGAACTGCTTTGTTTTTCATTACCAATAGAAGGCAGAATCAATAAACTTCTATGTCATTCAGTCTCTATATAATTTTATTAGAAAGGTCTGTGTGAAAGGAACTGCATCTCCAGGCTGAAAATGTTCTGTTAAAAGGTTGCATTGGGACAATGAGTAAAACTAATATTTTAATGAATGACATCTATATTGTTTAACCAGTGTAACTGATATTTCTGTTACTAATCTAAATTCTGAAGCCCAGCAGAAGAATGCAAGTGTGTTGCATTATGTAAATGATGTATAGGGTTCACACTGTTGAGAAAAAAGCCCCCTGAAATAGATATTGAATTGCTAACCCCAAGGCAAGGATCACCAGCTGTCTTTCAGCTCCGTAAAGGAGTTGCTGATAGGAGCAGTTCATCTGACTCTCAGCACTACTGTCGCTTCTTAACTCTTCCAGTGCATGAATCCCTATTGAACAGAAATAAAAATACTTAAGTTAGTATTTCAAAGCCTCTGTTTCTTTTAAATAGAAAAGTAGCACATTTTTGTAAATCTGTGGGGGTTTTATGGTTATTAAGTTAATACACTTTAGGCTATTTGGTCACATTAGTAACTGAAAAATTCAGTAAGAACATGAATGTGTTATCATAGCTGATGTGCAATACTTCAGGTGTGTGAGACACTGTATATCTCATTATTATTTAGCCCCCTGAGGTATGCTAGGGTCCTCACAGAAGTCACAATCCTTGATAAATAGCAAGTGATTATCATCTCAAGCTCTGGCCCTGCAATTTACTATAGGAGCAGTACTTCCATCTGTGCAGAGCCTTATCTGCTTCAAGGTTTCAGTCACATAAAGAGCTGTCTGCAGGAGGATGCCTGCCTTCGATAGTCCCTTGTTCTCTCGTAGATCCCTATCTGGGCAGAGCTTCTTCTGCGCTCAGGGCCTGCCACTAAAACCGGGATACAACTGGCAAGCATTGCTCTGTCCAGGGATCCGTGAGTCGCTGCAGGGGAGGTGGGTACATGTGCGTTCTGGTGGTTGTGTTTGTGCATCCTCCCTTGTTGCAGAAAGGAGGAGTGGAGGCTTTTTGTCACAATCAGCTTGAGTTCCATTTTTGAAGAAATAGTGTACTATATTTAATGAGAGCCTGTGTAATCAGGACACCTGCATTCCCGGTATGTTGCCCAGGGAACCAATTTACCCTAATGACAGAGAATGACATTTACTGCTGCTTAGACTAGGGCTTCATTTAAACAATAGCACACTAGCAATATTTAACTTAATGGGGATGTATTGGGTTCATGCCAGTGGGTTAAGTAATGTTTAACTAGGTGTTAAATGGGTAATAATAGAATAATACTTTAAGTTATGTAAGGCCAATATATTCTACCTGGGAATCTCCAAGTGTTAAAGAAATATTGAGGTACTATAACTCAGAGTATCTGTTTTGAAAGGGAAAAAATTTTTTCTCATTTTTCAGAGGTGCACAGAGAAACTGGGTTTGTCTAGTGTGTCCTCAATTTGACATTCAGTAATGTATTGATGCTAGCTGTGGATGGACTTGTGAGTGAAGTCTTTCATTCATTCACAGTTTGTGCCTGGGATTGATTTTGGCCTCATACTTGAAATTCATAACTCTCTCTTCACTGTCTTAGTTACACAACAAACCTCCCCTTCTTTCTATTAAATCAAAAGCTCATGAAATGGTGTAAATCCACAACATGACATTGTTCTCCATAAACAGTGAGAACCATACGAACCCTGAAAAATACTGGTGTAATACACAGTTATAGAATGAGGTTTTTGGTTTTGCTCAACTTCCAACACCGTTAAGACGTCAGAGTTCAGAGACAGTGGACCCTTGGTCAATAAAGGAAGATAGTTTACAAGTCAGAAACACGATTTTTCATTGTGTTATTTCATTGCAATTCTTGGATTTAACTGTACCATGCAAACCATTGTGAAAGCTGCTGTGTACAAGAAGCTAATTTAATGATGTTGGTGTCTAGATCCCAGTAAAATTCTTGACTCTTTGATACTGGAGACTTGGACCTGTCAGAGAGATGGATGGTGCCATGCCTGCAATTCCAGCTGTAGGCTTCCCTGCACGTGTGGTTTCAATTGCCTGCATGCCAAGGAATCAGGGCCCAGCTCTTGCAGTCCAGCTGTTTAATCTGGACTGCAGCTGCTAAAGCAGATAAACATCTACAAACAGATAAGAAAGGTAAAAAACTAGGCAGAACCATGATTGTTGAGAGAGGGTCGTTAGTAGCTCAAGCTCTAGAAGAGAAAAAGCCAGCATGGAAAAGGATAAAATCTTGAAAGGGAAAGGGGAGTAAGGAAGCTGGGGTCAAAATCTATTGACCAATAAATAATTGCATTACACTTCTCAGGTAAGTCTATCCTGCTTGCTGTGTCTCTTTGTGTTTGGCTAATGGTGCTCAAACAAATGTGATGTGGCTTCAAAGCATCAGCACCTTTAAGGCACCTCCAGTTCATCTCTGTTTTTAGACAGCACTACTCCGCTTGTGGAAAACCTGTTGAATTGACTGGAAAATTTGTGGGAGAAAGGTTTGTGTTTAAATCTGATTTCATTAAAGTTTGTTCTTTCATGCCCCCACAAAGCTAGAGTTCTTAGATTCCCATGGCGGTGCTGTACTTTACCAGACTTAGGGATATCTCCACTATAGAGGTCTTAGAATCACAGAATCATTAAGGTTGGAAAAGATCACCACCAGGTCCACTAGGCTGTGGCACTGAATGCCACCTTCAGCTATTTCTTGAACACTTCCAGGGATGACGATCCCATCACCTTCCAAGGCAGGACATTCCAAGGTTTAACCACCTTTATGGCAAAGAAATTCTTCCTGACATCCAGCCTGAACCTCCCCTGGCACAACTTGAAACCATTTCCTTTTGCCTTTATTCTGATATTAATTAATTTGATTAAATGCTAGTATCCTGCCTAAACCAGGACCAGAAGGGACTTGGATACTGCATTTTATTTTTATATAACCAATATATGGACAACGTGTGTGCATATACTTATATGCACATAAATATGTATATATAATACTGATGACATATAAATATTACACATTTATGTATACATATAAAATTATTATATTTATATAGATAAATGTATATGAATATATAACATTCCCATAAATATTTTTAAATATACAGAAATACAAAGGGAAAGTTAGTGATACTTAAAACTTCATGTTTACACCAAGATTATGGGCATGTAAACATATTGTCATGTTAAAATATTGCCAAATTGGAATATTGTTGCAAGTACTTTATGTCTGGATTTATTAAGTATGTTTTACTTTCTAAATAACAAATTCTCTGATTGTGTGCTGCCCTAATTTTGGAAAAAAGACTCCTCAACTTTTAGACTAGCAAGAGGTTTGTTTCAAGTCAAAATTAAGTTTCTTGCAGATGGTTGCAGTGAAATAGCTTTGGACTATTGGTGTATCTCAGTAAATTACTTATTTTTCATAGTAGTTATTAAAAGTTTTTGCAGAGTGAATATTACGATTATACGGTAGGTACAGCTAAAAAAAATGTATTGTATTATGAAGAAATCTTTGGGAAGATAAGCAATAGAATTTTGTACCTTTAGTGGCAGCAAAGAGCTCCAGGAAACTTAGTTTTAGTATGTTTGTTAGATTTTTATATGGTTTGTTTAGTTTGGGGCTTTTTCCCTCTCATAATGTGAGAATGAGATATGTTGCATCATTTGTATTCTGTGCATTTTAAATGTATTATTTGCTTGGTTGGGTTGGGTTTTTTTTGTTTTTTTTTTTTTTTTTTTTTTTGTTGGTTGGTTGGTTTTTGTTTTGTTTTTTTTTGTTGTTGTTTTTGGTGTGGGGATTTTTTTATTTTGCTGTTGGGTTTTTTGTTTGTTTTTTGTTGTTGGTTTCTTGGTTTTTTGTTTTTTGGGTCTTTTTTGTCTTCAAAAACAACTTGAGGTGATGTACTTACATATTTTCATATGGTGACTCATTATTTCAGCTCATGTGTTTTGTTTTGTTTTGGAGTGTGAATTAATAAGACATTTTGACAGGCATAGCTGCTTTCTTGCACTAAAAAAAAACCCCTTGTACTGGGTGCAAGAATAGTATATCCTCAAAGTCAAAAGAATTAACTTCTCCTGGGCAAGAACCCCTCTGACTTCAGTGAGTGGAAGCTGAGTCACCAGATTGGAAAATATATTTACTTTACACTGGGTTCTGTCTATGTCCAAGCAAACAGGGGTTCCATATAGGGGAACCTGGAAGAAATCAGCTGAAAGAAACTTCTCCCTTCTCCAAGAGAGAACCAGCACAGTCTGTCAGATGAGGTAGTTAAACAACTTATGATCTGGGATATCATTTCCCTTACGCGCCAGGATAACAATGAGAGCTGTATTTCCTTGCAGTGATAAATCCAAGACTGTTTCCCTGGTGACTTCTGTCATACATCAATTCTCTTGCATCAACCAGTGATTACCAGAGTTCTTGTTCTTTCATGGAAGGCAGAGTAGAAGCTTATACTGTGATGCTCATCCATGATTAAAGCCAGGAATTTGTGTGGAAACAGTTATTGCACCTTAATAAGTCTGCTCCAAACACAGAAGAAGCACATTTTAATCTGTATGGAGCATTAGCACAGCAACAACCATTTTACATAAATGTACAAAAAGTAAAGATCAGTTAAGGCCAATAGGGGTGAGGTTTGGTAGTCAAACAGGTTAGGAAGACATTGGGTACACTTTTTAAATGTCTCTTCCTCTAGATGAAAACAGGAAGTTTTAAGGTCCTGACTGAACTTGATACAAGCATCTCTACTCTGTTTTGCTTCATGACATTATATCTGTAGGTAAACATACCCAATTTTTAATAGATAATTTAAATACTATATACATATGCATAGTAGCATATAAATTATATGTTGCTGTATAAAATATAATAATCATTTTTATAATATATTACATGTTGTGTATAAATAAACAAGATAAGTCATTTTGAGCCTGACCCTCCACTAAAATTTGGTTTGTTGAAAACAATAATTGAAAAATAGTTGTAGCTGTACCAAGAAACAACTTTGCAATCTGTTTGAATCAATATATTAGCACTGAGTGTGACTCTTCCCTTACTCCTTAAAAGGATTTCTTCATTTGTCCAGAAATAGCTCTTCATAGCTTCCTCCAGAAGTTATATTAATATCCTGCTTTAAGGCTTGACGTGTGAGGGGTTTACTGGGAAGATGTTTGCTGTATCAAATTGTACATCAGATCTTGGAAGGTTAAGAGAGTGTGGGATCAGTCACTATTCTACTGATTGATGAGATAGGTCTGCCTATGACTTCATTAAATCTTTCTATTCCTTTGGGTAAAAAAGCTTAAAGCGATGTTATGGCTCACCTTGCTGATTAATAGTAGTTTTTTAAATTATTATTAAAAAGTAGTTTTTTCTGAGGGACAGAAGATAAAAGTAGTTTTTTTCTGAGGGTTAGAAGTCAGTGATCAGTGCTATAGAGGGTTGCAGGTGTATCGGAGTTTGCTTTTCCAAAAACTGTGAAAAAATTGTATTTGCAGACGAAGAGAATGGAAAACCCCTTTTTATTACAGAACATAATTTAGTAATTCGTAGCACACCTTTGGTTCATGAGAGTGGGGGCTCTGCCAAGATCAACAGCAAGGTTCCCTTTGCCAGCAGAAAGTATCATGTGCTATTTTATAATAGGAAGTGTCAGCCTGTGGTTCTAATGAGTTTGTATTTACCCCACCAGAGAACTGTGTGACAGGTTCAGAGATTGTGGTAATAACAGGAACAAGTGGAAAGAGTAGGTGATGGAGGGGGTGGAAATAAACATATGGTTAAGCAGTGATGTTTCATCTGTTTCTTGAGGTGAAGAGTCAAGGGAGAAAAGACAAAAGTGAATAAGAGTATGATGATTTCTCTGTTTGTACTAAGTGTATTTCTCCCACATGAGTGATAATCCTGAGTCCTGGCAAGGAGCAAGGCTGTTTTCCTTCTGTCTCCACTCAGTGAGGTCTCAGGAAATGTTTTCCTCTTGGCATCATTTTCTCTAGGGTGGTATATGCTAGCACACTTTTCCAACAAATTATAGGCAAGTTAAGACAGAAGGTGTAACACTCTTGTTCACAATGACAGGGAATAGGGATTCCTTTGGCTGTGCTGTGCCACAGATAATCTGATATTCTACTTGGTTTTCTGGAGCTCATTCAGCTCTGAATCTGTAGACATGGGTAGAAGCTCTGCTTGTTGTCTCTGCTTTGCAGTATCTCCTTCAGAAATACACCTTTGTTTGAAAAAAAATTTTAAAAATTAGGAATTCTTTGCAAAGATTAAGAAAGAAACCCTAACGCTTATCACAGATATTAAAAACACAAGCCCACAACTTTAAGGGACAGTGAGGAAATTTGCAATTAAAAATCCAGGTAGTTATTTCCAGGTAGTTTGAGATATGTGTGATTGAGGATTATTTTAAGAAACACAATTTAATTAGCGTCTAAGTCTAAGATCAGCCTGAAACTTAGGATAGAATCCTTCTTCTCTCCAGAAGTGGTGAAAAGGGTAGTGTTATTAATGTGAGAATTCAATGCAGTTTGATTTCCAGGGTCATTTTGGTCTAGAGTGAGACTGGTCTATTTGCTCTTCCTGCCCAGTTAGCATTCCAAGTTTCTGAGAGGAACAGAGGGATGTCTCCAGTTGTGCCATGTCCATTTATTCATTCCTTTTTCATTAGCAGATTTACCTTTTTTTTTTTTTTTTGAATTTTTTTTTTTTTTTTTTTTTTTTTGGGGGGGGGGGTGTTTTTGTTTTTAATATTGGATGGTTCTCCTCAATGTTTTTTCAAAAAGAACTGTTTTGAGTAGTAAGAACATACAACTCCTGGTTATTCTTGTCAAATTAATTCTTGTTCAGTCTTTTTCTTTGTGCTTTTTCAGAACAATCTTGGAATGGAAGCACTCATGATAATAAAGCAATGCAATTAACTTCATATATGGCCCTGACCCTGATTTTTCTGAAGTAAAACTCTCTTTTCATTGACTCTGGTGAATCTTGGATTGAGCTGAAAAAGAAGAAAGAAAATTCATGAAACTTTAAAGATTATTTTTTAAGGGTTTTTTTTCAGCTGTTTTAATGTAAGTAACTCAGAGACCTTCATGATAGATTACTGCTCCCCCCTTCCCTCTGCACTAACAACCATACCAGGACTATTTATTCTATAAGAAAACCTCAACAACAAGAGATGGAAGAAAAAAGTCAGAGGAGGAAAAAGGATAAAGCTGCATGTATAGTATGAGGAAAAATAATTTTCTTCATGAAAAGCTGAACATAAAGGAACTTGCAGCTTGTATTCAGGGTAGAGAATTTTTGGTTAAAAAGATTGACATTTTAATAAACTGGTCTTAATTAACACTACTTTGAAATTCTGAGTTGTACGCTCCCTATCTCAAAACACTAGAACCAGTGGCTTTTTAAATAATTTGCTGCTTGTGGGTGATCTCTTTTTGAAACAAACCCAGACCCTCCAGTCACAATTTATTTTTTATTTCAAAAATGATTTTTACTAGCAAATTTTGCTTTGGTTCAAGAGAATTATAAATCATTATTACACAGCCAGACACTTCAAACATTTTGTAAGAGCTTTGTGACCAATGAAGCATCAAAGGCAATGCTGAAATCCATGATTACAGCATGGGTGCACGTCCATTCATTAATACATTAAAGTTCAGGATTCTAATGTTATTAATAGGATTTCCAGATTGTGGTGCACTTATCTCTTAAAAAGGTGGCTCTTCCTGTCATGCAAAACAAGAAGATTGTTCTTCATTAAAGTCAATTTATGGAAACTTTTTTTTGTAGACAATTTAGGGCTGAAGAACTGATATTTCTTAGTAGCT
The DNA here is from genome assembly GCA_013397155.1 of Irena cyanogastra. Taxonomy (NCBI): domain Eukaryota; kingdom Metazoa; phylum Chordata; class Aves; order Passeriformes; family Irenidae; genus Irena; species Irena cyanogastra. Next base: position 111,212 of record VWZV01012001.1, on the reverse strand, counting down.
TTTGGCTATTATTTGTTCACCCAAGGCAGATTTTGTTTTCCCTTCTATCTCCACCAGACTGTACTGTTGGTAACATGCGTAGGGAAGGAGGGAGGACAGGCAATTATCTATAGATACTTTACTTGACCCCTTCATTTCTGACACTAAGTTACACTCAGTGATCATGAATCTTTATGTAGCTTGAACTGTAATAAGCTCTTGGAGACATATTTAGTATGGAACAGTATATTTTGGAATGTACTTCAAACACAAGATAGCCCTCAAAGGCCCTGCTGGGTTCAGATCTCTATGGTATCAGATATTGCATGGATCCATAATAAGTGATGGCCCCTGCCCTTCAGCATTTACAACCCATGAAAATGAGTAGAACAGAATAAATTAATTTATTGTCTGGATTTTACTGCTGACAAAGATGCAATGACTGAAAGACTTGTTATATAGTACATCAGGTCTGTGGTAGTACTGGGAAGTGACTCCCTTTCTCTTAAGATCCCACATAGTTATTTCTCTCTTATCAGATGTGAATGTGGAAAAAAAAGGACTGATGTACACCAAAATTCAATGAATGCTATTACCTTGGCTTGAGTTTTGTGAAATTCCTGGCTATTTATTGGAATTTTTGGTGTTGCGTGATATTTGAGTAGATCTAATAGGAGATGCACTAGTTTTTGTGCCAACAAAAAACTGCTGGTATCACTTGTTTTTCCAGGGACCTGGGCATGTTTTGAAAGCTGGGAGGTGCTCGCTCAACAGAATTCAGTGTTCTGTTCTCCTTTTGCAGTAATTGTTTAATAGGTGCAGGTGTTTTCCAAAACTAACTTCTTCCTACTAGCAGAAATTCCCCTCCTTCTAAGTGGAAGAAGTTTCTTCAGTCTCAGTTAATTACCTTCCTTCATTTCCTTCTTGCTTCTGACAAACAACCAAGAAAGAATTTTCAAAATGTTTTTGTTTTTGTGTTTTCTGGTTGTCGCTTCTGTCTCTGGAAGAACTTCAGCCGAAAGCTCAAACCTCAGTAGCCACTGCACTTCATTCCTGTATGCAGAGCAAACATTGTACACATAACTGCTTCTGCCCCTGAATTTCTTAATAGGTTTGGGAGTAGAAAAGTTGAAGGATGGTGTAGGGAACCTGCTGAGGAGCTCCCCCTCAGGAGAATGGCCAAAGGTGCAGCCCTGTGCTAACACAACTGCTGGAGTTCTGGGCAATTCTGGCTTTGGGAGGAGAATCTCAGGTCAGAAGTATTTGTGTCCATAGCTCCTTGTTACAGCCAAGCACTGAAAGTGGAACTTCTCCCCTGTGGGCTGTCCCTCAACAGATGATTTGCTCCTCCAGGAGAAATGGCAGTGATTGGGAAGGGTTGTGACCTGAAGTTGTTGGAACAAGGGCTCAGTTTGATCAATGGCTCTGAAGTCAAAAGGGCTTTGGCAGCTTAGCTGATGTTTGTTTCGTAGAGAGAGCTTGGGATGTTAAGCTAACCTGGAGTCATTTCTCTCTTTACATGTACTTTTCCTGTGTGTAAGGTTGGCTAGAGCTGGTTGTGAAGGTAATGAAACAGATGGCTTGCATTCTAGTTACATCCCTGAAAAAGGGAGCAGAAGAAAGGCCTGGTTTAGGCTGTTTTGCTCTATTTCTGAAGCAGTTCCCTGCAAATTAGGAAAAATGCTTTATGCTAACTGAAATATAAAATGAGTTCTAATACTTTTCCTTTGAGTCCTACAGGAGGCTTGAAATTTACTTGCAGAGAAAGAGGCTTTGATCCACATATTTTCATAAGTATTCATAAAGATACAGAATTAGAAGCTCCCCTTTATTCCCTTTTTCATGTGTGCTGGTTTTGAAACACATTTGAAGCTGTGGAATTGATTGAACTTCCAGTGAAGCTTCTTTCCAGAGATGGGCTAGACTGAAATGCAGGGTATCACAGGAAGGAAAAATATCCCACAGAGTGCTATTCCACTCCATGCTCAGCTGGAGCAGTAGAGTGTAGGGGAATATTGAGATTTACAGACTCTACTGTTGCTTTCTTAAACTACCTAGGTAAGTACTAGGGCTCTAATGTGAGCATTTCAGAGTCCTTGAAATAGCCTCTTCCTGCTAACCTGTGTGTGGTAAAAGGACTGACTCGTCACTGGTTTCTACCCCAAAACTTTATCAAAGAGGTGATGGAATAAGACCCTGTTCACTGGTTGTATTCCTGCATGTATGTCTTTAGGTTGTAAGTTTGCTATTTAAATTGAATAACAAAGCAGATGTTCTTGGTTTTCTGAGATAGCTGTTTCTTCAGTTTTGGGGTTTTTTCCTTTTCAGTTTACAGAGCTGGTCAAGACCTTCGAAAAGAGATCCCCTAAAACACACCACACCTTTTCAGTTAGCTCTATTTCTAATCTCTGTAACTTGCTTAGAACAGAAGTTGTTATTGGAAATAATTCAAATCTTGGAATAGGCAGTTTTAAGTCTACTACCTAGAGTCAATGATGTTTCAAACCTCAAGCAGAAAATTGCACAGAAAGGAAGGAGTAAGGAATGTCATAATGACAAAGGAAGTCTGACCACATCAATGTAGAATGTGAATGTTATCTGACTGTGCTGACTTGGTTCCTTAAAATAGAATGAATGGGGTATTGTGTCTCTAAATCTCTATTTCATATATTCTGTTTACTCTGCTGTATACCTGGCATTTTATCCTGCCTAAAATATTATTTCTGGGATTAATATCAGTTATATTAAACTGATGGAAAAAATAGGCTGTACTTCAAATCTTCTATGTCAGATTCTTAGAGCTCTGCCAGAAATTTCTGGTGTCACCCTCTGCAGATGATTTGGCCTCTTAATGCATCAATTCCTTTCTGTTAGGTGAGAATATCACATCCTGAATCTCAGTGTTGTTGTTGAGATGAATACAATATAAAATAAATGCCATGATTTTGAGGACAACGCAAGCACTTTAAATAGAAGTCAGGGCTTTCCTGAGACTGATCATCATTTTCCTATATCTCTCTTTCTGTGTAGGCAGTTAAAGGGAAAATGAGGCACTGATAAATGTCAGGTGAAGCTAATCTACAGTATAGTCAACAGCACATCTCCTGACCTTGGCCTTCTTTACCCTTTCAGTACTTCTTTCCACTTGGAGAAGCACAGCAGTCCCTCTTGTTTACTTATTTGTTTTCATTTGTTTTGGTTTTTCCCAAACCAGTAAAATATTTAAACACAATAAAAATGTTTATTAAAGGCAAACAGAACAGTAACTGTGTTTAAAAAGGAAATGTACAAAACCACTGCGAACAAATCTTACTCCCAGGTGTTTCCTTGATGCCAGTCATAAAAGCTGGAGAAGTATTCATTATAAACTATCAGTTCTGCCAAGATCAAGGGGAGATTCCTGGAGTGAGCAGCACAAAAGGCAAAATGAAAGGATCTCCTCTTCTGTTACAGATAGTTCTACATATACATATGTATATGCTGTGCATGTATGTTTGTGCATATGCATGTGTTGGTTTATACACAGTCTATAGAAATCAGTACTGCTATCATCTTCTTTTGAAAATATTCACAAAAGTGTTCTCTTTGAAATGTGAATATCAAAAGAATTCTTTTCTCCATTGTGAGGTTCCCAGAATAAAACAACTGTAGGGAAAATTTGACCAACCCACTCAAGTTAGTGCCTACTTGAACATGCAGCCTTTATTCTCCACTGAATATACCAAGCCTTTGGTTACTATTCAGGTTCTGTTTCTCAAACATGTTGTGGTGTGTGAATACATGAGGGGCTGGAAAATACACCCCACACATGCTCACTCCGTCCTCATGTACAGACACACACCCCTACAGCCACCCCCTGCAAGAACTTCAGGGTGTCATCACTAAGGTGCACTTGGAAACAGCTCCTGGAGTTAGTGTCCAGGGCCACTAAACACTGAGTACTTGGTTATGTGGGTGCTCAATTTTATGCCTTTCAGTTCTGACCGTGTGGTCTGTAATCTTCCAAGACTGTGCAAAGCAGGAATTCACCACAGGATGTAAGGCAGTATTTTCTGCTTTCATTAACATTCAGGCTCTTTGTCTTTGACTTTAACAGTCAAAGTGACTGCTTGGAGTCCTGGAAAACTAGCCTGGGCAGCCTTCTTATATCAGGCTACATTATATTGGCTGTCCTGAAAAAGAATAAATGACCTTTTATTTATCTCTAGAAAATGTGATACAATTCCTTGTATGCGTGCTGGAAGGGACCTTAAAGATCATACAGTTCCATAAAGATCATACAATTCCAACCATGTGCCATGGGCAGGGACACCTTTTACTGGACCAGGTTTCTCAGAGTGCCATCCAACCTGGCCTAGAATACTGCCAGGGATGGGGCATCCACAACTTCTCTGAGCAAATTGTTACAATGCCTCCTTACTCTCATGTAAAATAATTTCTTTCTAATATCTGATCCAAACATTTCCTCTAGCAGCTTAAAGCCATTTCCCCTTGTCCTATAACTACATACCCCTCTCAAAAGTCCCTCTGCTCTCTATTTTTTTTTGTAGCCTCCCTTTAGGTGCTGGAAGCCCGCTGCAAGGTCATCCTGGAGCCTTCCTCTTATCCCGGCTGAACAGGTCTCTCAGTCTGTCCCCATCCAGAAGGTGCTCCAGCTTTTCATTGAAAAATATATTTAAGAGCACCAGTCCCAAGACAAAGCCCTGGGGGACACTACTTGTCACTGGCCTCCACCTAAAAACAGAGCCATTGACCACAAATCTGCATCCATCCAGCCAATTCCTTATCCAATATATATTCTATCTTCGAAATCCATGTCTCTCCAGCTTGGAGATAAGGATGCTGTGTGTGGCTGTGTCAAAGGTCTTTCAGAAGTCTCAGCAGGTGATGTCAGTCTGCCTTCCTTTGTCATCTGTTGTCATCACCCCACCACAGGCGGCTGCCACACTGGTTGGGGAGGATTTGCCCTTAGCAAAGCTGTGTCAATGCATCTTTGTGTGACTGTGCTAGAAACTGGGCTGGTCCTCAGTGAAAGAAGCAAACAAAGCAAATGTCCCACCTCTGTCTCAATCCAGCTGTTTTAAGCTAGGTCTCTTCAGTGGTCTACTCTACTAAGTTGTAATGGCACCACTGACAAGGTGGTGGCTGATAACTAACGGTGAGGGAGGAGGAATTTCAGTGTGGGGGGTCATTTTTTGGGGGTTTGGTTTTTTGGGTGACTTTTTTTTTTCTTTTTGTTTTTTTAATGGTTGTCTTTTTTTTTTTTTCTTTTACTGGGACTTCTTTTTGTTAGCTCTGAAACAAATGTGATACAGAACTACTTAGTGCTACGTAGGCGGTGTGATCTCCCTATTAGCATATTTTAGTACCAGACTATCTCCAGATGCTTTTGTTGGTGGGAATGATGTGTAAAAAACAAGAAGACTGATTTCTCTGTGCCTTGCTTAATGCTTTCACATGGGCCACAAAGTGGTTGCACAGCAGTGCCATTCTTATCTGAGCTAAAAAAAGATTTGGCTTCCCATTAAGTGTCACAGAGCATCATACCCCTATACTTTTGTACATTTAAAAAGGCAGAAGCCATTCTGATTTTAAAATGAGGAAAATATTTGTGAGAACCTGACTAATTCTTCAGTGTATATTGTTTAGCTCACACTGTTTGCCTTCTGATGTGGTGTAAAGTATCCGCCTTGCTTGCTTACTTTCTAGGTCCTTTCATGCTACCCAGCATGATAATTCATAACCATTTGTTCCTATTCATTGTCTGGTAGTTTCAGTTCAAGTCAAGACAGGGCAGCTCTTTGACTCAATCATGATGAGTTTTCACATAGGAGAGTAGGATCCTCAGTAACCTTTCGCTGGTGGCAGTGAACATTTGACAGTTTGTGCAGAATTACGAGCTTCTGTGAAGAGTCTTTTGTATTATAGCTTTCAGGGGAGAAACCAGCACATGAAAACATGGAAGGATAAACAGCAAGTGAGAGTAGAATGAAAGATTTTGTCCTGCCACTGTCCACAGGCTATAAATTCTGTAGCTGAAATATCATTTCAAGCTGCTGTAAATTTTTGAATTGCTATGAAGAAACTCCTATAGAGGTATGTTAAGAATATGTTTCTAGAAGGTCCCTGGACAATAACATCTGTATTTCAAAGTATGGTAAATGTGTGATCAACTGATTAAACTCTGATCTAAGGAAAATCATCCTGAGTGAAGAGCTGACAAAAGGTTTTAAAAAAAAGATAAATATGGACTTCCAGTACCTTAAGGAAACCTAGAGGAAAGATGGAGAGGGACTTTCTACAAGGGCATGTAGTGACAGGCCAAGGGGCGAATGGCTTCAAATGGAAAGAAAGTAGATTTAGATTAGGTATTAGGAATAAATTCTTTGCTGTGAGGGTGGTAGGACACTGGAAGAGATTGCCCAGAGAAGTTGTGGATTGCTCATCTCTGGACATGCTCAAGGCCAGGCTGGATGGGCTTTGAGCAATCTGGTCTAGCGAAAAGTGTCCCTGCCCATGACAAGGGGGTTGGAATTATAGGGTCTTCAAGATTCCTTCCAACCTAAGCCATTCTGTGATTCCGTGTGTCAATTTTCATCCTGAGGTGGCAGTCACTCATATTTCTTAAAAAACCTCAAAACCTTGAATACACTGCCTAGTTTTTTTCAAGACCCTAGGCTATATTTGTGTTCTAGAAGGCTCAGTCCCCTCATGCACCTGGATTTTCTTTGCAAAGGAAATTTGGTGCACAAGGAAGGAGGAAGCTCTGGTTGGTGCCTGGGGTAAATAGGTCTGGGCAGCTGGGGAGGCTGGGCCTGAGCACAGACAGATTGTGACAGATACAGGATTGTGCCCCTTAGTCTCATCAAGCAGGAACTGCTGCTGATCTAGTCCCAGTGACTGCTGTGGATGCCAGCTTAGAGCTGGAAATTTGATATCACATTACTGTTTATTTCTGTAAAGCACATAGGAGAGCTGTCAGTGCTTTTAGGATAGTGGAAATTATGGTCCAGCACTGGTTGCAACGAATGCAGGAGAAATTTAGAGAATGGGGAGAGGGAAGTAACCGAGATTTCACAGCTCCAGGAATTGCTGCTCATTGCTTGTATGCATGCTTCTAACTGTAATTCCAAGGTAAGAGGTATTCCATATTAAAACATCTTGATTCAAACTAGCAACTTGATTAAAATAATCTACTTTTCTTTACAGTAGCAGTGAATCAGAAGTGTACTGTGATCCGTTAATGCAAGTGTAAGTGGGGAAATTGCTGAGCTGTGCTAATTGTAGTTTGCAGTTGCTTGTCCATACCCCAATTTGCTACTTTTTTTGGCACTTATTTTTTCCATCATGTTTCCTCTCATCAGATTTTGGGAATAATCACTCCCTACAAAGAAACCTTTAAGAAGAATTTTAAGAAAGGACTCTCTAGGCTTGATTTCAGGCAGTTGTGCCACGTTCATCAACACTGGACATCTCAGTGTAGAAGAGCTGGCCTGTATTATGTGCTGTAGTATAGTAAGAGCACAACTCCAACATGATTATTGCAGTTCAAGTGTGATGTGATGATAGCATCTGTGAAAATGCACCCAGCCCATCAAGGAGCACGCAGAATTGAAGTGGATGGTTGCACTGGCAATAGAGACTGGTGATCAAAAATCACCTAGCAGCTGAAGTATAGACAAAGCTGAGGATCTGAAGAGCATCCCAAGTGCATGTGGGAGTCTTCCTTTTCTCTTTCGGCTCTCCTGTCACCTTCCCCATTATTGGCTGCCGAGGAAGAAAAGTTTTTCCTCTGGGTTTGTTGTGACAACATCTCTGAGAGTGTACAAAATGATTTTTGTTGTGAATCTTGTCACCTTGCTTGACAATTTTCTTGTCTCTTTATAGTGTTCTGTGGGGTAACGTAAACTCTATTTGAGTGGTTCTCACTTCTGAGAACATGTGCCTCAAGGGGTATGTAAAGGCAGGAGATAAAAAAAAATAATTAAATGAAAGGCACAGCAGCCTGATCAGGAGCTGCAGGAGGGAGCAGGGATGGCTTTCCTAAATTCTTTGCTTTCCTAAATTCTTTGGCTATAAATGTTGCCTGAGAGCTGCTGAACAAATGGCAATGTGATAGAAAACTAATTTTTTTTCCTGCAAACCAAATTTTTTGTAATCATACCGTGTAATTTTACTACACTGCATTGGCAGAAAGATGAAATTATCTGCATTACAGGGAATTGTGGGACAACACAAGTTCTCTCAGTAATAAGACTTATTAGGAATGGAGGCAATTTGAGTTCTGCATGTTAAACTTATAGCTTGACTCTTTCTGCACCACAGTTCTTCTTCACATTGAGAATTTTTTTCCTATTTCTTTTTATGCCAGAGCCATGAACATTGTTTGAGGTTGCTCTGTTATGGAGGCAAGCTCCACAGAGTAAGTGTCGTGGGTACCCAAGGCCACGTCCTGACTCCATGCTGTCCTAGGTGCAAATTACTTTGAATATGGTTTTTCTCCATTTTAAAAAAGTAGGGCTAAGGAGGAATTTAAATCTCCTTACTTCAGCCAAGAGAGATGAGGAAGGTGTTTGAGAGGTGGAGGTTTCAGAAAGGAGTTCCTTTATGAAGAGGCACTGATGGTTCTGCAAGAAGGAACTAGTGAATACTGAGTATAAATCTATTCAAGTAAAAGTGAATTGGGAACATGAATTAAGAAAAAAAAATTTTTCTGAATTTTGAGATTTTTTTTATTCTCAGGAAATATCCTGAGGTAACAAAATTTGAAAATGCATCTCTGTGATGATGGTTTAGAGTAAAATTATGAAAATCTAAATTCTGGAATTCACTAGCACAGATAATCTCTTTATATTCTGACTAGCCCAAGAGCAGGCTGACTTGTACAGTAATACAGAACTCTACACGAATTAAGTAGATAAAAGGTATTGGATGGAATAAACCCCTGGAATGAAATGAGAATGGCCATACAAATAAATGGGAAATATGCAATGCATCTAAAATCAACACTATCTGTGAAGCTCTGTTTATTAATGTATCTTTGAAGAAATTTAAATAAATACCTAAAATTTCATTTATTCTGAATTTAAAAATGCTGTATTTGGCTACACCAACAATTCTGCAGTAAGAGCTGAGGCCAAAGCCTTTTACCTACAGCTGGTAGACATGGATAACTTTTTTTCTAAATTTTGTAAGTTACTGACTGCTTCCCAAGGGCTGGGACTCTGAACATCCTTCTTACAAGTATTTACAAGCAAAATAAGTGTAAGATGTTACAATTATATTGTTAGTAATTCTTCTGCACTTTTTTTCAAATTTTTATTCACATATCTAGTGTATTAAAAAGGTCTCATCCATTGTTTTATGTCTGTTTGAAGATTTCTTGCCCTTTTTTGTTGATTTTCTTCAGCCCATCTAAAGCCATGTAGCCATTTTTTGAGAAAAGGAGAGGGAGGACCTCTGGAGGAACATAACACATTCTGAGCCCTGGCCTTGCCTGTGAAAATCCCAGCAAAACTTGGTTTTGGGGGAGCTGGCAGCAGGTTCAGCAGTGGTCTTTGCACCCTTCAAGTTCATTGATCCAGCTGTGCCACATGTAGAGTTGTCTAGTGCAGGAGATACACCCTAATGGAGAAGAAGGAGGTAAATCAAATGTGGTGGTGCACTGCTCCACTTGAAAAGAAATTTTTTCACCATAGTTTACACCATCCAAAAATCTCAGTGCAAAACACTGTTCCTGTCTTGCCTGCATACACAGATTTCTCAGGAGACATTTACAGAGGTGTAGACACACCACAGCTTTGTGTCGTTGTCCTGCAATATTTTGGCAGCTCTCAGGATGCAAATTAAGTTTTTAAATACTGAAATGCACCTTCAATATTAGGACATGAAGGATATAGGGTTATTCTGAAAGAACTGAAGGATGTAAAAGGTTTTTTTTCTGTGTATGGAAGTATGTGGGAGTGGTCATCTGCTCTGTACCTTTTCTTTCGGAGGGGAACATATTTCTCAATACTCTGGTTTTTTGCTTTCAAACAGCTGCTTTCATGAACAAGGGCACAGGGTTTGCTATTTTATCTTTCAGATAAGGCAACAAACTAATTTTCTTGTTATTAAGAAATAGAGCTAAAGATACTCCAGTAAGCTGGTAAAAATGAAATACCTCCTGGGAAACAAAATGCATAGTTAAAAATAAATTCATTGTGGAAAGTCCTCCAAAAGGATCTTTTCAAGTTTATGGCAGAGAATGAATCTGTATCCTAAAAAAGAATAAAGTCAGCAACTGTATGCACTTTTCACGACTCTCATGTAAAACCTGGCAAACAGATTATTTGTTGGCTTAGTAGATTAGACATGAGGGCTTCTGTAAATTAAAAACAAAAGCAGCTTTGGAATGCATTTCACTGTCTCAGTTGGAAAACAAAGATCTGTTTCCCTCCACCCCTTCTTTTCCTTAGGATAATTAAAAATAAGAAAGTGTGCAGAGCCATATAAATAAAACAAGGGCTGGGATAAAAAAAAAAGAAAGAAAATATTCCTTCAAAGAGATGTCAGCAATCACAGTTTTCATTTGTCTGTGCCAAGAAATGTGCTTATATGTAGGTCTGAATGTAGTTTATTCTTGACTATTTATGGAAGTTATGCTGTTAGAGACCTTAATATGTAATAAAAAAGGAAAATCCTTAATTAAAATCTGTTTTAAATGATGCTTAACTTAAAAGCTTTCAAATACTCCTCTAAGCATTACACAATGTTCTACTATCTTCATTTTCCAGAATTTCTCTCCAGTACAAATACATTATAGGTTATACTCTATATAGAATTTTATTGTAATTTACTTCAGCAAAGTGTGAATGCATTCTTCATGGGCAAAATATCTAACGTTGAAATTCTGAAAAAATTCTTTGGCTATGCAACTTCTCCCAAACTTTGTAACCTAAAAGAGAGCAGAGTCTGTAGTAAGGAAAATAAAAAGCATTTAAAATACAGCTAACCGTTAAAAATCATTCAAGAAAGAGTAAAAGCACATAGTCCAGGAGTGTGAGTGCCTGAGGACAAACCAGAACTGTGCCTTGGCATATTATGCAATTAATTTTTTTCTAAAGTGAGAAATTTAGAAATTGCCGTAACTCACGAAATACAGATTCTGACCAAGAGCTACAAGAATAACTTCTAAGAGATGTTTGCCTGACATACACATTTCTGACTGTACAGAACTTTTTTGTCTTTATTCTTTCCCTTTTGATTTTATTTCTCTTCTCATATTTAATTTTGGGTGGAGCCTTGTCAGACCAGGATGGTGGGAGCATGACTAATCAAAGGAAATATGGAGTTCCCAGGGATCAGTCTTTGCTCAGTCACAGAAGCAGCTCAGAACTACCTTCCCTTTCCAGAAATGGCAGAATTTCCTCTGGTCCCACGTTCTGCAGGGCTACATTCTGCTTGAGAAGAGGATGGGGAAGGAAGAAAAATAACAGTGACATGGTTCCCTGGAAGCCATGTGTTCTAGGCACATTCCAGCCCATGTTTCCATCTTTTAACCCTGCTAGTCTTTGACAGGATGCTTCTGAAGGACATCAGAGGCATTGCTTTTGTTACTTGGTCATTTGCAGAATTTACTCACAGTTCTCAGGGTAATCCGAATTAGTTTGAAATTTGTTTACTGCTGGTGGAAAAGTGGAACACCAAGTGGGGGAAATCAAGTCCTCTGAAGTCCTGTGGAAATGCAATGGACACAAATTAACAGCTTGCGAGCACCTATGTAGGTTTTACATGTGGCATCATTTTTTCCTCCCATTTTTTTAGGACTTACAGAAGGAGAAAAAAAAGAATCAGGACTTCAGGGTGTTGTATGAGGAATGCAGAATCAGTTTTTGAATCAGTAGTTGAGAAATGTCTTAGGTTGTTTGGGTTAATAGAATTATCTGGCCAGTTATAAGGCGTGTTCCATTCAAGACAGTAATTATCAAGGATATTCTTGCTTTCGATTGAATGTTTTTTTATCTGTGAACACTACAGTCTTTATGTCAAAACTAATACTCATTTTCAGTTCTGGGCCAACTGGTAGATCCAGATACAAATATTACTAATTGGCTGCTCATAAGCCTTTCTAGCAATTAATTCAGTTATAAATGATTCAGACCTTTCTGTAGCCCAAATAAGATTCATGCCTGTTTTATTTTTCATAGAATTATTTCATGCTAGAAAAGGATGTGTAACAAACCATTATTGAGAATGGGGGAAATCACTTTTTTTTTTGACAGTCCTCATTACCTCTTCTGCAGTGTAGCAGACAGATAAAAAGGACCTTTATTGTAAAGCTGTTTCATATTCTTATAAAAACACAAAAAATATGGTTTTGTAATTTCCAACCTCTGCACAGAATATTGTGTCAGCAACTTTGAAACTCAAAGAAAGCATAAGGAAAGGTGACCTAGGAAAGAGGTAAGATTTTAATCCCGACTACTGATAAGATAATGAACCAAATCTTCAGTAAAATTTATTTGTTTAGTGTAAGAAAACACACCTACATGTTTGTGTGTTGCTATTAGTTTTCCAGGTAAATATTTTCTCATCTAAATCACTGAATTTTGTGGCTGCAAGTAATGATGTGTGCATTTCCTCATTGCATTTTTAAATGGTGACAAAGTCATGTGAGACATGGCCCCTAATGGAACTCTGTCCCTGTGGATCCTGTGCACTCTTTGCAAACACAAATGCATTTCATCCCTGTGTTGCAGCCAGATTCACAACCTACATTTGCTCCTCCAAACTGCCTTGCAATCACTGCTAGTACAGTGTTCCTCCTCTTTTTCCACTTTGAAACTTTTCTCTGCTGAACTCGACAGCTGCATTCCTACTCTGTGACATCTGCATTATGGGGATGGCTTGGCCCTGATCCCTCCAGGGACCACCACTTCCTTTTTGGACAAAGGATATTTGGCATCAATTTGGCTTCTGTCTCTGAATTCCTCCAGTCTCTGTAGCATTGCATGGTTGGTTGCTATTTGCTTCTACCCCTACTTATTATGAATGAAATTCAGAGCCCATTAATGCTGGGATCACAACAAACACACATTTGTCCACTTTTCAATTTTATTAATGATTGAGAGAAATTGCAGGGCTGGCTGGTCATACCATGACTCTGAACTGCTCAGAGTAACAGTAAAATCAGATGAAGGCAAAAAGAAGCAGCATCTGTAGGCTAGGAAAACCAGCAAGCCCACATGTGAACCAGTAGAAGTCACACAGGCCTCTGCACTGTCCTCTCATGCAAAAAGGCACAGACAACAAAATAACAACAAAAGCAAATATTCCTGTTTATTTTAGCCATTTTTCTCACAGTAATTTTGATAAAGGAGCAACAGGGTTTTTCTAGCACCTCTTAGAAAGTTCAATAAGAGGGGAGAGAATTTTGCATAATGTTTTATTTCATTGAGGTTTATTTCTCCTCTGTGATAACCTGGAGACTAAAAGGGCATTGCAGAAGCAGACTTGACTACACAAGGCCATTGCAGGTTTGTTGCAACGCCTAGAGTTTTACCAGACTAGGGTGGAAGCCAAACCAAGAAAACATGCAGTGAATATAAAGTTAAATTCTTGCCATTTGTTTCTCATATGTGCTTTTTTTTCAGGGATATTTACAGCTTATTACAACTTATTCAATTAATATCTGGCTCAGAAGTTATGCTGTTATTCACATTAAATCAAATGTCAATTGATTTGCTAAAATCTGAGACAACATACAGGTTTGATAAGAGAGGAGATGAGAGTTCATGCACATCTCTGCACAGGCAGTTTAAAAGACAAAAAAAAAAAGAAAAAAAATCTGTTTTGCGAATAATAAATTTCAATGTCTATCCTGGATTGTGAATTCCCCTTGGAAGATTTGGGAAGAAAATACTGCTGTGATTGTAGAAATCTCAGTATCTTAAGTAGACTGCTGGCTTCTCTTTGGAAATGCTAACAGATAGTTCAGCAGACTATGGGCTTGTATTTTGCCAGGGGCCTTATTTCATGCCAAACTGTATTTTTTTTTCCAAGATAAAAGTCTTTAAAAACTTTTCAGTGCAAAAAGCTTCTTTTCAGACATGTGTAACTGTCCAGTTTGGTACATGTTTGTCCAGAAATGCTGAAAGAGATAGGACCCAAAGACAGAGCTTAATCTCAGGTTGGAGAAAATATTTATGTCTTTTTTGTAATTCTCTGGCTCATGAGTGCTTGAACAGTAAGTTCTGGCATAACCATAGCTACCGTATAACAACAGCAAAGAAATCATTCCCCATTTAACTCCCAGCTGTGCCTGTGTTCTCAGTCTTTTAACAGATAAAGTAGAGGTGTTTCCAGACTTATGATTGATTCTCAGTAGCAGTTTTTGCTCATTTAAAGCAAAACAGTGAACATCTGGACAAGTTTTTAATACTCTTTTTTTTCTTCAAAGCACAAGCATTGCCTCCCTGACTCATACATAAAAGACCTGCGGCACGATTTTGCACTCTTTAAACTTTTTTTTTTTTTAATGGGCAGGACTCTAAATCCTCCTCTGAATTGCTGGATGGTTAAGGGTGATTAGTAAAATGCTTAAATTGAAAATGGCACATTTTAGGTACACTCTTTTGTTCTTTTTAGGTTCCCCCCCCCCCCCCCCCCCGTCCTTCCTTGTTCTCGGTCATGGAATAATAGAATTGTTTGGGTTGAAAGAGACCTTAAATGTCATCTCCTTCCAACCTCTTGCCATGGATGGGCACCTTCCACTAGACCAGGCTGCTCAGAGCCTCCTCCAAACTGGCCCAAATCTTTGGAATTGATTATTAATAGAGTTTTGGAACAGATAAAACCGAGTTAATTAGTGTATCTTTACTTGGTGATAATTAGCTCTATTTATCTATAACAACCAACCTCACCCGATCACATTATGGTGTAAAATAAAAGCAGCAATAGTTGTAGATCAACACAGCTGACATGAGCTTTGTTCTTGCACACATCCAGCACTCAGTGTGATCGTTTTGATTTGCCTCATGTGTTTAATCATCTGTTTATCTGAAAGGTTTGTAGGGTACACCCTCTATCATGATTTTTCCCGCTGTGGCAGTCTGTAAGTCAGTGGTGGCTTTATTGATCTAAGTTGTGGCTCGGATAGATATCTCTGTTACATAAAAATCAGCATATCTCTATTAAGCTTATTCATGTGGCTGCACCTTCTGGTGTTTGACATTTCCCACGTATTTCGGCTATTTAAAAACATTTATGTAAGTAAAGTATACAGTCTGACATCATAGAACATGGAATGAAAATGCTGCTTGTGTCTCAGATTATTTGGGAGATATGCAGCTGCCATGCATGTGTGTGCACTACTGGAATTTCCCACAAAGTTAATTCTTTTTAATGATGGCTACAATTCAGAAGTTACAGAACTGTGTTTGGATGGCCAGGACAGGGTTAGGGACCTTGTAGGAAATTATCATGAGAATGACAGCACTGGTTAATGCCAAGGATATATATCTAGCCTTCACCCAACTGTGCTAACCTAGTTTTTCTAGCTTTTTTTTTTTGGTGGTTTCTCATACTTGTATTAGGAAACAGTGAACAAATTATTCCTATCTGCTTTTTTCATGCCGCTCATGCTGGTGAACCTCACACTGTCTTGCAAGCACCATGTCTTTCAAGCTCAAGAGCTCTAATATCTAATATAGTCACTTTATATATGGAAGGAAATATTTTTAGTTCTAAAATAAATACCTCCTTTTGAGACTGGGAGACAAATAGATCCTTGGAATGAGGAATAAGTAAGTGAATTAATAATGGTGGAGTAATAATATTTGTAACATTCTCACTTGTCTTTTCATGTAATTGCAGAAAAACTTCAATTGGAAGGGACACCTGGAGCCATCCAAACCAACCTCCTGCTCCTGACTTCAATGTTAGATCAGGCCATTCAGGACTTTCTCCATCTGATTTGTGAAAATTTCCTGGGATAAAGATCCCGCAGGCACTCTGGATGACTATTCCAGTGCTTGACAGCAGGACACAGTGCTCCAGGTGTCCCCTCTCAGGTTCTGAACACCTTCCCTTTCCCTGCTGGCCCCATCCTTGCTAATGCAGACCAGCAGGGGGTTGAAGTCATGCAGATCGACCCCGAGTCCATTCCTGCAGAGCTGATTCCTAAGTCAGACCTTTCCCAGGCTGTGTTTTTGAGTGGGGTCTTTCAGCTTCATGGGGCTCAAGTTGGCCCATTCCTTGAGGTTTTTCATGTGTCCCTGAATGGCAGGGACAGTAACACAGTGTGGTGTCACCTGTGGGGCTGGAGAGAGCCCTGTGTGTGTCAGTGATGGATGCTAAACATCACAGCCCAGCAGTAGCCCCTGAGGAGTGTCCCTTGCACCCAGCTGCCATTTGTCTTTGAGCTATTGACCGTTACCTTTTCAGCTCCAACATTCCTAACCTTTCATTTCCTTTTTTTTTTTCACTACAACTGAGCTAAAGTTTAGATAACTGTTCACTGTAACTTCTCAGACTTTTACCTGAGGACTTGTAGCCGGCTCACAGTCCTGCATTTTACATTCCCTGCCAGTCTAACCTTGACTGGCATTGAATTGCATATTTAACATGTTAGAACTTTGAAAACTTCTACGTGCAGTCTGTGAAGGGAACACTTTTTTGGTAGCTTTTCAATATGAAAAATTTCTAAGCTATTGTTAGAGAAAGCTGGTTTAACATGGGGATTTTGGGCTTCTATGGCTCAAATGTTAGATTGGATCTGATACTGGGTATATTTGTGAACTTTTGAATCCTCATGGGGTCACCTAGTTTTTCACATTAAAAGTCACATAAAATTCTGCTGTTGTAAAGAAGTATAGAACCAGCCTTGGATCCTTTTCCATTTTCTCATGGGTCTGCTGCTGAGCAATGTCCACAGTATCGCAGTGTGCAACATCAGCTATCCCTGGCTTTCAGTCAGCTACCAGATGAGCATGCCTTGAACTGATGTGCAACTGAAAATCATTCCTAATTGGTTAACTACCTGCCTATTTGCTCGGTTTTGTTGTTATTTTCTTTAAATTGTACTGGGGAGATGCCAAAACATCTGTAAAGCTTTATTTTAAATTTAAAAGCTTTATTACTCTGGTGTCAGGGACCTTCTGTGCTTGCTTTTCTCCAACACTCAAGCCACTGAGCCCTGGTCACGTGAATGCTGATAGAAAGCAAATGTTAACTTTTCATGCTTGAGTACCTACTGACAGCTAACATTAAACTTGTAAGCACATGTATTTGCACTGGAAGTGGTATCTGCTGCACGAGAGAGAACACTGCTTAACATTGTAAGGTAATGTTCCTCAGATGTCCTTGCCAGAACATGAGGATGGTGACTATTAAATCAGATCTGAAATACCCCTTCTTAGCCGTGGCTGCTCACCTACACAATGTGATGACCACGATTGTGACAGAAAATTACAGGCTAATACATGCAGTGCTCTCTGTGTGTATATGTAACATATATAAAATATGAATGAAAGCAAACAGACAGTTTCCCTGAAGCCTTTTGCCAGATTCCCAGCACAGAAGCTGTTAACATAAGCTGTCAACCAGAACAGCCTTTCACCAGCCTGAGAACTGAGCCCTGTTACTCCCGTGTTCTCTTCCAAGCAGAGCCTATTCTGGAGTCATGAATCAGACCAGATCATATCATTTATTCCAGCCCAATTTATGGGAATTCAGTTCAACACCACTTGAAACAGCAAAACCACTGTCTTAGCAGAGAGTTTAGACATTTGGTCATGGTAGAACACTGATTCCTTTTGAACAGGACACCATCTTCCAGCAATTTAGCCTGACAACTTTAAAGTGTAGCAGCAAACTATCAAGATATCCACTTGAGTAAGATTTTTCTTTTTCCCTGTGAGATGGTTATTTCTGTTTTACTAGTAGGGCAGCAGAGTTACTGCCAAGCCAAATCCCTTCCTCATCAGTTTATTTACTGGATTTTTAGTTCAGCTTGAGGGTTAACATAGATTATTTTACAAAAGACTTTAAGTCTTGGCATTCAATCCTGTTCCATGGAAAATCCTACGGACCTTCTTAGACAGCTTGATGACATCACACTCTTTTTGGCATGGTGTCTGCTATTGTTTTTTTCCTTGTCCATACTCTACCTTATTGAAGGTATGTCCATCTTTGACTTCTGACATCAAATCACGATGATATAAATCCACAGATTCAACAATTTCTGCATTTTCTGTTTTGCTTGTCCAGAGGCCAATGTTTAGATTGCCAGGTACACAACTCTATCCTTAGGTAAGAACAGGCTTCTTTTTCAAGAAGATACTCAAAATAAAGGAAGTAGATATTTTCTTTTGTGAAAGGAGCTATTTTCCTAGATTTCAGGAGGTTTTACCATCAAGTATTTGTATATTTTTTTCAGTCAGTTACCAAACATTTTAGTGTGACCTGGTATTTCTTTTCCTGGTACTCTTTGCGGGATTTACTTACAAGATAAACTTTTTTTACAGATGAGTCCTCTGAGGTTATCAGCTCTGTAATGAAATATAACATAACTGGTTCAACTAATCCTCTCTACTGGAACACAAGCTAGAATATCACACTTTGTAAATGTGTGCTGGAAAACTTTCGTGAAAGGAGGCTGTGGATGGCATACAAAAGGTTTTCAGTTTTCAACACAGGTAAAGAACAGAGGATCTTTGTTTATTATACAATTTGGCAATGGCATAAGATACTATGCAAATCATAGGATTAATGTGTTGACTTCACATAGCTATTTCACTGTATGAATATATTTTATTTTAACTAAGCCAGAAACAATGAAGTTGTAAATCAGATTGGGAGTACTAACAAGAAGGAAGCTGCTTAATGCAGAGAAAAAAGCAAGATAACTAGAGAATAGTAATATGGAAATTAATTTAACAAAGGTTGAACTAAATTTGGAAGGGCTGAATATGTCTAGACTAGGAAAACTAGATATTCTTCAGAGTAGACCACTGAAATAATTAAGGTCTTTTTCGAGGACTTTTAGTATACCTGTGAATGGCACCAAATGGCTGGAAAATGAGAAACAATATTTAAGATGGTGGTGAAAGCCTTTGGAGCATCTACAGATCTCTAAGACTTCTGTGTTGGTATCCACAAATATTTAAGGGAAGATAATATTAATGAAAAATTGGACAGAATCTGTTGAATCTTCCATCTTTCTTAATGAGGCAGACATATCAACAGTCTTCTTTTCTCTGGTTTGCTACCCCAAAGTGCATAAAAAACAAGTTCCATTTTGGTTTGGCTGCCACTCTATGGCTGAAGATCATTCACAGGGGTCAAAACTGAGTGGCTGGCAAGGCTGATTTCCTCTCTTCTACCAGCCCTGCTCCCCTGAGTGCTGTGTGAGAGGCAAAGGGAAGGACAGATCTCTAGAGCCTTCTGGGCACATGTGAACTCCTGTCCACTCTGCCTTAGTTGCCAGGAAAAGGAAATTGAGGCACACAAAGAGGCTGAGCTCTGGGGCCTGTGTCTCGACATATTCCTGCTGCTGATTTGTGGGCCAGTCTTTATTCTTGGTCCAGATGCATTATTCCTGGTGTATCACGAGAAAATTAACCCTCTTACTAGGCTACATGTTAGTAATTTACTCTTCTTACATTGCTAGCATGGAAAATATGGAAAGTTTATCTCTGATTGTGGTGTATCAGCAGATCATTTACCTTTGCTACATGGCTATCTCTGCCTCACAGAGTACTTTAGTAGTCTTTTATGTCACCAGAATGGTGAAAAGGCCAACAGTGCGAGTCCTGGACTCCCTGTTATAATTTGTTTTCTTTTCTTCCTCTGACTGGTGCCTCAAAGGCACTTGGCATATGTTTTGCTCTCACAGGAAAGATGGATAGTTTCATGGATAATTGCACAGAATTTGCTCTGGTGTCTCTAAAACTTGGTCACCAAAGGTTTTTCCAGCTGTCACTCAACTGACACAGGGACCATGTGTCAATGGCTTCATAAATGCAACTGTTCTGGACACAGCTGCCCTCACTGGACCTGGGGAGTCACAGCCTGATTTTCTGGCCATTTTCTGAACACTGACAAATTTCATTTGGTACTTGCATAGTGGCATTTGGTTTGATGTGGTAATTTCTTGATGGAGTACAGTCCCATTCCTGGAAAACGCAAAAAAAAAAAATCTACTGCTGCCTGCAAAGTACAATCGTAGCCAAGTGCACTGTTAGGATATTGAGAGGGTTTTTAAATTACATACACTTTAAAAATACTTTATGTATTCTATTTTCTTAACTTCATAGGTTAATACAAAATTGCTTTCCTGGCTTGACATTGACATAAATGTCCCCTTTTACTCCTCTCTACAGAGGAAAGTTGATTTTGTTGCTTGACTCAGAACAGACACTAACTTTGAATAGGGCATTGTTTCCCAGCCAGATCAGTAGCTACCTCTTAGGATCTTTCTTCAGTATTAGTTCAGGACTGGCAACAAAATAGCAGTAAAAGAGGTAAAAGTTTGAGTGTTCTCGGGGAATGTTTAGCTTTAATCCAATAAGAAATGTTAATTTCTTCTTTGTCAGATTTCCCCTCCCTTTTCTTATGAGTATTTGTAGCTGTCAGCCCCTAGCCTTATTTAAATGAGAAAGGCAGCTCTAAATTCCTTCTGATCACTTTTATTTCTTACTGGTTCTAAATGAGGAAATTCCCAGTGTGAATTAATCTCACTTGGACATGTTTAATCAGCTGATCCAAAAGAGGCTGAGTCCTCTTAGCCTGCCTGCTATCACTCTGGCTCTTCTGCATTGCTAGGGTCAGCTGTGTTGAAATATCCACTCCTTGCACTAATTCAAACCAAAAACATTTTGAATTTGGGCATTGTACCACAAGAATGGTGAGCTTCCATCATTTCATTTTGTTACATGCTACCTCCAAGGGGGAAAAAAGGAGCAAATATGCAGTTTATATGTTGATTTGCTACAAATGAGATAATCACCTTGATTTCTCTGTTTCTTTCCATTTTTTTCTTTCTCAAGATGTTTTCCATTTTCCCCTCTCCTTTCTCTTCTCCTTTTCCTTCTCCATTCTTTTTTTTTTTCCCTTGTCTTTCTTCTTTCTCTTTTCTTCTTGTTTAAGCTGCCAGGCTGAATGAGGAAACAATTACAGGATGTTGGCTTTAAAAGTGTCTGGCTTTGCCAAATAAGTTTATATATTTTTTTTTCTTCATTGTGGCTTAAAACATGCTAAACTCAAAGCCAAGTTACTAACCCAAAACTCATGGTAATTTTTTGCATTAGGCTTACAATAAACTTAGATAGTTTTTCCACAGTCCCTTTGCCAGTGATTAGTTTGGAAGATAGTATGTTTTGAATTTGCTGAGAGATCTACTGCTCTTAGCTTAGTTTTAGTACTTTTAAAAAGCAATCAATAATGCCCATTTTGTAATAAGCAAAATTTATGAACTGACAAGTAAAATGTAATTATAGTGGGTATTCCGTACAAGAAAAAAGAGGTGATCTTAAAGCCATCTCAGCATTCTGTTTGCACTCATTTTCATTCATATAAATGATTAAGTGGTTCTGTGCTGAAACGTTTCTCTCTCAAGGCTTAATATGAGTCTGGAAAAGTTGTTGCCAAAGAGTTCTATAATGAAGTCAGTGACCATTTCTATTAACTTCTCATTGTTACCCACAGAGCAAACTTTTTACGGTATTATTTTTATGAGTGAGGCCCTAACTCAGCAGCAACTTAGACACCTTTTGTTTTCCTTCTCTGGGGGACATACCTTGTAAATGTGTAAATGCATAACAAAAGTGAATCCTCCATCAAATGCTTAGCTTGTCTTTACAGTAAATGAAACTGTTTCCCTTGTCCTGCCCTCTGCTGAAAAATGGCTCCTTCTTGAATGAGCCACAAAAAGATCATTCAAAAACTATGATAAAGGGTGTGATTCAAAACCCGGGTTTGTGAAAAATCACCAACTGCATTCAGTAGGCTTTGGGTCAAACTGAAAAATGGAGATGTTCATTTCCATTTAGGGCTGGGTCAAATATGCTTTGTCCATGCTGTTTAGCAATGTGTTGAAATAATATGAAGCTAAACATTCTGTATTTTGATAATCAGAAACTGCAGTGGATTTTAGTACAACCTAAGCAGTTCAGGCAGTTTAGGTAAGGCCTAGCTAGCTGTGAAATTTACACATTTTAACACACTTTAGCTGCTCTTGGAAATCAGTTTATGAGTT
Organism: Irena cyanogastra; assembly: GCA_013397155.1. Lineage (NCBI taxonomy): Eukaryota > Metazoa > Chordata > Aves > Passeriformes > Irenidae > Irena > Irena cyanogastra. The sequence continues at coordinate 88,996 of VWZV01012001.1, read as the reverse complement.
GATTTTTCTACTTCCTTTCTGATCATTCGTCCCCCTGCATCATCAGTTTCAGCTGCAAAAACTCTTGCCAAAGAATCCTTGTACTAGGTATTAAAAAGCAACAAACCAAAACCTTTCTTGGAGTGCTGATTGCTTTATACCTGGCATCTAAGAATACTTTCTGCCAGACCTGAAGTTGTGGAAAATTAAAACTTGCAAGTGTGACTGCTCAACTTGTTGGAAAACCTGGACAAATTTTGGTAGAGGAGAAAAACCTTCACAGTGGGCTTGTTGAGAACTAAACTGGGAGATCTCTGCACATAAAGCTCTGTGGACCTCTGTGGGACTTGACATAAACAAATCGCTCAGCACAAATCTTTTCTCAGGATGGAGGCCTAAGGCTTACAGCTGGAGAGGATGCAAGAGGATGAAAGGAGATCTCTGAGCCTTGCTCAGATACACTTCTCTGCACAGCACAGAACCACAGTGACAGCTATTGTTATGCTAGATGCAAACTCCAACTGCAAACATTACACTGGTTTTCCTGCACATTAAAAAAAAAAGAAAAAAAAGAAACATTTCAGATACCTGTATTTCATTTGTGGGAAGCAGAATAGTGATGCTGTCAGCTACTGGGCAGAAGATAATTTATACACTGTGTGTGAAACTTACTTTTCATTAGATCTGGCCTAGAGATGCTTACGTGGATTCAATTTGTGAGATTAGCAAGTAGCATATATTGCACAGGTTTATATTAAAGAACAATACATTTTTTTATTATTACTATTACTTTGCAACCAAGTAGATTATCTGCAATTGGTACTTGTCATGTGGTTGTCTAATCTTGAAGATTATTTAGCTTTTATTGTGAGGAGGGAAAATTAAAAGTTGGGACCAAATCCTGACCTATTCAAACTTCAGCAGTTTTATCTGCAGTTCCTTGGTGACACTTTACTTTGAGATACCTGCATTTAAAGCAGACTGATTGGCAACTCTGCAGACCTTATTTCCTTGGTACAAAAATGACCAACATTTGGAATCCTACTTATTTTAAAACCCCAGGAACAATCCTTGTGCTTGTTATCTTCTCCCAATATCAAGGTCCTGGCAGGGATATGAACCACACCAGGCATGAACATCCTACAGTGGAGCTCTGAGGATTTTGAAGGCATTGCTCAAAGATTTCAGCTCATGAGGCTTATCCTGAGAACCTCCTGCAACTTCAGCCTCTTTTCAGGCTGTGCAGTTTATTTGTGTCCATGCTAGAGGAGAGATAGTACCAGTAATAGCAGTAACGACCACTTTAGAAATGCAAGACAGATCCACAAATGAACATTCATGCTAGAAAGTGTTTTGTCTGCTGGAAAAGGGAGATTAAGCAGTGTTTTCAATGAGCCCAGTTTCCACTTTGAAAACCTGAATTTCAGCCCATATTTTCTGTTTGGTTCTGTTTTGTTGAACTTTGGGACATGATAGTAATTAGAAGACAACTGAGAGAGAGGGAACAGTATGCTATAGAAACCTTTTCTCAAAAAAAAAAAAAAAGGACAATTTTCAATATTGAAGTGATTAGAACCTGTCATTTCATGTTGTTGTTTGCAAGTTGACATAGATGACAGGACAAAGGAGCATACATGGAAAGAAGACGAAAATTCAGAACAGATGTCAGGAAGCATTTTTCATGCTGAATGTGCACGGTTGCCAGCCAGGTAAGGCAAAAGCATTTTCCCATTTAGGAAATTATTAGATGGCCCATCATGGACAAAATGGCTTTCCAAATTTTCCCTTTCTCTAATTTCCTTACTTTCTTATTATACTGCAGCTGCTATTCAGTTTTCTCAAAAGGATGTTTCACCCTCTGGACATGAGCTTAGTCCTTACAGCCATGCATGAACTATTAATTGTTAAGTGAAGAGCTACTTAGTTAGAGATTATCCTGTCAATGTTGTATCATCCTGTTATGCTGAAGGTCTACCAAGGCACACATTTTGAACTTCAGAGTTTCTGAAAATTTTCCACAGTTACAAAAATAAAACTAGAAGAAAGTCAGAGGGACAGAAAACTTGCTGTTGTTATTACCTTATGGAGTCTGATTATTTAGTGACTAAANTTTTTATAATTGATTATATTTAGATTGTTCAGATTAGAATAGTTTTATTTTCTCAGGTGGATGTGAATATGAAGCTGCAGTTATTTTGGGCATTGACATTTGACATCTCCAAATATCAGTCAGTACTATGTTAATTTTTTTATGCTTGTGATTTTCATTTCGGTAAAGTGTTGGCCCATTAAAAGTTCATGTATTAAACCTATTTGAGCATGATGGATAGATAATGTCCACTGAGGACAGTCTTGAGACTCAGATCTGGAAATCTGAAGTCTTTGGTTTGCAAAAAAGTTTTCCAGCAACTGCATAGTGAGACTATTAAAAGTGGTAACTATCAGCTGTGTTTCCAAGCTAATGATTTCCCTCACATAAAATGAGATTTCTGCCCCACCCCAAGCCTCCATAGATTCAGTGATAAATGGTGCCACCAATATTCACAATTTAAAGCCATTATATGACAAAAGAACTTGATTTTCATATTTGTGGAAATAGCTCAGTGAAGTTGGTTCTGCCTTGCTTTCTAAATATGGATTCCAGCATTAGTAATAAAAAATTGAAAATGTCTTAATTAACAATGACCAAATTAGACATATAATTATGAATATTTTGAAAAAGCCGATGGTTATGAAATATAGTAGCACTGAGAAGAATTCTGCACTGTAAATGTTGTACTGAAGAGAAGGATCACATCTAATTTTTAATAGATTAGTCTATTTTTTTNCCCACACAAAAAATGAATCTGAGACATAACTTGGGGAAAAAAAATTGAATGGACAAATGCACCTCCCCCAAGGTGAATGTGTTTCTGGCATCTTTGCTTTAGTTCAAGCTTTATTTATAGATCTGATACAGACCCCCTGTGTATTCTTACTGCCAGTGTTTTATACCTTCATGTCACATCTTTCATGTTCAGATCAGAATNGGAAATCTGAAGTCTTTGGTTTGCAAAAAAGTTTTCCAGCAACTGCATAGTGAGACTATTAAAAGTGGTAACTATCAGCTGTGTTTCCAAGCTAATGATTTCCCTCACATAAAATGAGATTTCTGCCCCACCCCAAGCCTCCATAGATTCAGTGATAAATGGTGCCACCAATATTCACAATTTAAAGCCATTATATGACAAAAGAACTTGATTTTCATATTTGTGGAAATAGCTCAGTGAAGTTGGTTCTGCCTTGCTTTCTAAATATGGATTCCAGCATTAGTAATAAAAAATTGAAAATGTCTTAATTAACAATGACCAAATTAGACATATAATTATGAATATTTTGAAAAAGCCGATGGTTATGAAATATAGTAGCACTGAGAAGAATTCTGCACTGTAAATGTTGTACTGAAGAGAAGGATCACATCTAATTTTTAATAGATTAGTCTATTTTTTTCCTTCCTTCATATAGGTGTAACAGGGAAAAGAAAGGACCAGAAGGAAGTCTTTATACCACATACATCCATATTAATTGAAAAATTACTGTTTCCTATCATGAACCTTTTAGTTCTTTCACCTCTGCACTTCTGAAAATATCAATTTCCTGCCTTACTTTTCAACACCTTTTATTCTTTGCTGTGATATTCAAGGCTATTCTTCACTTCCTTTGCACAGCTTTGACACTATTAGGAGCAACACATTTGAAATCAGATTTAGTATTTTGATTCAAAAAACAGAAGTCAAAGGATGAACGTAGAATTAAGCATTTTTATTTAGATGAGTTGTTTGCATTCCTTCTTTCATGCTTTCTTCTCTCTGTGCTGGTTAGTTGGTGCTTTCAAAATTTTGTTTTTTTCAGAAATATGAAGCTATGAACTATATGTTCTAAAAAAATAGGAAAAATTATTTTTGTATAATGATGTGATCAAGAAACTGCCTTTTTAAAGGAAAATATTGGTGAAGTTCATTTTATTTATTATGAATTAAGTGAGATAACCAGTTTAAGTGAACTCTGCAGCTGACAGAAGCAGGAGCATATTTCACTAATGGGTGAAATATTCCACAGCAGTGTGGGCTGAGTTGACCATTAGCAGGGTTTAGGCATTTTCCTTTCATAATCTACAGCTAGGCCACAGAATATCTCTTCAGAAGCAGTGAAGATCTACCTAAAACTGAGATTTGGCCATATTGTGTAGTAATGAACTGAAAATTAACCTATATGTGTTGTTTTCCATCTCTAGTTTATATTTTCTGGGTTAGAAATTTTTAGTGTTTTAACTTTTCTGATTCAGTTTGGGAGAAGACCTTATTCTTAAACTAAAGTAATGTGTCCAAACCTTCTCTCTTGTCCTAACTGTGAATTCACAGTGCTATATTACAATGTAAGAAGTCTCTGGTCAGTGCTCATCTTGGCATGCATATTTCCGTATGCATCAATCTGGCAGGAGTCTGGAAATGTCATGGACCAACTCAATGACTGAGCCATATTTTAGTTAATGCAATATGTCATATGAAATATACCATGAGCACCAAGATCCTGTAAAATCAAAGAATAAATGAAAAACCCTTATTAAAGCAAGCACTAAAAATACTTAGTACTATAATATTTTTCAGGAATACTAGAGGAGATAAAATATCCCATTGATATGCTTGGGTTTACGTCTATGATACAAAGTACTTGGACTTGCTCATAAAGTGAAGATTAACTCTCCAGATATCTGTAGAACAGACATATTAATTTGCTAAGTGTCTGTACTGCAGAAAAACAGCCATCATGGGGGACAAGGGTTTTAGTGAGGGATAAAATCCATTTTGTGCTACGTGAAATTACAGGACTAATTCTTGACTCTTTAAGACCTTTCTTAGAAAGGTCTTTGACTGCATATGAGAGCTGAATGAAAATCCAGGTTCTGCCATAGATAATTTCTTGGTGTCACAGGGAGTACAGCATTTCTGTACATGGCTTTTTTTGCCTTCAAGGGAATGGCCAGGCTAAATTTGAAAATATATTTTCAAATTCTGAGAGGAAATGGCTGCATGTATACAATGTATTATTGCTAATAGTATCATTATATTGTGTCAATTGGCATACTTGTGTTCTGGAAAATAGTTCCCATATCAGTATTAGCCATGACTATTCCAAGAGGAAGTGTTAAGTACAATGCTACAAAATGGAGCTCTTTGAGCATATTTTCTTTATGTTTATGTCCCACTGAAAGCAATAACTGGCCCTTTTAAAATATAAAGCATTATTTCCTATTCAGTTTCCAATGCTGAAAGCACTAAATAAAAATTTTTAAAAAAAGAAAAATTATGTGTTCATCTTTTCTTCCTCATGCCTTGTTAATATATACAGCAATGGAGAATTTTAAGAGATTCTTTTGATGCAATGTTAAGAGGAAATTATCTTAATTCAGTCCAATTTATACATGAGAATAACTGGCTCAAAGCAGTCCTATGATCAATGTGGCTATGACTACCTTAAATACATTCACTGAGCGTTATGGCTACAGATAATAGCCTTGTAGGTTAAATTGTTATACAGGTTTGAGCTTTTCAAATTGATTTTAAAAGGTAAAAATTTTAAAATGATACTGTTATTTAAATGTAGAGTGAAGGTTTAAGTACAAATCACTCTTAGGTAACTTTTTTTAAGAGCAGGCTAATGCAGTATTATGTTTTATGGTGCAATAAAATTATGTGCTAAAATTATGCTCATAAATGCAGGCAAATGTAAACCAAGCTATTAGTTATGTTTTCTCAGATAAAAGTGATTAGCATAGCTATCAAACTCTTTTCCCATTTGAATAACAGAATTATGTCTGAAATCTAAGGCATGTTTGCTAAAGCTGAGTCTTAAAAAGAAATGTAAATCCAGCTATCAATGTTGTATTTGAAAGTGAATGCAATGGTCTGCCCATCATTCTGCTAACAACTAAGAGCAGAGGAACATGACCCAAATTGCAGTGAAACACATCAATATGAAATGTGCCTGAAACACTATTTTGGAAGTCATTCTTAGCACTTTATCATAATCTCCTTACTGCTGATCAGACTTATTTAAAAGCCATTGTGGTTTGTTTAAACATAAGAGTGATGAAAAGTCTTGTAGCAACAGTCACTGTGAGACAAAGTTTCATGTATAATTCATGAAGTATGTGGTCATCTACTGGCAAATTCATTTCCATTTGACAGCTATACTTCTGGTAGTGTCCTCTCAGGAAGGCACAGGGTATATAATTAAATTCTGAACAGAACAAATTAAATGCTGATTACTTCATAAACAATTTCAAGGCTCGAATATTGTTACCTGTCTTTAAAGGATCAAAACAAGATATTCTGACAATAATGAATGAATATATTTTCTCAACCTGGTATCCAGTTTTTTTCTAATGCCTGAAGGTTAAAATTTCTACTGGAAAATCCAACTGTGGGGGTAAAAAAACCCAGCTAAAAACCCAGCTCCCACTTCAAATCTGCGAGGAGCTTACTCTACCTACGGCTTTCCTGTGATGCTAATGTTGATTGCTCAGAGGCAACACTTAGTATTTTTGATGCAAACCACTGGCTAGACACATGCACTCTTTCTTTTGCATCTTCTTTGCCTCCCTCCTTTATGCCCTTAAATTTGATTAATCAAAGTAAATTGATGAATATTTGCTATGCTGATGAGAGGAAGGATTACAGACCACTGACTATGATGACCATAAGAATTACTTACTGTTTGCAATAAAAACAATTATAATAAAAGATAAACGACTAAATAAGATGTTACAAAAGTTTTCAAACAACCATGGAATGAAGAACTGTGCAGAGAAGTCTTGCACAAGATCTTGCTGAACAGGAATTTTCTTCAGGTTTTTGCCATGTTCTCCACCCCTTGGCTGTGTTCAAGGCGAGGCTGGATAGAGCTCAGAGCAGCCTGGTCTAGTGGAAGGTGTCCCCACCTGTAGGCATACAGTTTGTGGTGATTGGGAGTGGGGCTCATCCCCAATGGGTACAGCTGTGAGAAACAGATGAGCAGCATTTAAGATAATGAGCCATGAAGTGCCCAGGTGTACTGACCAGCCACCAAAGGGAACAGAGGGCACACAGGAGCAATGCATGAACCATGAGGGGTATAAAAGGTTGGGCTAAAGAACAAGAAGAGCAGATGCTTGCAGCCTTCTGAAGTGGAATGGTGTTACTCTGTGTGGGCAGACACCTGAAGCCTTCTGATGAGGTAAGGTGTGGGTTGAAGCTTTCTGAAATTGTATGGCGATACTCAGTGTCTCGTGGCCATCTCAGCTGTGATACGTGCTGTGGCATATGCTGTGACACCCACCTGTGGCAGGGGCTTGGACTCAGATGATCTCAAAGGTCCCTCCTAGCACAAGCCCTTCTATGATTCTATGTTTCATACTTGCAACGCAATGTGAGGTTTAGCTTGTGCTGGTAACTGCAGTGTGAATTCTTAAAGGCATATTTGCATATGCTGGGATCTCTTACTGCCCTCAGTCTTCATTGTCTGTCCTACTCAGATTAAATGTCCTACTCATGTCCTACCATGTCATAAAATTCAGCTTTCTAGGTATGGGATTTTTACCTGTTTTTGAAACATTGCATTAACAGCTAGACTTCTGGTTACAATACAAGGACATTTTTCTGTGTGTTGACCCACCACTGTTTATCAATCAAAATAATTTCAATTTATGTTATGCCTTGATGATATTTTTTTCTGGAAAGACTGAGTTGTAGGCTATAGGAAAAGTTCAGCAAGACATTCCTGTGCAATGTGGTCATAGAAATAGACTTTCAGTAATGCAGATCAAGAAAATTCATTGAGAAAGAAAATTTGCTTAATATATACATAATTTGAAAAGATGACAAGAGTAAACCTCAAATATTCAGATGAAAAATACGTGCATAAACATGGGTGGTGTATATGATGTTATAAAATTGATGAATATTATATTTCACAAAGGTAATTGTCCATAACATACTTAATTTTGTAAGACCCACTGGTGAACAAGTCTGCACCCTCTCTCCCTTCTCAGTCAAAGCTCGGTGACTGAAGTTGGATCATGGTGCTGCAGGTTGTACCCATCAAGTTTTGAAGGAAGAGGTATAAGGAAACTGTTAGTAGATACTGTCTGCTGTTGGATTTGTTTGGCTTTGTGCCCACAACAAAAGTATCTAAAATTAGCTGATGTGGAATACCAGATTTGATAGCTCACACAGTTCCTCCTGTTTGGATGGTATGAAGAGGAAAAAGATTTTGTATTATCAGTGCTGGGGTGTATGGAAGACTGTTTTGCATGACGTTCTTTTCTCTTCACAGTTGTTATCAGCAAGAAGATGCTTTATGATCTCAAAGGAGAGAGAGTGATGAGACAGGGAAGAACTGAGTTCTGAAAATGCAGGGAAAAGTACAAAAAGAATATCAGAGCTGGCCCAGAAATTGTGTAAGCTAAGGAGATAGGGAATCTACAGATACAGGGGAAATAATAAATCCAGATTTAATAAGAGAAAAAAATAGGTGAAACTGCTTGAGGGTGAGAACATCAGCACTAAGATTAATGGTGAGCAGTGGTAGCAACTGCCATGTCAATACCATATTAAGCTTGGAAAAGTTATAATAATAAAATAAAAGGGAGCACATTCCATGCAGTCAATCTGAGTTCACAGTCTATTCAATTTTGTAATTCCCACTGGACATACACTGATGGTATATCTAGGAAATACCATCAGGTAGTCAAAATGTGAGGCATGATGTTACATGTGCAGCAAAATCTGTCATGCAATATCTGTTAAACAAAAGCTGAAAGAACAGCCTAAACTGCCAGTAAATATAAAGTAAAATGAAAACAAACACTGCAGTGCATGACTTCCTGTGGGATTTGATATTAATCCCCACTTATGAGGAGTAGTCTGCACAACATATTTTCCCTAGGGGACTTGTGAGTTATCCAGCTAATCCTTATTCGAGGCATATGATTTGTATCCGACAAGAAATCACACACAGTTTTTTTCAATTCGCTCCAAATATACGGTATTGATAATAAAATCTGTGTGATTAGATTTAAAAAAAAAAAATCCTTGGAAAGCAAGCTTAATGTGCACGTTCCATTATGCAGTGATCAGTGCTATAACTTAGGAGGTGTAAGTTTAAGCATCTGATTATCTTGTTATAAGGTCTGTTTGGACTCAGTTAATTACCTTTATGTTTTCAGTAATTTCTTATCCTCTTGTTACCTACATTTTTTAAATACAAATTACAGATTAATTGTCTTCATCAGCTCTCTAGTTGAGGTCTGGTGATTGATGTGCTCTCTGTGCTGGCTTTGAACTCTCCTGTGTTTACCATTTGAACACAGCTTCTCCAGATTCAGATTCTTCTGCCCGATATGTCCTTCGCTCCCTGCTGTGACAACATTTGTATCTTCTCTATCCAATGAAAGATAAAAATTAAAAATCTTAAAGCAAGATATTTTGCAGGTTGTCATATAAAAGACACTGGCATAGAATCTTAGGTAATAGATACTTTAATATATGTTTGATCTTTTTCTTTGCATAGAACAATATTTGCTGGCAACTAAATCTAACTTAATTCTGATAATATGAATACTGGCACTGTTGAATAGACCTTTCAGAAGAGAGATATTTCAGTTCCTTGTGAGCAAAAAGAAGTGAACTCCACTCTTCTGAAGCCCACAGGGTAGATCAGACAGGTTTGGATGAAACGTTAGCTGGTGTTCAGTGCTTTCAAAAAAGCCTTGTGAGATGGGAGAATGGTCTGTGTTAGACAATGAGATCCTTTCCTAAGCTAAGCCTGGATGTGCGTTTAGGCATTGTACATTTTTGGTTTGTGCAAAAATACCTCCTTTTACTTTACATGAAAATACTTTTCATGTTTCAAGACTGACTGGAAGACAGAAATGCCAGATGTTACATATTTGTTACTTCTTGTAGTAACATGCATGTGGTACGTATGCAGCAAATATTCCAAAGACTGAATCTTGGCATGAGACTACTAGCATGCTAAATATAGAAATTACATTGTTCAGACTTTTATTTCAAGAGTTCAAATTTAGTATGTTGCTGCTCATTTAAATACACATAAGGAGGTGGAAATGATATAGGGTATTTTAAGTTTTCCCAAATTTTCTTTAAGCAACATTTTCTATGCAGCTGGCAGCTCTTTATTTCCACTGAGATGAGAAAATTTGCCAGAAATTCCTTCCTTGCTAATGAAACATGGACTGAGTTTGTCCATTTATTTAAAATACACAGATTATCAATTCGGATTTTTTTACTGAACTGTTTTAACACAGTAAGTGTAGATAAGGGTGAATGATTTCAGAAAGGGTGAAGAACTTTGCTTTCTCAGAATCACACAGGACCTTTCATAAATCTTGGACTGTAACAGGGAATTTAACAGTGCATTGCAGCTGTTAGGTGCTGCTAGCCTCAGCTCTGAGCATGTTTTACTGTGAGTTTGGGTGACTTGATCTGCATACCTGTTAGTTTGCACTTATGTGTTAAGATTAGTGCTGGTTTTATGTCTGTGATTTATTGTGTAGGAGCATAGTTTCTGTTAAATGGGTTTCTACTGTGCTGGAAAGAGAATATTTTAACTTTGTAATCTAAGACTTTCCCATATTCATTTAAAATGTGGGCTTGTTCTTTTCATACCTCCTACAAGTGGTAGAATTTTAGATCCTGAAGCCAGTGATTTCCCCAGTTAATTTTGGGAAGATGCCACAGAAGCTATTGAGACCATAAAATTCACTTTCTAGCTGTTCCCATGACTGATCAACTACAATAGCTTTGCTGTTAGGACTGTGTTTGGGCTTCAGCTCAATATTTGCTGAGTCAGAAGGAGAATTTCTATCTGATTGGCCTTTCTGCTTCTTCATACAACAGTCAATTCATAGTGGCCCCAGTTACTTATTGTTCATAGCTTCCAACAGAAATGTGCCAAGGCATTGAGATGATCCTGGCTTCTTATTGATAAATGGGTCAAGTTCTTGCTGTTTAGAAAAATCCACTTATTTTATACATCAGAATTTTATTAACTTGGGTAAGATATCAATTCAGTGCTCGGCCTGTAAAATATTCCAAGCCTTTAGCAGTTCTGTAAGCATAAAATTCTTAGTTGGCTCAGGAAGCCCATAAATTCAGTAAAAAGCAGGAAAGTCTGTGTGTGTCTTACCAGTTGGGTTACTATTACTTGATGGATTTGTTCCCTGAGAGCTGGAAATAGTGTCATGAAATGATCTTTTTCTCTGTCCAGACACTCAAGTTGTAATTACACTTTGTTGTAGAAACATCTCACTTTCCATAAGTCAACTTTACATGTCTGATGAAGGTAGAAGGACGAGGTGAGGAAGTGGAAAGACATTTTCTCTCAATTCCAAGTAATAAAATGCTACCTAGGGTCTGGTTCCATCTTTGTTGCAGATAATGAGTTGATCAATGGCATCAGCAATGTCATTTCCTTTGCCAAGTAAATACAATACTTAGGTAAGTAATGTTTCTTGTACATTATGTGCCACAGTCTTAGTTCTAAATAGTTTTAAAACTCTTAAATCCTTGGATGATTTAACAACCTCTATACAGTCTGAATGTCTGAAAGGAGAACCCATTTGTTCTCTATGCACCATCTCTCTAAAGAAATAGAAACTAGTAGATGGAAATTCTGAGGACATGAGATTCTTGCCAATATGAGGTTGGACTCATGCTGATGGTTAACTTGCTGAACACCAGGAGAGTAAGAAGAGCCAAGACTATTTCCTCTCTTTTACTGCATAGTAAAAATCCATCACAAAATTCAAGGAGTACCTTTTGAATACTTAAACTTAGTTTGTGATCAGCAGATTATCTTACATGATCCAAAGGACTTTTCATCCTTATAGCTGCCAGACGTATATGTTGGAAAAGAACAGTCTCTGTGACATTGCTGTCCCACATATGAAATTAAAATCACTGAGAAACAAGTATAAAAATTATCATGTTGATTTTTCTTTTTGGCCCTTACAGATTTGAATACTAGTGGGCAAGGTCAGTCTAATGTCTCCTATAACTTTCCAGAGCCTGAACTGTACTTAAAAATTAACTCAATTTATGGTTCCCTGAGGAACAGCTATTGTCAAAATCTCTCTTTATTCCATCAGGAGAAACCTGAGCTCAGTAAAGTGTTTATTGTGTGTAAACCACATACTAAACTCTTGTATATATGGGGGCTACCTAATGGACCCAATTTTAAGAAGCTGTATGGATAATTGCAAAGCTAAAATCTCTGTACCTCTGCCTAGTCTCAGTGTGTACCAAAATCCTTGAGGCTGCAGAAAGAGTTGTCTGTTGGCACAGTTTTGTCAAACTAATGCTGACCACTCGAGTGGAATCCTAACAAATTGAAATCATCTGGATGCACTGACAGAAGCCAAAAAACTGACTTTATATTGCTTTTTCCAACAGAGCAACCAGACCACAACACTGGACCATGTGGGTGGCTTCACCCACTCACATATATGACACTTTTGGAAGTGAAATGGCTATGAAATCACTGACTTGCCCTATGTATAAAACAGCTCATTTGTCCTGGTGCCTTAACAGGCTATGATGAGCCATCTTTATGGCCAAGGTTCTCAAATTCAAGACGAGGAAAATTTGACAATTGCACAATTAATTTACCTCATGTGCAGAGCTAAGTATTGGAGGATTTTGCTTACCAAGCACTGCTGTGTATAGAGAGGTTGATGTGTGTCCTTCTGAATGACAACCTAGTCTATGTGAACTGTGCTTTCCAGGAAGGCCATTTTTACTTGTTCTATGTACAAGGTATTTGAAGAATTGGGGCAATCAAGTAGATAAACTGCATAAAGTTTGCTTTGCAGATTTTCAGGCTGTGTAAGTATCCCTGTTGCAAAGATAGGAATAAAAAACATATCCAATTTTTCATTTGTAGAAAGACTGCTGGGAACAGAATTTGTCCTATTGTCTTAATTTAATGATTACAATCTAAAGAACAGATTAAAGAATACCTGAGAGCCAAGTGAGCATGATTCTATAGCTGAGGTGCAAATTGCTCTTAGAATTCATTAGGGGGTTGACTTTTCCTGTTCCCTGAGATACAATGGTTTGAATAAAATGAAAACTAGATCTTGCCAGAGAAAAGCTTTTGGTTTCTGAATACATCTGATGGGAAAGAATTAAATAATTCACTTAATTCAGAAACAATTCTCATCGGCTTCAACAGGGCATTGAGGGAGGTGAGCAGGGACAAGGTTTCACTAGGAGTGGTTAGTACATCCTCCGAAGAATATATGATGAATAAAAGCATGAATTCATATTGGATTCTTTTAAAGGGCAATCACTCAATTAAAAAAAAAAAGTGTTAAAAGCAGTAGATAAAATTAAAGAGTTTCCTTCTTCCTGAGAAATTCTAACATTCTATTTGTATTACAATACCAAGAAATGAGTCCAGTGTGGTAATGCAACCCAACACCCACTGAGCATTCAGGAGCACACAAGGAAATCTTGTTTCTTGTTCCTCAAACCATCATAATATAAACTGTCAAATCTGTATGCTATCATTTCTGATCAAATGGTCATCTCATGAACATGGATTTTACTGAAATTTCCATTAAGGTTAGAGTTTGTAATTATTTTATTTTTTGCATTGTTTGGCCCCTAAGAGTGGATGTTTTCATCCATTTGTCCTGCAGCTGCAACACAATGCTTCTATCTTATTGGTATTTGCGTGCGAAACGTGCAGCAAGAAATTGATAGTTGCCACGTGTGCCCAATAACAGCAAGAAAGGAGGGAAAAAAGTAGGATAAAACAAACTTCTCCACCCTAGTAAGAGACTTAAATCATAACTGCCTCAGGAGAGAATTGTTTCCTCCTTCAGTAGCAGTCTAAACTCTTGAACACAGCGCAGCCAAGACATATCCCCTGAAAAAGTGACTGAGCGTTAAACAGTGTTACATCTCTTTTATGAAAAACATTCTCTGAAAAGCTTGCATAAACAAGAAGCCCACATGTTCAGCTAAACTATTTTTTGGCGCTCTCACAGTATTTGTTGACTCATTTGGATTTTTGTGTGTGTAACTCTTTAACTCCCATGCTCTCCTCAGTGTAGGCAAGTGTTGATTTTTCTCTATCATCCGTGCTTCAAGCGTTTGCAGAATGAGCCTATACAAAAGTCAGTGGTTGCCATTAAAATGTTAATGCATGATAGCTGTTCTTACAATATTTTTATAACTTTGTTAAAAGCTAAAATTTAACAGTGATTACTCTATGTTAATATATGGCTAAATATTACAAGTATTAGCAATGATAAAAGTATTTGTTGTATCATCAGGGCTGAGATTCTGACTAGAGTTAACATTGCAGCACTTTATACATTCAGGGCAGGAATTAAATTTCCCAAACTCATCCCCTCCCAAAACCCCAGACAGTGTTTGCCAGATGTCAACAACAGCAGCAAACAAGGTTTCAGGAAACCTACAGCCTGTTCTCAGAAGGGTTGGTCTGATGCACAGCTTCGTCCAGCTCCTTCTCTTGCTTTTGGTTGTCTTGATATATTTTCCTTTCTTTGCCTTGTCAGTGATATCTTTTCAGTGTGGAGTTTGTTTACAGGGTGTGTTCAGACAGCATTTATTGCAACTGGGTCCCAATCTCCATTTGGGACCCTAAGGTCTATCCCCTTATCTTTGTTTCTCAAATGCTTTTGTGCATGTACAGAACAGTAGAGGCAAGACTAACACCTCTCCATCCTTTTTTTTGTTTTGTTTTTTACCATAGTATTTTCATCAAATCTCAATTAAACCATGCTTTTAAGAAGGCATTATTTGTCTAACTTGAGATATGGGGCTTTCATCTGCTGAAGAATGCACAACTTCAAATGATTGAGTGATATATAGCACTAAATAGTCAAAATCAGGTACTTTGAACCTCATATTTAGAACTGGAGTTGGTATCTTTAAACTTTGCTTTTTCAGCTTTAAAAGCTGATAATATTCCTTCAAATCATGGAGGTGTATTTCTGTCCTGGCATACTGTTGTAATACATTTATCCTAGAATTCCATGAAGGAATTAATACATTTGTTTCAAAATGCAGCTTGAGCAACACACTGTGTAGTCAGAGGCAGTATATTAACAGGAAGAAAAGAAATTTGTCGGTACCAATAAACTTTGTATCTTTTGATATAGGATCTTGCAGAAAATTGCCAAGTAGAGTTGTTGAATTAAGTTTATGCAGGCAACTTTTATTCTGTGATTTATAGCTTTCAGGCCTTGAATTTTGACCCCTAGTAACATTCTTTTAACAAAGTTATTTAGCATACAAATCTCAAACAATATGAAATTCTCTGTTTCTGATTATTATATTCAGAAAGTAGTTAAACATTTGTGTTCCTGAAGAAAGAGGGTAAGTATATTTGCAATATTTTAGATCATGTGTTTTTAAATATTTCTGTTTCTGCTTCTATTTTTGTGCTGAGTTTTTCAGGAGTGTGTACACGAGTAGAACAGAATGTCAGAGCCTGAAGTGGCAATTCCAAGTAATAATAGCTTTTCCAACTGCACCGTTGTTGATACATCTGAATGCCTGTCCAAGTCTCTATGGATTCTGTGATGCCTTAGGCGATCTTGTATCTCAAATGCACCAATCTGCCACACGTGCAGACAAAGCCTTTGAGTACTTGCTCAAATATCTCCTAGGCTGCCAGTTCATGATCCAGTGCCACACACTGCTGTGACATTTGTCAGGTTGGGAGTGAAAAGAGCTCAGAGCTCAACATCCTGCACCTCACGGGCAGTAAATGCTACAGAAGGAGTGGCCTGGTTTGTGTCTGCGTGCCCCAGTCACACATTCCCACTGAGGAGGTGATGGTCTTCTCCTCCCTATTCCCAGGACAAAGAGCGGTCCTGGGTTCACACCAGCAGTGGTCACAGAGAAAAGTCCCATTCTGATGGCTTGGCAGTCCTAAAGGCATTCAAACAGGATGTTTCTTGGCAGTAAGGTAAATCAGATGATGAATATGAAAGTTCTGTGCAACGTGAAATTGATATAAATTAGTTGTGAATGGATTTACTCAAAGTTCTGAAAGAGCTTTCAGCAGGCAGCAGCAGAGCTGTTTGAAAATTATGGGAGAGGGTTTGTGAGAGAGAGAAACTTTTATCAAAAGTATCTTGTTCTCTTGTTGCATTTAAAACCCATAATTTATAGTAATTCTTTGCCTTGGTTTGCATTATTTTATATAACTAGCTCATTGATATGATTTTTTTTTTGGTATATAAATGTTGGTGTGGGAAATATGAAGAATATGAATCAAGTATGGCTGTCACTCTAGTCCAGAGTGACTTGTCATTTGTGTACAGGTATTTCTGACAACCTGCATAAAAAATCAGAAACAAGTATTTGGCAGATTTTCTAAACAAGCTAATATCTTTCTGGTTCCTGTTTTTCTGACCTTTTACCCCAAAGACATTTTAGGGGTAGGAATAAATACCTAAAACTGATTTTAAAATTATTCTCCACTTGTTCAACTTGAAAATAGATAGCACAGTTTTGTTGCGTTGTTACTTGAGAAAGTTTTTCCTTTGCTGCCACACACCAAAGCAAACATTTTTCATAGGCTTTTGAAAGAACACTACAAATAGATATTTTAGCACTGATCCACATTTCATGCTGGTGACTTCATATCTGTTAGTTGTAACTAATGTCACTGGAGCTATTTCCAAATTATTTACACTGACAGAAAAACAGCAGCAATGGAGTTATAACCAATACCTATGGAAATAAATTCTGCTCTACTCCATCTAAAAAAGTGATATTAGCTCTAGGTTTCAAAAATATTGTCCTGTTCCTGCAGGCAGTACTTTCCCATTTTTTCCTCACCTCTTCAGCAGCTCCCCAAAATAGTGACTGAATCCTAAGTGTCCATATATGTTCCTGAAGTGTCCAGCACAGCTACTACCAAGAGTGGGTTTATGCCTATTTTGGTTCTGTCAACAGAGTGCCCTAGGGATGCAACTTTTTATTAGCTACAGGCAGCTTTCTTAAAAACTTTGATTAAAATTTGACTAAGGAGGTATACTAGCAATTTTGCTTTTGTTTCTATTTAACCAGATTAAAAAAAAGAAAGGAAGGGAAAAAAATGTTCTGCTGAATTGCATGACTTCATGGACCATATTTCACGTTCCTCATTGAAATGTGGTTGAAGTAATCTTGTACTTAACCGGTTCCAAACCTTCAAACAGCAATGTGTTTGGCTTTTTTTTTTCATATGTCAGCTTAAAAGATTTTTTTTTTCCCTTGGTCTGTATTTATCAAATACTTACATATACAAAACATTCATTAATTAAAGCGAGCACTATAATTCATATAAAACAATTATAGCATTTAAAGTATTTTGAAAAGCTACTATTGCTGCCTTAGCCCTTTTAAAATATATTCTCCCCAAAGGACAAAATGTGATCTATTAATATGTATGCATTATTACTTTTTTGTAACTCTGAATGCTGATGTCTCTGAATATGGAAGCATTTAGAGGTTATAGACGGTCCGTTTGTCAACTTGCAATTCTAAGTGCAATATTTTCTAAAACCTAAAAAGCATTATTAATTACCCTCTGTCTGTATTAGAGAATATAACATATTTTCTTCTGGAGATTTCACATTTCCTTAGATCCTGCAATAGCAGTACTTGAACTTGTTAGGTTATTTAGAATAATTGGTAACACAGGGATAAAAATTTCTGGTTGACTGCTAATTGCACAAATTAATAAAAATAACTCATCTCACATCACTCTAGCCTTTAAGCAGCTTTCTTACTTTTTTTTAGGATCCAGCAATTCTGAGATTATGTATTCCCAGCAGAAGGGGTTTACCTTCTTGCAACTGAAGGGTAGGATATTTATGTGCAAAGGCTTGTAAAAGGAAAAAATTGAGCTGATTCAACAACGTATACATTCCTCCCAAACTAGAATGAGGTATTTTTAATTTATTTTATATTTTCTATTTTATTCAAAAGTATCTTATGTCCTTGCTGCTTAATTGGCTTGATAAAAAACATTTGTTATGCAGGTCTGGAACTCCAGAGAAGTGATTGGCTCCTTTTAAATGTATTAAGTGTAGTCAGTTTGCTTTTTATAAATGAAATAAAAGAACTACTTAAAAAAAATTTCAATTCTTCTCCATGATCAGTCTATTGTCACATGCATTTGGCATTCATTATATGTTAGCCCCAGGCGCCTCCAGTCTTGTACTCAGGCCAGCAGTAATTTGGTTTATAGAGATCATATGGCAGGGAAACAGACCTTGAAAGACAGAACTCTAAGAAGCATATTTGATGAATTTCCTATGATTTGAGTCTGGGTTTATTCTTTCCTGTTGTGGAGCAGACACCCTACAGCACACGCTCTGAGGCCCGATGCGCCTGAGCAAGGGGCCAATTAAATGACAATATGCGCACTGGTTTTTTTGCACATCTTGGGCTGCATTTCCTATCAGAGAAAGGGAAGGGATGATGGGAGGGGGAGGAGAGGAAGAAAAAAGGGGGGTCTTGTAAAGGATCCAAATATGGGCAGGAAACCACACAGAGTGAAGGTTGCCTTTGTCATTAACAATTAATGTAACCACGATTGCTGGAAAAAAAATTATGCTGCGGCTGCGATTGGTAGTGGCACAGCCAGTGCAGCACGTCTCCTGTCTGCCCTCCTTCCCAGCAAGCCTGGCATCCTGGTGCAGCCAGCTCCAGAGCCTCTGCTGCTCTAGCACATCAACCAACCACTATTGAACTCTTATACCCAGATGGGTCCCAATCCTTTTCCCAGCGTGCCTAACAGGTAGTGGAAGTAGCAGAAACTGATCTCGGCAATTTCCCATAGTCAAATGGGTTTTTTTGCCATTAGCTCTTACCCTCTTGATCTGCATACTAGACGTGTTATAGGCTGGCCTAATGCTCTTGGATGGCATGGGAGGTGTTTCATACAGGCCACTGAATGCCAAATTAGGCCTGAGCTAAGAGGTGGGGCTAGGTATTGATACA
Organism: Irena cyanogastra; assembly: GCA_013397155.1. Classification (NCBI taxonomy): domain Eukaryota; kingdom Metazoa; phylum Chordata; class Aves; order Passeriformes; family Irenidae; genus Irena; species Irena cyanogastra. Next base: position 69,944 of record VWZV01012001.1, on the reverse strand, counting down.
CTCATATTCCATGCCACTCTGGTAACGGTGGAATCCCATCATTGATGGGATGCCATAAGAAGGAAGCTATTAACCACTATGAGTGAACAGATATAAATGTAGACCTAAACAGGCTGTTGTACTTCCTACTTGGGTCCTTGGGCACAACCTTTACACCTAGACAGCATAAACATGTGCACATGTGTGCACACGTAGGGAAAATTTCACTCTGGGTTTTATTTCATTTAAAGGTCTTAATTTCTTTGATGTCCAGAGACTGTCCAGGTCCCTTTGGGTTTTTTTTTTTTTTTTTGATTGATTTTAATTTCTTTTCCCCTCCTCACTTCTCCTTTCCTCTCTCTTTCTCTTCTTTCCCCCCACCCCCCAACTTTTTCTAGTAGTTTATAAATGCCACTTTTCATTAATGTGACCAAAATGTCATCAAGTAGTTTAATACTCTTTAATGTCCTTGTATCGTTTACGTTTTTTGAACAGTGTGGAAATGAATCCCATCTGTGGATTTGCTAACATCAAAAAAGTTTGACAGGCTATTTAGACGTGCTACTTCACATTGCATTAGCATGTACAATGTCAGGGAGGCAGGAGCCAGAGTGAGGCCATACCACACCACCTCACTCTTGACCCCTCCTATAACTGCTCTGAAAGTGGCAGATCACTTACCTCAGAAAATGAAAGTCAATTGTGAAGTATCTCGGCCTGGACAGGAGCCCAGAGGCCCCAGGAAAAGTGTGAAGCCTAAATAAAGAGAGGCAAAAATCTTTCTGGGGGGAAAAAAAACCAAAAAAACCAAAATCAAACCCATCCTCTCTTCCTTGCTGATGCCAAGAGATCCGTATATCATCAGCTGGGCAAGTGTACATGTCCTAACATTGTCCAATATTTCATTTTTTGCTTGTAATGGGATTTTTTTGTTTTTCTTATGAGTTGTTAAATGCTTTCAAAGGCATCTGGTTATGTTTTTCAAGCTACTTTTTTATTTGTTTCTTCTTGCATATTGGCCAACCCAAAATATTTTCTTGCTAAAATAGGTGATGCTGACCTATCTCATCAAGACTATCCCCACCCTTGAAATGACTTACCCTGTTCTTTTTTTAGGATTGAGAGTTTTTGAGGTGCAATACTGTCTGCAAGTTAGTACATGTCAGAAAAGTATAATTTCTTATTTTTTTAACCTTTATTGCTGTAGATGTCTCATAAACAAGGCTCATGGATTGAACTAACTTTAATACGTGATGGGTGCATTTTAAATTTCTTTGGCTTTTTGCCGTGAGAGTGACATGCCCCCCATCCTTTTAAGGCATTACTGTAAAAAGAGATGTGGCTTTTTATTTCAGGAAAACAAAAGCTTCTGTTCTTCCTGAGACACGGGGAACAGCAGAGTGCATTTTAACTGTTAATCATTATGGATAAAAGGATAATAATTTCCATCTCTGAATGCACTAGGATTTACTTGCCAGTTTTTTTAACCCTCACCCATACTGCATTTTCATATGCAAAATAACTTTAAGTTAGAATGTAAATAAGTAACCTTGTATAGTGGCATCAAGTTTTCAAAGCCAAGGTAATCTTTAATAAGCATGAAATAAAAATACCTTTAAGGCAATTATTATAAGTGCAGAAGTCCTTTAGTCTTTAGCAGTCGGGTTTGCATGAGATAACACACAATTGTGCTGTTAGTAGTGTCACACTGAAAAAGTAAAACACAAAGTACGGAAACAATAAACAATGCACCTTATTTTACTCTTTAAATTCGTATGGTTGTGATAATTTCACTAAAGGCAGGATGAAACTGGCACATTTCATGCCCTGATCAAAGTACTGTTTACACAGAATTGGGATCCAAACATGAAGGATGAGACAATCAGGTTACATTTATATTCATTTAGCAAAGACATGCATTTGACATTCCATTCTAATTGTTTGATCTCATGGTTTTTATGCTAAATGTTGATAAGTGCGATGGACTCTTTTAGATTTTTCAAATGAACTTCAGGCAAAAGAAGGTCATGGCTTTTCCTTATACATTTCATAGGAGACATGGAAACAACACTGAAGTTTATTTTGGAAGCATTTACTAAGTAGGAAAATCCAATCTTTTCACTTATGGTGGCTCACATTCTCCTACTGTTCTGATGTCTGAAACAAAGCTTTGAGTCTGTTCAATGCAGGAAGAAGCAGTCACTAAGCAGTCACAAAGCTCTGGCTCTAGCAGAAAGCTATGAGGCTTCACTGAGAATGTAATAAGCAAATTATGGGTCTGCTATTAGAATGAGAATTTATGGTTTTTTGTAAAAAACATATGTAAAACTCATGTCCAGAGAGCAGAGAGATTCCTCTGAAAAACCAGGAAGAAACCTCAAAAATTACCATTGGGGCAAACATTTATTAAATTCAGTGCTAGAGAAGTCATTGTCTATCAGATTTAGATGCTCATGTCTTTCTGAACGTGCTTTTGGGACTTTTGGAATAATTTAGTTGGTAGCTGGAGCTGAGTGGGGCACAGAATGAAGGGCCTGAAAGAGCAGGCTGCTCACTTGAGGCTATTTATGATATCACACTGGGCCTTGCTTTCTGTTGTTAATTACACCCCAGCCAGTGGATATGAAATTAGAGCCCCTTGAATACTGGGCAGTGAGCAGTGTGTGTGCAGCCATCAATACTCATTAAAAGTGAGATCAGAAAGGGACCTTAACTATGTCCTTTGCTATGGGCTAGATGACAGATCCAGCCTCTGCTGGGTTGATTATACTTTGGGCAGTAAGGTAGCAGAAGTGGCATGGAAGTTTTCAGGCCAGAGTAACAGAGAAAAGAAAAAAAGCCTACATGATCATATATATAAAAAAATTTCTGTCAATAAATTTAAAATTAAACAGAAATACACTGGTCATAGTGCAGATGAAGACAAGCCATTTGTAAGGAATAAACTGTGTAACAACTCAGGAGATAGGCAGTCAAATGTTCTATCTCCTTGAATATAAAAAAATCAAATTGCAATTGTCAACAATTATTAGCTATCTAGACTATATGAAGAAAACAAAATAGAAAAAGCTTCTACCCAAGTTGGAAAAAATTCCTTTAACCCTTGTGCAAAACGTTGATGGAAATGAAGAAAAATAGTAATGTTTGTAGCATTTTTAGATGACAACTTGAATTTCTACAATGAATGAGCTTGCTGATGATTGTATATTATAGAGAAAAAATAAATTTATAAACGAAAACACTTTTCTCATTTGAAAGTTCCTATTAGAAGTATTCAGTACGATGGTTATTTATTAAAAAGCATTCATTTTTAAACAGAATATTTGTTTAATCAAAAGCTTCTCGTTAGATTCCATAGAGCACTTGATTTTAAGCTTAGCTATATTCTATCTAAAATGGAAATGTGAAAAATGGAAGTTCTTCATAGGCTGCTGACAGTATTTTGGTACGTAGCACAAACTAGAGTCACTTCAGAACATTTTGTAGATGTAAATTCGTCTGTACTGGATTAAAGGGATATTATGGGAGAAGGCTCAGCAGTGCTTTGCCTGTGCCTCTGATATATGGCAAATTTTGAGACATCTGTGGCAGACAAAGACAGAATAATAGTTTTAAGACCAATTTTAATGTTCTCTCCTAGCAATATTGGAGACTGTAGGACAAAGTGGCAGGAAAATGGACATAGTGTTCCCTCCTTAGGTTTTGTTTCTGAGAATACAAACTAACATCCTTGCATCAACAGATGGGGTTTTAGGTGGTTGCAGGGTACAGTTTGCGTACCTAAAGTGAATATTTTAAAGGACTATTTCATTGAGCATAAGGTGAAATACACTGGTCCGAAGAACTTGTTGATTTATTTTGGGCAACCTGTAAGAGGTGTCTTGTATACAGAAAACTGTTGAGGAAAAAAAATTATACTTATTGTTTTCACTGCATAATATTGAATGTTTTTTTTGATAGGTCTACAATTATCATCTCCATTTTCCACTTCCTCTTCTCTCTTCTCCCTAAGCTTATGACTTATTTCATTTTCCATACAATCAGCAAAATATTGTTCTAGTTACGAACACCCTGTTTAATACATAACAATGTTTATTATATACATGAGCTGAAACCCTAGAATAATTGGGATTTATTTGTGAACGAAGAGGTAAGCAACTGTCAGTCTGACCTTAATTCTTTGACCATTACTGCTTGATGAAAAGCCTTGGTTAAAAGCTGGTTAGGAGGTTAATTTTGTTGTGGAAGAACAGGACAGGGAGGGCTTAGAGTGTATGTGAAGCAACCCACTCTGTCAGCTGCTGCTGCTGCCACTTCAGGGTGCAAAAAAAAATTGAAGAAAACCTGCAACTTCTTTCCGATGTTGTACATAATGTTGCAATGTAGCTCCTATTTTCCTATTAAAAGAAAATCAACTAAACTGTTGTGTACCCTATTAAGGTGCTGGCTTGAGATAATACTGGGTAATGAAGGATGTTATTTTCAGTGCATTCCACATTTCTGGAAAATGAAAATGAAGTACACATGAAACAATTGGTGAAGCAGGAGGCAGATGGGGATACAAAAGGAATGGTAAAGAACAGAGAGAGAGGAATATCTCAAGTATTAAAGAACTTGTATGACTGGGTGCAGTGAGGAACTTCTGTCCCAATGAATCTGCACTGATTCAGCCTGAACCTCTGTTTCTCACTGTATCTATCACAGGTCTTCCCCTTTTGTGGGCTTAAAGTAGTCCTCTGTGTCTGTGGGACATTTAATAGAATAACTTAGCTAAGATATTTAACTAGTTATACTTCATGATGAATAAGAGAGAACTTTTTCATTCCAGTGATGTTCTGAGGGCTCACTGTATTTTAACAACCTAAAAGAAGCAATCTTGATGAAAGAGTTCCTCTTCCTTGCTAGAACACTACATCTGATAGCAAATCATGTTTTAAAAATTATTGTGTATTTGGGAGAGCAGATAATACTTTTTCTCTGATGACATAAAAAGTATATTGACTGATTTTATCATTGTAACATCAAAACATACTTCATATTATTTCATACTTTAAAGTATTTCTCCTGTTTCATTAAAAAAAATTGTTATGGGACCCTATCATGACATTTATGTGACAGAGACAAGAAGAGATGTATGAATTTTGCTTGAAAACCATTTCAAGTGTTTTCCTTAAATTAAAATGCAAGAAACATACAGAGCTAGGTGAGTTTCTGTAGAATATTAATTTAAGTGTCTCCCCTCTACCCCTTAGCTACATATGGAAATACAGTAAGCATTTAATCCAGAAGGGTCTATCCAGCATCAACTTTGCACTCCCTGCATGGCCACAAAATAGTGTGTGAGACTTACAGTAAAAATAAACAGGGTTTTTTTATACATATATGTATGTGTTCATGCATCACAGAAAGAGAATAAACCATAAATATTTCTATAATTATCTCTGATGTATGCATTCCTTACAGTTTGTAGAAGACTGCTTAGGCAAAATTCCACAATGTCCGTAGAAAGAATCTTCTCCATAGAAAGAATATAATGTTTTAACTCCAACTGTTGTACGTGAAGGTGTGTGTTGGTTTCAGCTGGGGTAGTTAATTTTCTTCCCAGTGGCTGCTAGGGGCCATGTTTGGGGTTTGTGCTGAACACAGGGTTGATAATATAGGGATGTTTTTGTTGTTGTTCTCACACAGAGCCAAGGCCTTCTCTGCTTTCTGTACTGCTGCACTGGGGAGGAAATCTGGGGAGCATGGGAGGGTGGGAGGAGACACAGCTGGGACAGGTGACCTCAGCTGACCAAAGGGACATTCCAGACCATCTGATATCATGCCCAGTATCTCAAGTGGGGGGAAGAAGGAGAAGTGAGGGGTATTTGGAGCCATGGTGTTTGTCTTCCCAAATCACTGTTACTGCCATGGGGCCCTGCTCTCCTGGAGAGGGTTGAACACCTCCTTGCCTGTGGGAAACAAGGATTAATTCCTTGTTTTGCTTGGTTTGCATGAGCAACTTCTGTTTTCCCTAACTGTCTTTACCTCAACCCATGAGTTTTGGAGTGTTTGCCCTTCTAGTTCTGCCCCCAGTGTCACCAGTGGAGGAGTGGCTGGAAGGTCTTGGTTGATAAGCTGGGGTTAAACCACAGCAAGGTCTCACAACATCAACTCATGGTAACTCCTCAGATGATCCTGAACACCTTAATATCAAGGCTTATAGCACTTCTGAATGGACAAAAAGGTGTTGGAACTCAGCTGAAATTGCTGGAAAATTTATTGAAGAGGCATCTTTTAGCCTACCTGGCAAAATACATTTCTGATGAAAATATAAAACCCTTTCACATTTTAGCAAGATGTAGAGCTTTTTAAGAACTGCAACAGTACCTTAAAGGGAATTGGATTCATATTGAAAGGTGCCCTTGAAGACTTAAAATGGATTGGTTCTTATTATGATTTACACACTCCAATAAAGCTGTCAGCATTTTGGCTTCCCTTTTTAGCAAAAGTTTAAGGATCCCTGTGAGCTGGTTTGAATTCATTCTGGATTGGAGATTCTCTCTCAATCCCAGTAGAAGTAGTAGTCTGTGATTCATGACATGCACCAAGTTGGAGTCTCCTATTCCTATTTGGATTTGTCAGTTTACCTGAATAGTTTTCTTTCTTATAAAATGCCATAAAAAGTCACTTGATTTACTGTGTTCCTGACAGGATTCCATGGTTAGTATTAGATTTCCTCTTTAAAACACAACTGAAGTTGTAAAATTGACTAAAGAAGAAGCTGGCTATTGTGAACAGAAATGCCTGAAGCGTGACGAGAGCATCAGGAAATACACCCCTGAAGCTCACAGCATTTGATCTGAACTGTACTTTGAGTAAGAGGGAGTGTGCCTTTTCTGTCATCTCTGCTTGGGACCAACTGGCTATTCATCTTGAAATCCATGCCAAAAATCCCAGTGACTTCAGTAAGAACCGGGTTGGCCTGTATTTTATAAAAGAAGGTAAAATGCATAGAAAGTTGGCTAAATTTTCTATGTGTTGGTAAGGTATCATTTCTACTAAAGAAATGGTCATTCTTCCTGAAGACCAATAAATCCAAACAACATTGCAGATCCTGGCACTTTCAAAGTCTGAAAAGTCTGTCTTCACCTTCATTTGTGGCTATTTCCAGTGGATGAGAGGATCTCAGAAATGCAGTGATTTACTTCATTTTAGACACATTCTAGCATTTCTCCTTCCCTTAGAACTGTGACTATACAATATGACAGCATTTCAATAGCCTTTCTTCTTCCCATGATTTCTTTTTTTTTAAGATGTTAAAAAGGAAGAGAATATGCATCCTCGTATTACAGAAAAAAATTACAGCTGCATCAGTGAAAATGTAATTTTACTAGCTCTGTGCTACCAGAATGTTAACACTACTCTAAAAACGTGCAGCTATCTACATCTGTGTCTGAGTTTAACTGCTTGGAAAACTTTGGAATAAATAGGAGGGTTTTCCCACCCCTCCAATAACATGATGTGAGAGCTGCAACAGTACTAGTTTTGTTTCAACACAAGACCTGCACTGTAAGCCTTTGGTGGCTGAAAGGTAAATTACATTCATGCAAAACAAAACTGATGAACTACTGAAAGCTGTAGCTGTTGAAATAAATTCCTGTGTGCTAAATTTATGGGAACTATGCAGTGTGTACACCACAGTACATTCACTTGCAGATTCAACTTTCAAACGACTTTCATTACCACAATAAGAAGCAATATTGCAGAACAAGGTCCACCAGTGATGAGTATAAAGCCATAATTTTGTTGTTGGAAACATATACTAATCAGCAAATATTAAACCTTGTGTGGATCAAGGAGCATTGCTTCTATTTTTATTTTCATTTACTATTCATTACTGACATCATAGAAGTAATAGCAAGGCCTGAAGGCTCAGTTTGAAAGGTACCTCACTGTATTAACACTGTTAACAGATTTCATCTTACAGTTTAGGGCCTCCAGTGCCAAGATTTCCTCCAAGATTTCCTAGAGTCTGCTTGTCCTTTACAAATGTGCCCATTTCCTCCACAGCAGTATCTCTTGTTTGTATTTTATGTGATTCTGACTTATTACAGAGACCAGCTACCGAGGTAGTGTGAAAAAAAGGAGACTAAAGAATGTGTAATGTCTGTCTTTCTCTGCATTATAGAAAATTTTGGTGTTTGGATTGCAGACCTGGAAGATGGTTATTCTATTTTCTGAGGGTTTTGTTGAATTTTGGGTCACTGTCTCACAGAAAATTTTTCAGTGTGATGCTAGAAGTGTTCCTTATACTTCTCACATCAAATAATAGAAAAGACAGCAATTATTAGTCTTTCAGATCACATCCATTTTATACAGTTTTCTCACATGGTATTTCTTATTTCATATCCTAAAACCAATGAGTTCTTAAGAGCTTGCACACCATGCTAATAGTTGAGATATAATTGTTAAAGTGCAGATACTTCAGATGTGACATTCAGCACACTTGATTGGAAAAATACAGATTGTTGAACAGACAAGACAAACTTATATTTGAATCTTAGCCCTGTTACACAGAATAAAGTTCTCCTTACCAATGGACACCCATGAAGTGAACACAATTGTGCTTAGTAGCACTGTCAGCCCACAAAAACAAAAAGGATTTTTATTTTGATTATTTTTAAAGTTTAATGACAAATCCTTTCCCTTCTTCACATTAAAAAATAAAGGCTGTGCTGGAATCCCATTAAGGGACTGCTTTAGAGCCTGGTTCTCTGAGGCACTTACATTGTTTAAATTTTAATTTCTAGCCTGAAATTTTTATTTAAAACAGTACTTACAAACAAAAAAAAAGTTTCTCATAGTCTATGGCTCCTACTCTTGCAAAATCTTCTAAGCTTTTACCTGTCCCAGTGTATTCTTTGCCAGCTCCCAAAGGCATGTTTTCCCTTCCTCTGGCCTTCCCTAAGTCAGTGCTGCAGTGCTGTGGGAAAGCACTCTGCCTAATGCCTTCCCATGGTATTTTGACAAGGAATAGAATATATGAAAAGACAGAAGACTACATTCACCTTTGGTGTAATGACATGGAAGGCAATTCAAATGGCAGTCAATGAGGCAACCGCACAGATAAATTCATTTAATGCAACATACTGGCTTATGAAATTTCTGTCATGGCTATAATGTTGAGAGAAGGAACTATAACTGGTACTTTAGTATGTGAGTCTCCACCTCTCTTGTGCTGTGAAGTACGATTTTCTTTGTAATTGGAAAATATTTGTAGAGTAGATTTGTGTTCTGTGATTTATTCATTGCAATTTTCTGGCCTGTGCAAATCAATATTTAAGGTGTTTTGAGTAAAGAGATGGATCAGATGTTACAATTCTCTTTCCTAACCAGATGCAAAAAAAAGCTCAGAATTAAGATGGGTTACATATGAACCACTGCACAGAGGATCCCACTCTAGATTTCATCATTACTGTCCTGTCTTTGATTTTGCAATAGAAGCACTGTAAGCAGATGTCTGTAACCAGACATTTCCCTTGCTCTCTGCTTGCCCACCTCTTGCTTATTCCTAGTGCCCAGTGGGGTGCTGTTACTGAGAGAAATAGATCAAATAGTTCAAAAATCTTCCAAATGAAACGTGAACCTGTATTGTTTGTCTCTGATCTTGCACAGGATATTCTCTAGGTTTGGGATTTTTAAAGCTACCTTACTTAAGAAATAAGCAGTGTAATTTGTCTGAAGGGTCTTGCTAATTACTTCTGGGTTTGTTTGGTTCATTTTTTTCTTTTTTTTTTTTTTTTTTTTTTTTTTTTTTTTTTTTTTTTTTTTTTTTTGTTTAATGTCCATTGGAGTTTTGATAGATTTATGTGATTTGCTGTTCTTATATACAGAAGAAATTATTTTTTCTGAGAGTGCTGAGATACTGGGACAAGTTTCCCGGGGAAGTTTTGGACACCCCATCCTTGGGAATGTTCAAGGCCAGGCTGGATGGGGCTCTGAGCAACCTGCTGTAGAGGAAGGTGTTGGAACTAAATGATCATTAAAGTCCCTTCCCACACAAACCATTCCATGGTTCTATCATTTTTGTAGGGAGCCTTTAGAGAACCTGCAGTAAAAGAGAGATTGCTGTCCAACAGATACTCATACAGATGACTGACACATCAAATACAAACCCAAAAACCAAGCCACCAACCCAAAAAATAATGCCTGGTTTAGAAACAACAGGTTAGGTTTGGAGGCTGCAGATGGCTTTCCTGCATATCTGTTATTCAATTCTGTGACTTAGCTGAATACAGCTGGGATAAGAGTTGTTAATGCATTGGTCTTGTTTTTCAAGTTTAATGCAGTCTATATAGATTAAATTTGGGTAATGCTTAGAAAATAGATTATATTCCACAGGCTCTGTGCTATTAAGCAATAAAGATATAAGAAATACTGAAGAATATAGTTATATAAATATCAAGAGGGAAATTTTCCAATTTAACACAGACATTTCCAGAAAAACCTGTTTGTAATTTCTCTTTTATACTTTGAGATCTAACTGTTCAGTGGCTCAGCACAAAAATGCCACTGTCACTGAGTACTCAGAAGTTTTAATGCAGGGATGTAATCCCTCATAGTTATTCAAAGATCCCTCAGCGGATCAACGACAGGTTGAGTTGGGCATTTGGAAGGTGAGTAGGATCAGTGGAATTGTTTGAGAACAGGTTGAGCACACAGGCAGGCAACTGCTTTCATCATGTTCACTGTTGCATTATGACAGCAACTATCATAATAGGTAATATATCCATCCCTTCCTCTCTGTAATGAAATACTTCTGAATAAATGGAATTGTTTTGAAAATAGCCATGTATTGTTTCTGCTCTAAATCAAGACATGTCTATGATATAGCTCCAAACCCACAAAAGCTGTAGGATAAACCAAAGATGCTCATAAAAAAAAAGGATTGACACAAAACTTTACTTTAAAAATTGCTTGGAAGTAATGACATACCTTGCTGGGATTCTTCACGCTCTTATCCTGTCCTGGTCTAAATGACAGCATCATCAATAATTCCCTAATCACCTCAGTAGTTAGAATATCCCATCTGCCTCCTGCTGAAACAAGTGTGATGCTTGGGGTTGAAATGGAATGCAAAAGAAATTTGTCCTCTTACCTTCTCCTTTCTTAACTTCTAGAAAAAAGGGCCACCAGAGGAAGCTGTTGAGAGTTAAGGGCCTTGAGCTGCTCTGAACAATTCAAACAGCTTAGATTTTCCCAGCGACTTTCCCATATGGGATAATACTTTCCCTCTCCTAGTATTTGTTCTCTCAAAGATGGGTGTATCATGAAAGTTGTATGGATTTTACTCTACAATAAGTCTCTCAAAAATAATCATGATAGGTTTAGCTGTTTTAAAAAAACAATATGTTTGTCTGTTGAGGTACAGTTCAACTATTTATGGATTTCTGGCAAGATATATCATGAGTTAATATGCCATCCATACTGAGGTGAAAGGCATTGATAACTAAGAAATTGTGCTAATGCACAGCCACTAATATAGAACATTTGTTTGAAATTAATAGAAATACAAACAGATATAATATTACATCCTGTTGATATCTCAGGACTATACTGTTGTATATTTTCAGCACATAAATTTTCTGAAAAAAATAATTTCTGGTACTCTGCCCTCCACTGACCTGTATCCTCTACTTCTGTTCACTCTAATTGGCACTTACAGGTCTGGGCCCTTAAAACTGGCACAAAAATGAATTAATGTGATGTGTTTTAAGCTTCTGGTCTTATCATGGTTTAATTACAAGAATAAATTAATTTTGAATATTTTTATATACTTAAAAAACCCTCTTACTTTGAGAACCAAAAAGGGGTGATCATTCCATTCTCATTACATCCCCAAAATTGCCATGAGAAATAAAATAATTAACATCTGTGCTTATTCTTTATCATTAGTCTTTGTCCTAAGAATGGATTAATGAGAATATTCAATGAAAGTCAGAACATCCTGGCATTCACTTCTGTGAAAACTCATCCTCATGTCAAAGACTGTAATGAGGACTGAAAGAAGCATACAATTAATTCACAGCAACCTTAAGGTTGTAGTGAGAAAATAGTGCATCATTCCAGACTGATAACCAAGATCAGTATATGAGAAAATGAAGAATGAATATGAGAAGACTGAAGGAAGAGCATTTTAAGTCTGAATTATAAAGCCTTTGTTTGATGGTGTGTCATCTCAAAATCCACATTTGCTTTTGTTGACTACAGTTTTCATTCCATTCAGTTTATTTTCACCTCTCCTTCCCAGATGTTCCTTCAGAACTAAGCAATTATCTAGCAAACTGATTTTCTTCACCTCTCCCATGTAAGAGGCTGTCAAGAAACAAAAGAAGATGATTCCACAAGAAAGGCTAAGAAATAAGAACACTATGAAGGCAAATGACCTTTAGAGAAATTTCCTTGATGGTTTTGAAACAAACACAATCTACTATTGGCCATATATATATATATATATCTTTAGGTATTCTTTGCTGTGGTGATTAAACCATGGGGTACTGTCAGTGCCGTGGTGATGTTTGGGCAAAGGTTGGACTCCATGACCTGGGAGACCTTTTCCAACCTTAATGATTCTGGGATTCTGTTAGGGCTGCTCGTTTTCTGAAGTGTTCACAGCCACGAGGAGGAAGAGATAGTGATTAGTTCAATGGTTTCCTAAGGTCTTGTGTTTGTGAGTCGTGGGTATTATTTCTGATCATTGTCCTCACAGTGCTGTGAGTGTTGCTGGCTTTGAATGACAGGTACTGATATAAAATAATATATAGTAGCAAGAAATTAAATGAGCACATCTCGAAAAATGTTTAAAATGGGTGCTTTGCTTTTGATTAATAATTAACACTGCTTAGTTTCTCTAGGCCTAAAGGAATTATTACAGCAGCACGCCTGTTCCATTATACTTCAGGTAGTACCAGGTCTTTCATTATTAAGCCCTGTATTTTTACTTTGTTTGGCAATGTGGCTATAAAAATTGATTCCAGCCGTGAACTTGCCAGGAAAAGATCTCAGCTTAGCAGACACTTAAAAAAAATTATTTTAATTTTTAAATAGTTCAGGTACTTGATAGTTAGCAGGGGGAATGGAAGCCTGG
>VWZV01012001.1:27536-56747 GCA_013397155.1 Irena cyanogastra | reverse complement strand
AAAAAAAAAAAAAAGGAAGATAAGCAGAGAAAGTTGGAGTGAGGAGCGTGACAAAGAAGAGACTTCATATCCTTAACGAATGTCTGGTTCAGTATTAGAACAAAGCAATTCTCACCGTGGTTCTTTGTGGCTCCGGATATGGAGGTCAGAGCTCAATTTAAATTGAGAGAGAAAAAAGTACTGGCTGGGGTTAGGGGAGAAGAAATTTTAGTTATGGACCATCTAAGAAAATGTGGCATCCAATGAGAAGATGAGAGGCAGTGAGCATAAACTGAAATACAAAAAATTCTAATTAAATATAAGAAAAAATGCTCTGCCTATAAAGGTGGTCAGGCATTGACACAGGTAGTCTAGAGAGGCTGTGGAGTCTCTATCCTTGGAGCAATTTAAAGCCTGACTGGGCATGGTCCTGGTCAACCTGCTGTAGCAGACTCTACTTTGGGCAGGGGAGTTGGGTTAAAGAATCTGCAGGGGTGATTTTCAACCTATGCTGTTCTATGCTTCTTTGAATAATAATATTGCTATTAATGACAGGATCTGGAACAAGATTAAGACTTTGGTGCTTTCTCAACTTTGCATTGCCTTCTGCCTGGTGGAACAGCCTGAGTGAGGACAGAGGTTGACAGACATCTCTGTGGGTGGTTATACCTCTAAAACTCATGGTGAGTTTTAACCCTCCTGTTATCTGTGTGAACCACTCAAGTAATACAGAGTCACTTTTTAGTTACCTATTGCAAGCTGCCTTTGAAAATCATTTGAAGGCCTTAACCTTGCTGCTTTTTCTTCTTTTTTTTTTTTTTTTTTCTCATTCTCAGTGATTTCTAGCAGGATCTATCCTTGAAGTAAGAAGGAGTGTGCAAGAGGAGGCAAGCATTTCACAAAGTTACTGGTGAGATAGTGTGGAGATTTTCTACTCTTTTCTTCCTGTAATAAATCCCAAAGGGCTACAGAGTACCAGAGGTGTTACAAACAAGTGAGACGGGACTGAGATTTTGCATCCTACTGCTAGAATTGTTCATGTATTGAATGTTGCCCTGCCAATGGCTCAAATGCAGAAATAACCCTAAGAACAGAGGCTAGCTGTGAGCTAAGTAAGATTCCAGAGGGTTTAATGCAACTTACTGGAGTAGTGTTGTTCATACTATTAACTGCAGGAGCTCATATTCTTTCATATCATCCCAGGAACAAAGGATCTGACATCGCACAGAGCCACCATTGGATGTGAACAGCAGCTACTGAAGAGCATTTTCTTTTCCCAGCATTAGGGACCTTCAGAAGGACTACTCAACCAGTGATGTTAGAGAGGCTTACATCTTCCCATTTGACCAGCAGCTTCATATTCTGACCCAGAAAATTCACAAAAATCTCTACCTTGACAGAAGCCTAGCATCGGAACCTGAAGAAGAACCCAATTTCACATAAACATGCAAAAATGCTACTATGCTAGAGAAAATTAGGAAACCAAACTCTACACTTAGGATGTCATCAAGGAAAATGTATAGTGATGAATTAGTTATGTCATACAGATTTATTCTTTGACAACAATTCCCTCTTTTTCTTCCCCTCCAAGCCCCTCTCTAGTGCAAAACCAGGAAACTTTGAAAGCTGCATCCCAGTCCTTGCAGGAATTAGCCAAAACCACAGCCCAAGGTGACCTTTGAAAGCTGAAATTTCCTTAGACCACAATGAAACTGGTGAGTACCTTTTAACACAACCTCTCTTTGATTTCTTCATTTACATTTTAAAAATAAGACTACTGTAAAACCTAACTTCTTTTCCTCCCACTTTCACCTTTTTCAATTCTGGAGTAACACACACACAGACAGCAGTGTTCTAAGTAAGATTATGCGTGTGTGTGCATTAAAATTATACATTTATTTAATGAAGACACCGTGGGGCTCAAACCTCATCTTGAAATCACAGTATAAAAAATTAAATATGTGTGTGTGTGAATGGTTGCCACAGAAATCTGTGAAAGGAAACCATGAAAATATCAGCTGCACACATACCTAAGAAATAATTGTTTAAATTCCTGTGACGATACAGTGTCTTAGCACTATGACTCTGGTAAAAAAATAGTGAACTTTGACAGGGGTTTTAACAGTGAAATATTCAGTACAAGCTTCTCTTCATGGTTTTCCTTGCATGCATACATGGTTTGTTAAAGTGAGAATTGCTTCCTTCTGTGTTTATGCAGTGTTCAGCACAAAAAAACACACACAAAATATTTGGGGGATCTTTGCTCTACTTTGGAGCATGTAAAATTGTAAATAGTAATTGACAAGCCTAAAAGCAAGTTACATTTAATAAGGTAACCACAGAGAAAATCACAAAGTTAACTAAGGATTGTAACATCTCATTGTATGCTAATACAGTTCTTGCAGGTGCTTTGCCAGCTTGGAGAATTCAGATCACATTTAGGATCCAAGTTCTCTATGGAATGCAAGGGCTGAGTTAAGTACCAAAGAGAAAAATTGATAAAGAGGGTCATTCACTTGTGGGAATAAGGAGAGGAAGGTGGACCGAATTGGCCAGAGCAGTTAATGTAAAATAGCAAGGAAGGACCATGGCTTTAGTTCTGCCCCTTGGACAGAAGTTCCTAACTCTATGGTTAGGTGCTTTGCCTGAAATAGAATTTTCTCAGAAAGGCAATAAGGGAAGGACAATGTTTACTCGCATGCCTATTCAATTCTGCAGAAGTAATTATTTATTCAAGTGAAGAGGAGCCTGGTTATTTTTTTCTACATCCTTGACTAAATGCCTTAAAGCAATGGGCAACAAAGTCCCCATTTGATATTTTCTTTGGCTCTTTTATTGTATAGTACATAGTAAAAACCACATGTTCTTTGAGCTTGTTCTGTGAAGAACAAAACCTGGATGGCAAAATATGGAATCTCACCTACACTGAGTAGGTTGATGACAAAACACCTTGCAGCTACCAAGCTGCTTTCTGGGAGGGAAAACCAAGCCCACCTGAGTGTAATTTTGAAGTGCTGAGACTGTTTGTCAAGGGAAAGACCTTCAGCATATTTTCCTCCCTCCACTTATTATAGCAGATTCTTCTGTTATATGTATATGGTTGCTCTTCAAATGGAATGAAGAAGTGACTCCCAACAGAAATTAATTTTCAACTTTACTGGCATTGAAATCTAATCTTTGTCAGGAAATAGAAACTTATATTGAGCAGTACTTTACAGCTAAGGAGCAGAAATCCACCTGTGTAGCTTTCAATAAACTAGAACACATTTAATTGTGTGCACTAAGAGAGACTCTCATCTTAAAGTCTGGCTCCAAGGAGTGAAATTCACCTTTTGTGCAATCTGCTGAAGCCAAAAAAGTGATTCCAGGACTGAGTTACCCATATAGATGCTATTCAACAATGTTCTAGTGCTACCATAGAAGTGAACACAAAGATGTGCTCTGCTAAAAAAAGCAACTTGTGCTTCCCTGTTTTATAAAGTGTCTTTGTGAGAGACACGTTTTTTGGATGTAACAATAAATTCTATGAATGGGAGCTGTGAGTCTGTATGCATGTGTTAGTTTCACATAGTGCTGAACACAAATATCTGTTCCAGAGCCCTTCTGGGAACAGATTTATTAAACAAAACAAATAACTCATTTTGTGGAAAGAAAAACATTGTCTACTGTCAATGTTATTACAAATAAAGCTTGAATTGTTTCTTTTCAGTTTTTATTTCAGTTTATTGCATTTCCTTCAGTTAGTGGCATTCTGGTGAACATGATGAAAATCTTGCCTCCTGCAAGAGTACGTGTGTGAACCACAACCGAAATCCAGTTTTGTCAAAGTTTTTGGAAGTGTGAATGTTCATAGAACATTCAGAATAGTTTGGCACAATCTCCAGTGTGAACACACATGAAAATACTAGTTAATACTATCAAAATGTGACATTTTGTTGTTTCTGTTTTCATTTATAGATCCTGCCTGTTCTGCAGCTGTTCTGTGTTACACAAGCTGACTAGAAACTGAAGAATAAACATGAGGAAGAAAAGAATAATGGCACTATCTTAACCTGCTCTTTTGATTTTCCAGGTTCATATATCAGGCCTTTCCACCAAATGTATGCCTGTCTAGGGCAAATCCAAGAGCACTTCCAAGTAACATCATTCTAATTAACAGACCCAGCAGACTCATGCTTCCCATAGAAATAAAAAATCACCAAGTGTCTGTTATTCCTGACTGGTCTTTTTTTGTTAAAACCAACCCAAAAACTTACATCTGAATATTTTCAAATCTACAAATACAGTATTGCTGGAAGTAGGGAAAGGGGAGAAGAGGTGATTGGTTTGGACCAAAGGTGCTTAGTGGATAAAAAAGTTTCTAATGAGAAGTTATTACATGCCAACTTCTCTTGTTAAGTTTTTTGCACAGGATTTTTAGAGGGTGGAACTTCCCACCTGGTTTACGTTGTGCTATAAAACACCATAACTCTAGATGGGAGGTAGGGGGTTTGTCCACAATCCTGTTAGCTGTGTTGTACAAGTGTTGATTGTTATTAGATAAAAAATTATGAGAAATGTTACCCACAAACTGTCAGTGTTCCTTATGACCCTCGTAGTGCATTTCCATCAATTCCTCAGCTAATCCCTCCGTGCCACCTGGGTGTGAACCATCCTGTTCTTCACGTGCACCTGCTCAACACCCACACTACACAGAGGAATTATTGGATCCTTTCAAGCAAATTATTAGAAAATTTTGCAAGGGATCAGTTGTGGAAGGGATGAGATTGAGGAGGTGTTTTGAATTGTTCAGCACAATCTGAAATGTGTGAGTCTGTGGTCTTCAGGAGAATACCTGGTTCAGTACTTTAAATATCTGGATGGGGAATGATTTCTTTTTTCTTCATTAAATTTGGGTCCTCTTGGACTCATGGCTTATGAAATATTGAGCAAAATGCTTGTACCTTCACAGCTACCACATGAGGTTGGAGTGGGCTTCTCCAAGAGAACTGCTTCTGAAACTACACAATTTTGGTTCTTAGTAAATCTGCTTCAAAACCACTATCAGTGACAATCAAAGAGCACTCAAATCAAACTGGAACTGATCGTAGCTTGTGGTTCTGAGATGTCTATTGCAATTCCAAGTACTGGATTGTTTGGTGGGTTTCTTTCAGGCAGGGAGTGCCATTGTCAGTTTGAAAAGGCAATTTAGGGGGTGTTTCACTGTGCTGTCTGTCTCAGTCTGTATGAGCAGAATTGATTTTTACCATTGGGCAAAATGTCTTGCTAAGAAGAGAGACATTGAAGCTTTAGAATTCCTTTTCCTCCTGTTTCAGAAATATAACATCAAGCTGTGGACTCCAAAACTGTTGGATTGGTGGGGTATAAAATCTTTTCATTCTGGAAAAAAAATAGGCATGGCTCATAACACTTGCAGCAGTACCTAGAGATTCAACTGGGAGAAAGAGGCCATAATTTTACACAGTAAGACACTGTTCCTGCTCAGATGAAGTAGAATAATCAGAGAGTAATACAAAGTAGGATAATTTTGAGTTATTAGCCCAAATTTTAGGACAAGAAATCTCTCAAGAGATGATACGTGTGTTAAAGCTGGGAACCAGAGCTAACAAACTGCATCAATCACAGGGTCAATTGTTCTGATTTTAAGAGAAGGAATTGTATGGGTAGCCGTCTAGAGCTTCACATAAGTATCAGATTGTAATTCCAGCTTTAAATTTCTTACTTAAACCTAACCCCAAATGAAACCCCCTTGAGGGTCTCGCAGCACTGCTAATGCAACCGTCAGTGCACATTCCAAACAGCATGTGTATTCTGCAGACAATGGGGATTGTTGTGGTGGCAGGCAAAACATGCAGTGGGCTGCAGTAGCAGGGATCATATCCCATATATTTTTAATACAATGTATGGCTCATGTTTCAAAAACTGATTATAACTGAAATTAGGGTGTAAAATATGACTTTGATTAATATTTGCATCCAATCTAATGCCTTCATTCGCTCTGTAGTTTCATTTGAAACAATCCTATGTACAAAATGTTATGTCAGCTGAAGCTTAGCAACTGTTATTTATCTCTTATAGTCTTGCTGGAAACTTCTCAGCAGTTTACAATATTTAGTTAGGATATTTGAAGAGACCTAAAGGATTATTATAAAGAAGCAAAGCTAGGTTTGGCAAGGAGCCTTTCTTTTGTCTCCGAAACCTTCTGCAGTAAATTTAGAACAGAAGAGCAGTTCTCTGGAGTAAAAATATATGTATTGCTGGCTACAAGTGTATGTTTGCTGCTTCACAATTTTAGAATTAGATGATGGACTTATTTAGTAGACATTGGGGAGTAAAAAGTAAAACCTCTAATTTAAAACATTCCACATTACCACATTCCAAGAAAAACATGGACCGGTGAACAAAACCAGCAGTATTGTAATAAGAAAACAACTAGGTGCATTTTTTCCAAAACCTAAACCCAGAAATCTAAATGTATGAGTTACTGGCTAAAAAATCCCATTTTCATGTCTCAGTTTCTTCATGAACTGAAAAAAAAAAAAACAACCCAGACTTCAGAAAATTAAAAAAACAAGATCTAAAACTCCAGGTCAAGGTTTAGAGCACAGTTCTGATATTATTAAAATACTTTTTTTAACCTTAATGTTGCAATTCTTAAAAAATTTTAAAATGTGCATTTTTTTCTTTATACGTGATTTACTTATAAAGATTTATAAATTTATAATTTATAAATGCTGTAATTAACCTTATAGCATTTTTTAAATGTAAAAGTAGGATACTTTTGATAATTAAAAAAAAAAACCCAGTAATCTATGACTGTTCATTTAGATGTTCATACTTAGCTTTAAGCACATGGTAACATTCCAGCCCAGCTTTCTACAGCATCAGCTTAATTTGAGTTTTACTGAATCATAACTGCAATAATGCATGGAAGTGAGACTGGAAGATTGAGGGAAGATCAAAGGGAGAGAAAACTTGAGCCAGATTCTTGAATCCCTGCTCGTATGAAGAGTGCTAAAGCTGCTTTGCTTTGACTTTCTTAAGGGATTTGCAGAACAAGAGGATCTGTACCTGTGCAAGAAGGCACAGATGAGAGAAAGACAGGTACAGATCCTGGTACAAAACTGCAGAAATACTTGTTTTTATTAAAGGAAGGCCCTGAATGTGGATAAAAGCCATTGTGAGGAAGGCAGGGCATGTATATACAAGCCATTGGAAATGTGAGGTACGATCTCCTCCTGGACATCGATGTGCTGCTTGGTGTAGTTCACCCTCTCTTGAATATTTAAGAAAACACTTGTGATCAGAGAGAAGATGGATCAAAGCATCAATAGCTGTGCAAATGATATGGATGTTGATAGAAGAAAGGATGTAGCACTGAGAAATGCTTTTGGATCAACAAGGCTCTATACTACTGCAATGATTTTGGCAGGAGAATATTCTCTTTTAAACTCACAAGGACTCTCCTCTTGTAGAAGTCAATGTCTCTAAATAAGCTGCTTTCTAACAGGCAATTTCTCTTATGCCTAATCCTTCTTGCTTTATCCACATGGAAGAAACAGAAGAGGATTGGACTACTACCCACTGGTTGATACCTCTGTATGATTCTACTGGTATGTGCTGATCTCTAATATGTTGCAGTCAGCCACTTCCCTGTGGCAGCTTTCATAGACCCCGGTTCCAGAGTTCACATTTTGTTTTCTCCCTATGGCCCAGAGTAGCTCATGAGGGCTAAATATTATTTTCAAATATAATTACCTTTGAAAGACTGATGAGGCAAAGGGTCCTGGATCCAGGCTTGCTCAGCTGTTTGAGCCCTTGCTGTTCATGGATAGATCAATATTAATCAGAAGGACACCGCATGTAAAATATAATCATCTTTGTGATTACATCTTTTATCTCCCTCTTGAAAATCTAGTCAAAAGGCAGCCTCTTAACTATGCTCAGTGCTTTGTATAACTGCATGATGGACCAGAAAAAAACATCAAAATGTGGTGTGTCAAATGCAGCTCCCTTGGGAGGGTCAGTGTGACTACTCCATTATGTGCCCTGACCTTCACTGCCTGAAGGACGAGGAGTTTTGTTCTTGGATCTGTTTCTTTCAACCTCTGCCTTCCCATTTTGACATGTGTTATAAATACAAGTGCCACAAATAGCTGTTTAAATAACCAGCATGTATTGTTTTATTGCACTTGATGTGATGGGCAGGGAAAAGATAGACCTTTAATACATGATTAGAAGTACATGAATTAAACTACTCAAAGTAAGAAATATGGCTTGATGAATAATATATTCATATTTAGAAAATATGGAATCCAATTTCAAGTTAGCCATAGATTTTTTTATGTAATAATACGATGAATCACTTAACAGTTCACCTGATAAAATGGTGGTATGAGGTTAAACTGATGTTGCTAAGTTGCTTGGGAGTGCACACTGCAGGTTGCCACAACTCAAAGTAGTCCTGACTGAAAAACCTACACCCCAACATCTACAGAGGCACATTGCTTACTGTGCCATGGTGCCAGTACTGTGAGCTTTTCTGTGTTGGAGCTTACTTTTGGGAATGTGTAGCATCAGTTCAGCAAGGCAGTGGACCATGAGAAAAGTAGGTCACAGCTACTGGGATACTAGTTGGAGTCTGAGTTTCTAAGCTGAGTGTCTAAGCCCTCTTGAGGGTTTTAAACAAGTTTGTTTCCACAGAAATTCCATATATGCACCAGGGTTTTTACCCCTGCAGAATCCCAGACCGGCTTACAAAACCAGTGTCAATTCATGCTTACAGGTTTACTGAATTACTGTCTGTATTCAAAGTTTTCTCTTCTAGCCTTTAGCCTCTTCTCATTTTTTTTCTCTTCTGTTTTCACCTTGATTTCTACATGCTGTATTTTCCTTCCCTTTCTCCTTTTCCTTTCACTGGCCTCTAACTAGGAGAAGGAACAGGTTGTGTTGTTTGAGTTTGGACCAATATTTTTAATATCTGATGTTCAGTTCTTTTAAATTAGGCAAAACTTATTGCAACCAAGAAGGAGAAGGAACAGGTTATGTTGTTTGAGTTTGGACCAATATTTTTAATATCTGATGTTCAGTTCTTTTAAATTAGGCAAAACTTATTGCAACCAAGAAGGAGAAGCATCTTTAAATCAGCTGACACACAGGTTATTGTTATAAGGACTGCATCTGTGCTTGATATCCTGCTAAGTGATGCACTTATTCCACACTGCTAGGAAAACTGGAGCGCAAAGCACACCCACCATAAGGCTTAAGGCATTGTGCAGTATGAAAACATTTTGAAATACATACCACACTGAAAGTCTAACATCTAAAGAGAAAAACAAATTCTATCCATGGAGTCCAAATAAGGTGAAAGTCTACCTAAGAAAATTGTAAAAAAATGTAGTAAGTCTAAAGCAAACAAAATATATTTTTGGTTGTGACATAAGAAACTATCATGCTTATTGCACCACAATTGAATAAAAATAGGAAGCTGGGTTATTTTCTGAATGATAAACCCTTTGTGAGACATTGAAGTTCACTGCAGATTATTCCTGTATTTTCCCTCACATAACTGTACTATGGTTTTATGAGTTGCAAGCAGAATGTGCACCTCAAGTCATGCACTCTTAAAAAACCCAGCAATATAATCTATTTAGAGAAGGCCTGAAGCATTTTCAGAACCAGTACATCATTTTTAAAGTTTTTCCATGGGGAATTACTTATAAAAATATGTATCTTTTGGGATTTGTACCAGGATATTTCTTAATTATTGCTGACATGCCCCCCATAACACCATAAGCTCCCTCAAAGGGCAGGGAAAGAGAATCGGTCTCCCTTAATCACCAAGAACAAACCAAATAAATTTAGCAGCCACCTCATGCTATCGAGGCAACAAATTGATGCATTCAGAGTTCCCTAATGATTTAAATGTATAAAAACTAACAGGAAAAAATAGTGCTGCATGTTGTCAGGTTGAAACCTCGACTCTTTTTTTTTTTTCTTTAGGGCACTTTCCCGAGCTACCCACTGGCTCAGAAAGCTGCAGGTGGGGCGTAACCAAAGGTTGTCTAATCAGCCAGAGGGATCACTTGTGTCACAGAGGTAGCTAAATTGACTTGCAGGTGTAGTGAATGAGGCCTTCAAGGAATCAGGAGAGGGGGGCAAGTCCTGAATGTATTTAATATCTAGAATAGCATTTTAAAAACATGAGCTATCTTGCTATTTTGGGCATTTTTAAAATAAAGACTAAAACCCAAAGATTTCCACAAAGAATTGGTGAAGTATGCATGCAGAGTCTTATATGTCATCTTCAGTTTACTACAACTCCCCTGAACATCCAAGAACATCCAACCTCTGTTAAATCAAGTATAACATGCAATTTTGGTCTATATGACTATTTTCCTTCTGTTTATCCTCATCCATTGATTTGTGTTGAGTTCTTCAGGTATGAATAAACTCAATAATTAAGAGAGGTCTTCAGCATGGTTCCATATTTTTATACACTGATAGAATGACAGCTTTGTAGAGTCCAGGGGGAACTGAGGGTACATTGCATTATTTGCTTTATAAATTCTTAAAAGAGACAAAGCCACTCCAGGTTGTCCCCTGCTATTAAAATTGTATTTGTCTATGAGAGGGAAGAAACACAACCATGTGCTTTACAAGTAATATATCAAAGCCACCCATCAACACCAGCTCACTTGAATCTTGTCTGAGTTTGAAGTCCTGTGTTTTGCAGAAAAGGGCTTGAAACCAGATGAGTTTTATGACAAATGTTTCTGACAATGTTAGATGCAATCCTTGTGGATTTATTTATATTTTTATTCTGGAGAACATTTAGATTCTTATGGGAATGGGAACTCATTTCCAACTGACTTTATTTAAAGTTATGAGCCCTGAATCTGCATAGGGTTCAATGACCCTTTCACACAGGGTTTTAGTACAGAAGGAGACACTTAAAATCACTGTCAAATCACACACAGGCCTTCACATTGCACATACTAGAAGAAAAATTTGTTTTGTGCTTTTACTTTTCTGATTATTTTCTAGTGAAAATAATGACAATTTAAAGTAATAAAAGACTGATGTCCTTTATCTATACAGGAACAAGTAAAAGAATTATAATCACTGTGGTGATATTCATCCAAGATTATTTAATCCAGTGATTTGCTTTAAAGAAGGTACTTTTAAATTTTAATTTTCCAATGCTTCAGCAAAGATATGAAGGAGGCTGAATGAGAGTCTTGTTCTGCTGCAACCTCTAACTTTTGCAGTTCAAATTTATCAATTTCTTATATTGTTATAAGTACAGACTCAGACACCATAACCTTCCTTTGTATGCATCTGATTCTCCTACTTTTGCCTTACCAGTCTTTAGGAGTTGTCTAAATAGTAGACTTTTGTTCAGGTACATTTTAATGTTCTTTGGAACAGACTTGAAAGACATTTAATGCTTTATCCACAGGAAAAATTGTATTTAATTTGCTGTTTCTGCTTCAAAACTCCTATAAATCCCTTTCCAGTTGTCTGCTCACCCTGGAGCCAACTAAGGTTCACAGCTACTAGAGTGTTGCCCAATAAAGTTCCTAAACACGTATTGTTAGAAATTTGTTAACTAAGATTGCACAATATGTTGATTCCATGTCTGGGGCTTGAATTTTGGAAATTTGACTTCAATCAGTGCATCTACTGTTTCACATATAAATATATTATATATATATATATATGAGGGAACAATAAAAGCAAACCAAAAGAGTATTTTAAGGTTCTCTACTAAAAAAAGAGAGCCCTTTTCAACACTGAAAATCAAGACCTTTCGTTCCTTTCCTTTTGAATTAAAGAAGAAACAACTTGCAGCTGCAAAAAAACTCCAAGATTTTTGTGGCTTATAAAAAGATAACATAAAAATCTTTTACTCAAGTTTTTTAGGAACTTTTAAAGTTTCTACAAATGTCATCACAAACATCCCTGATGTCAAAAGGCTGCACTGTCACCAGAGTAATTTGAGTTATCATCTACAAAAACAGTGCAGCAAGATAAATGAACCATTCTTGCAAAGAATGACACCTAAAATATTGAAGTAAGAAAAAAAACTTTACTATTTAAGGTCTTATTTGCAAGTTAAGCCATCCAGTTTGACAAACTCAAATGCTTATTTTTCTGGAGTCTCCCTGCAGGATCTACAGAGCAACCTATGTTTATCTATCATTTTGTATATTCATTTTCCTAAAAATTTGTTTTCTTACTTGATACTTTTATTTCATAAACTTTTTGCTCACTCCAGTTATATCTCACTTTTCATTTCATATATTTTTTGACTGTTACCTGATGTCACCAAACAGATCAAACTCTCTCCAAGGGGGAAGGCTGACTCCATTGTGAGACTTGCAGGCAGCAGTCTTAGTCAGGAATTCCCATTACTTTAAGGGTTTTTTATACTTTTTATTTTTTTTTTAAGAAAACCCTATGTAAATGCACTTCAGTAAACAAATAATCTTACAATCCCCCAAAAATCCCAGGGTTTATGCTACTGTTTCATATCATACAAGGGTGTTAGGCCCACTGCCAATGTTAATCCATTCCATATTAGAAACCCAAAACCTCTCAGATGTATTAGGCAGCCTACCAACACAGCCCTTCTGTGCTGGAATTTGGCTTAATTCCTGGTAGTCATCTCTTTGCACTTCTTCAGCAAGGAGAAGGCTGGGGTTCTTAAGAACTTGTCCTTGGTAGCTGCTGAGAGTTTTGGTTGCAGTGGAGTTTCACTAAAACTATTACTGGAGCCATAGGCTTTGCCATCCAAACTGCAGTGGTCACTACTGAAAAACTGAAGGTTTCATGCCACAGAGTCAGAACATGCTATATTTGCCAGCACATACCACAGTTATTTCCTTTCTTAAGCCTGTGGAAATAGACACAAATGATAATTGTTAGCAAATGTCGTGTGCTGTACTGTTTGCAGGGAGGCTTACATAATTAATGAGCAGTCCAGAGATACTGATGTTCCCTGAATTACTGTTAGTTTGAAACACCTCAGCACTTGTTTACTTTTTTTTTTTTGGCCTATCTTTATGAAGCTTTGAAAATGATGTTACAACGCCACCAACATACAAAGCAAGCAGTGCTTTTTGTTTTCTGGATTTCTGGATTTGTAGACTCCAGGGGAAAATTGGTGTCTACTGATTTATTCAGATGAAGAAAACATTCCATTTTAAAATAAAAATGGGTGTTAAAAAATGTTAGCCAGTGCCTAGCCTGATATCCCTGTTTAACATAGTCCTGCTTTAAATTGTATCATGATATCATGGTCCTAAATTGTGAGGACACTAAAAGAATCCGTTCCAAGGGCTAGATGCAATTTCAGGGCTTTTTTTTTTTCCCCTTAAATTCTCTTCATGCCAGAGGTGAATGTAAGCTAACTGAATTATTTCACCCTCTACATCATCAGCCAAACAACTTGAAGAGCAGTTGCCATTTTTAGATAATTAATACTCTAAATCAATTCATGTTTATCTGGGTGTCCCTTATGCAATCTGTTTCTGTTATCCAACACAACAGCTGGGTATAATTTATTTCTGGCTTATCTGGCAGCTTACAGGCATAGAATTTAAACTTACATATTCTTCAAAAGTGTTGGAAAAGAGTTACCATGAAAGTATCCCCTTTCAGCAGAGAGTTCTGTTTTGTCTGAGTTGTGTTGGATATTTTGCACTTTTTTTGACCCAACCTAGGGCCCTCAAAACACCTATATATTCTGTAGGTCAGGAAAATGCCATCAGATGATATTCCTAGTATTCACCCAGCTTCATAGGATAGAGGTGAGATTGTGGGAACACGCATAAGGGTACTTAAAAAAGGGATTTAACTGATGGAGCTGTAGACCTGTAACCCACAGTCACAAGTATGAATTCAGTCAGGTCAAAATGAGGAAAGACTGTCAGGTGCTGCTCTGCTTAAAGGAATTTAAGATTGGGCTGAGGAGAGGCCAATGGGGAGCTGACTGGGGAATGGGTGTCAAAGTCTGCCTAAGACCTTCTGCAAATCTGGTCTGAAGATGTGCTCCAAGTGGAAGGCACAGCAAAACTCTTTGACAGCCTTGACAGCACCACTTGAGGAGCAGTGTGACAGGAGTGGTGAAAAGCAAGGGCTTTGTATTTGTGGTCACACACCTCATCCCACACGAGCGTGCTCCAAGTTTCTGTGCATCCTTCCAGTGACCAATGGCATGGATCCATCTACATGATGCTTTTAGCAGCTTTGAAACACATGGAATCCAATATCTTCTTCTGGCTGGCCCATCCGTGTCTGACAGGATGTGCAGCACTGCTGGCCAGAAAGCCTGATTGACTTTGGTGTCTTGGGGGCCAAGGCTCAAAAGGTGAAGAGGAAGACTGGCCCAAAATTTCTAATCAGCAATGACAAAAAATAAAGATCAGTCTCATCCAAGTCAAAAGTTAATTTGAAATGTATTTATGAATATTATTAAACAAATACACCAAAATATTAGTAAAACTCATTTTTCGAAAGAAACTTACATGCGTGGAGTGAAAAACATTTGCATTTAAAAGTTGCTGTAGTAGATTTTTGTTTTGTAAAACACATTTCTAAAAAAAAAAGAACATGGCATATAAACACAAACATACATAGACACACATCTGCACACACATACTTCCCAAACCCGTGAGATGTCTGTTCGAAAGATGTCAGTTCTTTCACTGACTTGAAGTTTCTTCAAGGCAGAAAACTATGGAAGACACAGTATAGCTGAACATCTGTCTTGTCATCTAGGCAGATATTAGGATTAAATTAACTAGAAATGAATAGAATGATATATGACAGGGTGCAGATGTCCCAGCCACAGTGTGATAATTTCATTGCAAAACTATGTAATGAATTCCATACATTACAGAAACACAAATATACCACTTTAGGTAATTGTGATGAAAAGGTATAATATGGAATGAATAAACAGATGGTGTACCCAAAGGCATTTTTCGTTTACTGTTGCTCTCCAGTCATTTTGAAATTACTTTATTTGGTTTACTGTACATCTATTATTACATCCTTTTTCTTATTTTTATTTTTTTTTCTTAGCTCTCCTGAATCTGGATTCCATGAGGAGCTTTAAGGACCATTTGGCATGTCTGCTTCTGACAGATTGGTTAGCTCCTATATTCTTTTGTAAACTGTACATAACTGTGCTACATCTGAAGCCAACATTTCCATGACTTCAGCACAAATTGGGTTGATTCTGGTAGCCTTTTGGCTTTACGTATTTTCTAAATTGGCACATGCTGCATCTGTGCTACTTGAATTAGCAGTATCGTTCATATTTTACCACAGATTATTGGCAAATTTGCCTTTATTACCTGCAAATGAGTACTTTGGATAGCATGAGAGATTCAGTTGTGGCCTAACCATTTCCAGCTGGTATATTAAAATGTGATTACATGAAGATATACTTTACTATACGATTATTTGACCATCCCAAAAAAATAAACCCCCTTTTTACACCTGTCAACAGGTGTTTTTAATGCTACAAATAGCTAAATCTGCAACATGGCTTTCAATCACTGGCCTCCTTTGGAGACTAAAGCCAGCTCTCGAGTTTTTTTAATGTCCAAAGATGAACTTTAGGGAGATCAGTAACTGAGATGCTCCATGTAGAAACTTAAAATCTGTTCACTGTATCCATATGTGCCTGGGCTCGGAGGCTGCACTGAGGCCCATTTGAAAATGCAAAATTTTAGTTCTGCTGTTTACTGCAGATTAATTAACTAATGGCTCATCAACTCAAAAAGTAATATAAAAATATTTTCAAATGCAGTAGAGATTAGGAAAAAACCCATTTACAATAAATTATTGTTTCTTTTTTGCTGTTATCGTCTTGATTCACATTCCAGTATCACAGCAATAGTATCTGAAACATTGGTGTTTACTTGCAATAAAGAGATTCTGAGGTTATCAAGAGCTTCAGTTCCAAATCAGTATTTAATCACCTGCCAAAGATATTTATTGCTGTGTATTCTCCAATTCCATGGATGTTCCCTCTTAATTATTAACCACGTCTCTAATTTTAGATCTATTTTTTAAGAGAAAAATCTTTAGCAATTGAAACAAAACAGGCGAGTGTTGTCAGCTGATTTTTTTTCTATCCTAGAGCAAATCAGTGACTAAAAATGGCAGCATTTTAATTGCCACCAGTACAAACACATGCAAGCACCCTATGTATTTCAGTCATTTCTGCAGTGGTTGGTTTTATTGCTGGGTTTAATCACTTTAATTCAACGCAGTTTATATAGTGGTTTGATGTAGGTCCAGTTCCTGTGCATTAAAATGTTAACACACTGGTTACTACAGTTTTACTTCATACCTGCTTGTTTCATTTTCAGGTTCAATGTTACTATTTTCTGTTTCTTAAGCTTTCAAAGGAAGGGAATCTATTTATAAGCATATGTTTTTAAATATGGAGATAGCACAGTTCATTTTCTCATGATGAAAGCATATTTTGGATAATCATTTTTTTCCAAACAGATGCCCAGTTTATCTCACTTAAATCAACTGTTTCTGACTGGACCAATTCCTGGATGAGTTAATTGAGCATGGCTAAACCCAAAATGCTGGACTAATCCAAGGAAATAGGAAGAGGTGATGACTGTGAAGATTCTCAGCTTTCAGTAAAGGTGTTTAGTTGTTTACTTATATTCTCACAACAGAAGGAATGTAACAAACTCAGCCCACTGGAAATAATTCTGGATAATCTCACTCCATTACTTTCAGTGAAATTGAGTCTGCTCACTCTACGCATGTGAACCAATATCTCGGGGAAACAAGAAGGTAACAGCTCATTCAGGCAGTACAAAATAGTGATAGAAGGAAAGGCAGACTGAAAGCTGTGTGTCTTTAGTTTTTAATTCATATTAGTAGTCCACCATTAATGTATTAGTTTCTCAATAGCTACACTGAGCACAGGAAATCAGTGAAATCCTGTCAGTGTTGTTGGCAACGTTGGTCATTAGTACCAGGCTGTCTCGCACACATCACAGCTGTCCATTCATGCTCACTTTTCAGACTTGGAAATTTTAGTTTGGTGAATACTGATATCTTGTTTGATCCTTTCCTCCCTCCCCCACCCCCCCACCCCGCCCTTGCACCTCCCATGAATTCCTATTCTGAGAAACACTAGAAGAAAATCAGATTCTTGAATATCTGTGCTATAAAAGGCTTTCTATTCTCAGTGCTCTGTATACACTCATCTATCATTTTCTGTAATAGAGTTCACAGGCAGACAGCCCATGGGAGCAGGCACAGAAACCTATAAGCATTGTAGCATGAAGCTGAGGCTGGGCAGGTTCAGGCTGGCTATCAGGAAAGGTTCTGCCCTCAGAGGGTGGTTGGGCACTGGAACAGCTCCCCAGGGCAGTGGGCACAGCAGCAAGCCTGGCAGAGCTCAAGAAGTGTTTGGACAATGCTCTCAGGCACAGGGTGTCACTCTTGGAGTGCCTTGTGCAGGGCCAGGAGCTGGACTCCACGATCCTGACGGGTTCCACCAACTGAGCATATCCTATGGTTCTATGATTTAAAAAATTTAATCTTTCTAAATATCATCTTACCTTTACTATTTCCCACATTATGGCCTCTTGATATAAGGATCAGACTTATTATGGGTCAGAGGCCTTATTATCAATATTCTGGCTAATTATTAATTTTAAATGTGTATAATTATACTAAGTTTTAGTTCTGCTTTAGTAAGAGTTACTGAGATGATAATAACTGATGCAGTTACCAGTTGTTCAATGTTTCTGAAGTCTTTCTTCGGATGAATTTGGCCTTAATTTAAATCATGGCAAAATTTTCCTTGTTGCAGATCTTTGCTAGCTTATCACATAGAACAATCCTGGAGAGCTCTTCCCCTGCAAACTAATAATCTCAGGTGAAATCACCTTGTGTCATTACTGATGTGGCATAGTGATGCAGCTGTAATTAATTGGCATGGCATCAGGGAAGAATTTGGTTCCTCTCCTTAACGCAATAACGAAGTAAAGACTTCTGCATCCATTCTAATGCCTGTGAACAAAATGGGATGAT
Organism: Irena cyanogastra; assembly: GCA_013397155.1. NCBI lineage: Eukaryota > Metazoa > Chordata > Aves > Passeriformes > Irenidae > Irena > Irena cyanogastra. The sequence goes on along the minus strand of VWZV01012001.1, from coordinate 38,684 downwards.
GACAAACTGCTACCTGTCTTAACAGACATAAACACATTTATGACCTTTGAATGGATCCTTTTGCTCTCCTGACAGAAGGCACAGTGACTTCTAGATGGTATCTAATGTTCTTCCTAGGGCTCTTCCCTATTGGCTTTGGATTTGAAGCACAGTCATGGAGAGATTTGCCTGAAAACTTCTGCACAGTAGCAGGCCAGTGGTCAAAAAAGTCACTTAGGCTATGGCAATCTAGAAAGGCTCTCAGGTGCCCGACAGCCACTATAAGTAAAATTTAATATATCTGAAATTATAGTTTTACTTCTCTCTGTCATTTTTCCATCTAAGGGTGAGCATTCCATCCGTTTGAAATGTTAATTTTCATTTCAAAAAAAAAACCAGCAAACCTTGGATTTTTCTTCTAGAAAATAAAAAATTACTTAGAGGACACCAGTCTACTTCTTGTAGGCAAATTTACAATGAGACAATGAAGTTTGTTTGCATAGAAGAGAATTTCTCAAATACTTTTACATATATTTCATAGGACTGCTACATAGTGAGTGCTTCCACTATGGAATGGTTCTGCTGATAGAAATGTATTGCCTATAGCAAACACACCTTGCAGCATGGCTTTGAATGGCACAAAAATGATATTCTTCTTCTTACTAACCTCTGTTTGTGATTTCTTATATTTCAACAGGTTCTTTTTTTTCCAAATTACTGTTGTTAAACCCTTATTAGAAGGAGAAACAAAAACCCTGAAACAAAAATCCTTAGCACCTCAGTCTGACCCCAAGCCCTCCCCCTCAGAAAAAAACAAACAAACAAACAACAAACCAAAAATCCAACAACAATCTTCTTCCAATACTTTGTTAAGCAGATGTGCAAGTAATAGGCTTAAGTTGACACAGTCTGGTTTTTTTGAACAAGGCAGCTTGACTGGAGAAGGAATTAGGAAATCACTGGCATAGAGGAGGAAGAAAAGAAAAAATAGCCAGGGGTTCATTCTGTGAGGACTTGTTGGGTCATATGAGGTTATCAACTAAACAAGTTAATGGGATCACACCCTGCTTGAAAAACAGACTTATGAATGCTTATGAATGAGCAAATGCAAACTGCATTTTTTCTTCCTGTTCACTATTGTTTGCAAACATAAAAACACTTGAGTGTGGTGTTCTGTTTTTAAGTTTGTTTGGCTTTAGTTAGATAATTTATGTTAGTTAGATTAATAATGGTTTGCTCTTATGTACCCCTATTCTTTTCCCTCGAGTTGGTTTCTCCCGAGTTATTTTTACCAATTTTTCCCGCCGCTCTCCCTGCCAATCTTCCCTCTCCTCCCCCCAGTTTTCCAGAATTATCTCTGCCAATCCTTGGTAACCCTGCCCAAAGCCCTGTCCATCTCCCTAGTCCATCCCAAATCCTTCCAGAACCTTCCCTGTCATCCATCCCTATCCCTGCCAGGGGTTGGCTCCCTGTGACTTTCCCCTCCTCTGTGTTATCCCCATTCGTTCCCTGTCGTCCCTCATCCCTCCCCTAAAGGACCCCTATTGGCTGGCCTGCGTGTCAGCCTCCCTGTTTCTGCGGCTTTCCTGGGCATAGCTCGGGGCCATTTTCCATGTCCCCATCCTGGGAGAATAAAACCTTCTTTGGACATACGAGAGCGAGTGGCCTCTCCTTCCCCTCTCGCTCCGAATCCCTCGTGGGGAGCAGCTATTCCCCGCAAGCTTATCCACGCGCACCTGGTTGTCGCTGCCTGCCCGCGGCGTGCTGGGTCTTCCAGCCAGGCGATCCACCTGCCCAGCCGCTGATTGATAACCCGAGCAGTGACACTTGAGCAGACTTCTGAGGATATTAATAAAAACCTAGAAGAAATTTAGAGATTTGGGGCTTTAATTTTACCTATTTCCTGTGTGGCTGTTTACTGACAGTACTTTTCTGATATTAATGAAAATGAGCTGCAGAGTGGATTTGTGACCATGAATGAGATTAGCAGAGCTAGGCTTTTAAAAGTGAACTTCTTCCTGATTGGTTATGTTAGCTTTTTTTATCTGTTTATTCCTGTTGGGGATGTCTTAAACAAGGATCTTCACCCTAAAAACCATTTTGAATCATGAATGCAAAAAAACCTGGCAGCAACCACCAAAATCATCAAATATTATCTCATTTTTATCAGGGTGAGGTGTGTTCAAGAATCAGAGCCAGGACAAACACTACAGACTGCAAGATGAGGTATTGTAACTGATTCAGAATAACTTAATCTCTTTTTGCTATTCTGAGGCAAATGGAGTAGCACTATTTACCACATTTCTTATTTTTTTGTCTCTTTTCTCCTCTATCACCACTACTAGAAAGCCAACAATAGACATTTCAGTGAAAATGTGAGATATCTTTCATGAATTTTAATCTAAAACAGGGCCTGTTAGCTGAAGCAAGGCTATGTAAAGAGCTAATGTCTAGTATTTGTAAGCTCCGTTGAGTTTGTGCTGCATCTGAGGCATTGTTGCCTAAAATGCGTTTCATGTTTTGAAAAAAAAAAATGAATACAGTCTTTAGTTATTTTTAATGCAGACTAGGGGGACCATAGGGAATATTGGGATTTTCAAGATTTCTGATAAGAATGCTTCTCAACCTATGTGCTGGAATACACATCTATAAGTCTTTACTCATTTATTTATCAGGCTGCAAATCTCTGAAAATACTTATTCTATAGCGATACCACTGCTCTTACAGAGAACTAATTACAGATTAAATTTAAATAATTTATATGCAAAATTAACTTGTTTAATGGTATAGGAGTTCAGTTAGCTATACAGCAACTTTGCTACTATTCTGAAGCCCTTATGTTGCGGAAAACAACCCAAACCCAAATGCAAAACAGCAATGAACACAATCTGAGATTTGCATAAGGACATTTTCCACATTCAGGATGTGTTCTTGGTGTAGGAGCCCTAGATTGGAGTGCAGAAATGTGTTGCAGTAAGTGTGTTTTATCTTTTCTAGGAACCCAGCCTGACAGAGGCATAAATAAATGCACACAAACTCATGTCTTAGGTAATTAGGCGTGACCCACACTGGTTCTATCTAAAGAAATGTTTCAGCTCATTTTTGGGAGACATGGATGAGGACATTAAGGTCAGAATCTGAACTGTGTGTCTACAGCAGCCTTCATGTTGTGTCTTTGGTGTAAGACTCCTGACCAGCACTGTGTGCTGTGACTTCAGCCTGGAAACCCTGGGGTCAGTGATAAACTCTGTAAAATGTTCAGGCTTTAATGAATGAAAACAGCGGGATGCACTAGTGGGGTCATCATAGGGCCAGTGATCGAGATATTATTGTAAAAAATATTGATACCCTGCTGCTGTTCAATTTAACCTCTCTCTGAGATTAGCTGAAGGTCTTTGTTGATTGTCCAGGCTGGTATTAACAGTTCACTGGAAACAAATCTGTGAGGTCCAACATGCTAGGAGATGGATTGCTTTTAAAACACTGTCTTGGAACGAAAGCTTTTTTTTTCTGTAATTAATTATATCTATCTAAAAAGCATTGCTTTTGTAACTTAGGAGTATGGCTGCTGTTTCTGGGACATGGTTGCTTTTATTGGAGAGTCTACTTAAATTCTTCACTTTTTCTGGCCTTTAGCTCAAAAAGTTGAAACAAGTACTTCTCCCAGAAATCATTAAATCTCCACAAATATATTAGAGAAATGGGATAATAATTAAATTGAAAGTAGAATTCTAGACTTCGGGTGTAGCAAATGAGTACTTATTAAAAAAAAGGAAAAAAAAAGAAAAAAAAAGACAAAAAAATACCTCTGTAAGAGTGGAACATGGAACCTGGAAAGAGATGGACAGTGGAAAGAGAGGTTTTGCCTATTTACTCTGCAGTGGTCTTGTAAATTCTTAACATGGGAATTACTTATCTGATCCATTCCTTTCTGGTTTTACATTTTTGGTTTTTTTTCTTATCCTGCTCAGGGTTCAAACAACCATCATCACCACTGCTAGCTTTTCTCCAGTGAGCAGAGAAGGATCTAGGAATAAAGGTCTGAAAATCAGCTTAAGAATGTGTCACCTTGTCCACCCTACCAGGAACCACATCCCTTTCCTGCTGGCCCTCATCAGGGTGTGAGGACTTTGCTCTCTTAGGATCCTCATCAATCCAATGGCAAGGAGTTGTTAGCTCAAAGTTTTCCCATGCCAGCCCTGGAAATGAAGGGAGCAGTAGAGCGAAGAAAACTACCAAAAATGAGATAATAAAAGGGTCTCTCTCTCTTGTTTAATTTGTGGTTGTTGTTGTTGGTTGGTTGGTTAGTTTTTGGGGGGTTTTTTTTGGGTTTGTTTTTTTTTTTTTGTGTGTTTGTGATGGATTATATTAGGGAAGGTGAGAGAAAGATTGAATTAATTATGGTGAAAACAACAATCTACTCTACCGCAGTACATGCATGAAGCTGAAGTACAGTCATGAAGCAGCGAGAAAAAACATTCAGTTGATTCCATAAATATCCTAAAATATTTCCTGCGTTGACATGAGTTGCTTCTTTTTCCACCCAAACTTGTGTAAAATCATGTAACCTGTTGCACAAGATTTTCTTCTGCCCCTGGGCTAAGTCACACAGCTTTCTCTTTGAGCAGCACTCAGATTTCATTCCCTAGAATGTGTACAATGTGCAAACAAGCTGAGGCAGAGGCTGCTCTGGTTTTGGCTCATTATGGGCATGCGTGGATGTATAAATATAAATTTTGTGTTGGACACATACAGAAGTACAACAGTGCAAACACCAGAGTTGGAAGGCTCAATAAGGAAGTTTTTAAGGGGGCAGGGAGGCATTCCTAGAAGCATGTTGTTAATTCAGGCATCATTCAACAGGTCACTGCAAACCAAAGAGGGTGGTTTGGTACATAGTCCTGTTTGCCTGGCAAATTGTCAGTTTGTGACAGAGCACCATAAAAGTGAGGAATGAAATTAAATTCAATGTTGAGAATTTCAGCATTGTTAAAAGGATACTAACACCAGCTTTAAAAGAAGCAAGGTGGTTATTTTCTTCCCACTGTACATGACAAAATTCATTTGAGGAATAATCCTGATATCAGTAATTTTTCTAGGAAAAATCAGAAGCAGCATCAGCTTCTGCAGAATAAAAGTAAGCTAGATCCATAACTAAAAAAATGTAGATAGCCTAGGTGTAATTTTTATATGAACATGTATGAGTGGGTGTGAATAAAAATAAATAGACATACATAGCGTAGTCAAGGACAGACACACAGACACACACATCCCATGCAAATGCACCTGTCAGATAGGACACACTCATTAGCCATGATTAAACATAAATGACATTTTCTATGAGACATTTCACTAACTGCAAGCATGACTGCATCATTTTTAACAGTATTTTACACTAGTCATGAGGATTCTACTAAAAGTTGTAGACAGACCATTACAAGATAGAATGTTCTTCATGCTGCCTCCATTACAAAGGTCTTTGCTCTTGGTAAAGCTGTGAAAATGTTAGGTCAGCCCAAAAGAAATTGCTCAGATGTGATATTTAGATGGGAACATACAGAGTTCTTTATTATGTTTCTTTAAAAAAAAAAAAAAACAACATTTTAGATTCTACACTTTGAGAATTCACAACCCATTTATGAGATTTTAGAATAATAAAATAAATACCTATCAGAAAATATTTTGTGTTTGAATACTGGTCTTCACTAGGATTTGGTTTCTTGTTGGGTAAGTAAGAGAAAAACACTAGCAGCCCAGAAGCAGCAGCAGCTGCAGAAACAAAAAGGTCATGAAATGTAAGTGCTATGCAAATAAAGGAAATAAAACAGATCATTTAAAGCATAAAAGAAATAAAAGAAACAGCCATAAATCAACATGCTTGGGAAAGTAAATTAAAATAAAGGGCAGTTTGAAACAAATCAAAATGTCATCAAAACAAAAAATAGCAAAACCATAAAGAACTAATAAAATAAACTGTAATTGGAAGAAATTGCAAATAAAAATAAAATTGAACTAACAGAAGCAACAGGTGGCTGCTCGTGTTACACCAAAGACTGAGTTGAAGCAAAAGCTTTTGGATTTCTCCAAAAGATAGGAATGGTGTTGGGCCAGTGGGCCTAGCCTGTGAGACCATAAGAAGAAGTTATCAACCAATCTTAAAGTTCTATTCCAAACATGTTTGAATTTTCTGGCAGTATGAATGCAAAGTTGATGCATCCATCCAACGTTGATATTTCCCCCACTATTTGGTAAGCCACACAATTAAAAAAGAAGCAAACCAATTCCCCCAGATCCCTCTTCCCAAAGCCAAAAATGTTGATTCAAACTCCTCGGAAGCCAACAAGCAACTAAAGTCCTGTGTGTGTCTTTTGTGAGTGAAGTTGAATTTCAAGTCTGGACGCAAGCTGGGCTGCTGGAGTTGCCCTGCTCGTGTTGTGGGGCCAGATCAGGAAGCTGGGTTTAGTTCAGGTGATTCTAGGAGGCCTGTGGAAAGCAGGATGGGACACAGGGAGAGACAGGTAGAATTGGACAGCCCCAAGAGGAGAACATAGTCACCAGGAGGGGTGCGTGGAGAGAAGAAAATTATCAGCTAATAAATGACTGAACAGGCAGGATTTCACTTCTAACTAGACCCCATCTCCTAAAGGAGAAAATCAACAAATTGATGTGCTATGTCTGTTTTACTAGTTGTGACAAATGAATTACAAAGAAACAGTCAAAGTGTTTGAAATAAATAGATAATGGGCCAAACAAAGGGCCTTAGCTGTACAGGACAGAGGTGGAGCAGAGGGGCTGCTGGTGTGATGTACTCCTCTGTAATAGCCTAAAGCAAAGGACAGCCTTCCCAAAACTCGTGGAGTTGGGACTGATGTCCTGTCACCAGCAGTGAGAACAGCTGCACCCTGCCTGCCCGGAGATTCCCTGACACCTCCTCGCAGCTGGGCCCTCTGCCACGGCCACCTCTGGTGCCTGGCAGGCTGCAGAGCTGTGTTTGTGGTGCTGAGGGACTGCAGAGGTGCATCCTGCACTGACAGTTGTCACCCACTTCCCTGGGCTGTGTGACACCTGCGCCCAGGGCTGAGCAGGCAATCCCTCCATGCCCCTTTAAAGAACCGAGCAAAAGAGACTCGGGGCTGCAGCTGCAATGAGGTGCAGATAAGGAGCAATTTCCTAACCACAGCAATAGATGAATAAAGTAGCTGAACATCAAGCCTGCTAGAAATCTAACACCGTGCTTCAGCAGTTCATTTTGCCCCTTTTTTTTTTTTTTTTTGTTCTAATATATCTGTTCTTAAATGGCCCCTAAAGCCATGCTGTGCAGTAATTTATACAAATATTCACAGGCAACTCTACACTCAGTATATATAATTTTATTGTTTTGACTTAAAAGTCACAGGATTGAATTAAAAATGCATGGGTGGCACTTTGCCATACTGCACCTATAGAACAAGAGGCTGTCAGCCTGAGCTCTGTGCCAACAGGTTGCTGTGTACTAGACTAAACTGAACAGCAATAAGTCTACACAGCAGAGCTTTGCTGAAAGATGTGATCACACCTCCTAATGTGACTCCATGGCTCTGTTACTTACAGCTAAATTACATTATTATGACTTCATTGTTGAATCCCAATTCTCCTAATTATAGCCTAGAGATCTATTATTTGATTTTGTAACACCAAGTGCTTCTTTTCTAAATCATGTAATCTCTTGTAGCTTATTAATGTCAGGTTTGTGCACACGCAGGGACTTGGTTGTTTGCCAGGGAGAATCAAATTTTCAAATTTTCACTGTGTTATGTTGCAGGGGTTTGCTTGTTACAATCTAATTATATTGGCACTGAAAGCAAATTTATATTATAAAGCACTTTAACTCTTTCACGGAAACGTATTTGCATATGTAAGTGTCTCACCATTGGTTTATTAGCTTTTTCATTGGGAAATTTTTATGGGATTGTGTAGAAAAGAATAATAATTCTGAAGCCATTAACTATTTCTTTTCCTTTGAAAATGTGAAGGTTTCAATTTAAAGTGATGCTCATTGTAGTAAACCCATGAATGAAATGCAAGTAGGTGCCACACATGGAACTGGCTTTAAGCTTTGTAATGACAAAAGCGGAAAAATTGAAATTTATTGTTTTATTAAATTGCATAAATTCTAAAATGCCATTTTAAATTGAGACACTATTTCCCCAGTATAAAACTGTCTGACAGGTGGTTTGGATTTTATTTACGTAATTCCCAATAATGATAAGTATATTTGGTTACAGGTAGAGTATTTCATAGTAAGAGTAAGCTTTAAACCTTTTAAGTCCCAATAACATGCCTGTCATTAGCTTCTCCTGAATTCAATGGATGTTTAAGTGACTCATGATCTTCCAGACTCAGGGAGTGAGCAAGAGTGAAACAAAAGACTGCAATTTTCAGTGACTATGCTCCCCTTGTATGAGACTTGGGGTCATGAGTGATTTTAAAGCTCTCTTTAAACTTCCTGGTTTTGTAATGTTTTTTCACGGCTGTGAGGACTGTTGCTCCCATAACATAAATAAAAGGCTGCTGGTTCAGTTCCCTCCTCTTCTGGTGTAGCTGTGAGCGGCTCCTGAGAGGAATGGATCTGCACCACTCCACTCTCCTGGCTTCTCCCAGCCAAAAGCCTTCACTTCTTTTGCATGAGGTCAAATAACATTGGCTGCAGCATAAGTCATACAACTGCCAGCTTGGTGATTTTTATTGTTTTTTCATTTCCCCCCGCTCTCCTCCCATCACTTGCAATTAGATCACTAATTTGGACTGAATTGCTGGGCAGCCAGGAGACCATGCAGCTCAGTCCAATACAGGAGAGAGGGCAGAGGCTGCAGCTGGGGCAGATGGAGAGAGGCAGGAGAGGGGCTGCTGCTCCCTGCAAGAGCTGCACTGGATCAGGCAGAACATAAAACTGCACCCCAAACTGTGCTCTGTCTGCCTGTCTCCTCCACCAGCTAACCCAGAATGTCCAAACTCCCTTCTCTGCTTCTGACACTCAGTATTTGGTTGGTTCTGCATTAAGTTTCCATCAAACAGGACAAAAGGTTCCACAGGGAATAATTCTGCCTAGTATGTGATAACTTTCTGCCAGCAGAGAAGAAAAATAAGGGATCAGCATTCAGGAACAAGCCTAGGACTAAGCAGCTTGGGGAAGCTTGGGCTGAGTAACGCTAGGCACAACATTTGCTGCTGTAGCCAGGCAGAGGTTTGCATACCAATATGAATATGGGGTTATGTAGTTGCCAGTAGAAGTAAATGGATTGCATGATTTTCCTGCCAACCTAACATGCTCTGACCCTGTTGCTCAGTGTTGGTAGGCCTGGAGATTTAGTCAGAATTCCATAGAACCTTTCCCATTGGCTGCAGTGGGCTCTAATTCTGCTCCAGATAGCTAATGGGTGTGGCAACCTGCAAAGCATTCTTTGATGAGTATCAGGAAATATGAAACAAGGATGATGTGTTTCTCAGAAACAGTTTGACAGTACTGATATTAATGAATGCTGTTCTATTTCTCCTGTATAGGTCCATGGCCACCAGACCAAATAGCAGTTGACATCTGTTTATGCAGTTAGTGCTCCTTACTGAATCAAGTCCAGTGTCAGTTCTACTCAGTGAATAATAAAGTTCAGCTTTCAATGACTATTAAGAACACCCCATTGGTGGGCTTCCCTGCTGAAGAAATGTGTAAACTCTACAGCCAGATTTAATGGGTTGGTTTATATGTGGATCACCTTACACTGCATGTCAGTACTTTTAATATTTACCGGGATTATCATCTCCATTCCAAGTATGCATTTGGAATGAGAAGGACAGGAACAACCACCATTTCTGTATAGTAAGGTGGCTTTTCTCTGTGTTTTTATTCTGCAAAAAACATCTGTGATTACCAGCAAAATTGGTCCCAGTCAAGTGAATAGTAAGAATAAAAAGAGACTTCCATGTGAGAATAAGATTCCAAAGGGAAAACTGTTATCAAGATACAGTGGAACAAATAGGTGTCTTATGCATTTAAATGCAAATGTTAAATTTGATAGAATTTCAGGAATTTTAATCTCTTTGAGCTGATCCCTGTAAAATTCAGGCCTCATTTTAAGTTCATCTTTAGATAAAAATTGCAATTAGAATTGTAAGGCAAGTGACATAGAGATCTTCTGAGTTTCCCCACAGAGTAAGTTTATGCATATAAACAGACCCATATTACTAGCAACATAAGCACTATGAAATTTAAAAGAGCAACTCTTGTGTCTTCTGAGATTGGACCAAGGAAAGCAACAGTCCATGATAAAGAAGCAATGAAAAGCAATTACACAGCAAATTACCCTTCCATATGGGTGTTTAGTAAGAAATACTGATCTGTAATGCAATTTGCAGCAAATCAATGATCAAAATGTATGGATACATCCAAGGGTCCCTCTTACTGTGTTATTAAAGTAGCATATTTAATACCTTTATTTAGCTGTCTAACAGGAAGGTGAACTTTTGATGCTAAATAAGCATCAGAGCTTACATTTTCCTTGTGGTAGATCCATAGAATTATGATCAAATAATGGATTGTGGTATTTCTTGATTACACAGTTAGGGAGCAATCACCTGCCATGTTTGCTTATCTAGTTTATTTTCCTAATCAAGGCACACTGTAATTGAAGATTTTGAAACAAAGTCAGTGCAACTGCTGGAGAAATTGCCACAATTTTGATTCTGAACTTTACATCAATCACACTGGGTGCTCCCATAGCAGTTTGCTTTTGCTACAAATAGTAATGAACTTTCTTCTTTTGCATTTTGTTTAGCACAGTTGATCCTATAGAGCTTTGTGCTTTGCCTTGCACTTCTGTTTTTGGTGAGGTGTGTATGTATATCCTGGCCTAACCACATACACTGATGTACTTCATTTATTGGAAATAGCAGAGATAGATGATACAACTTGCTGGCGAATCTGCAGATGTTTGACAAACTTTGGAAGAGTACTAAGGTCTTCTATGCCCTAAAGCTGTGTTTTTTCACTGATGCCTTTTTTACCACTTATAAATATGCAGTTGATCTCTATCCATTAGTATTTTGTCTCAAAACTGTGCAGCTTCAGCTGGATTTGCACTTATGTATTTTTTTTTCCTGCCAATATATTTAATACATAATCAGTTATTAAATAAG
>VWZV01012001.1:0-27519 GCA_013397155.1 Irena cyanogastra | reverse complement strand
GGGGGGGGGGGGGGAAGAAATTGAACCAAAAGGAGTCACCCATACAAATCCAGTTTTTGTTGGCTGCATGACTCATTAGTGAACCTTACTCAGTGCTCCTATTGTGCCGAGTGCCTCATAATGAAACACACAGGGTTAATGGCTGTAGTGCAGTGGGTTTAAGAGGAACCACAGCAGGTGTGTGCCTTAACGAGGTGTTAACGGGGAGACAGGTGCATGTAAATACAGAGCAGGAGGGCAAGGGAACGCCAGGAGAGAGGACGCAGCAGTGTGACCAGAGCGCTCCAAGAGCATTATGGACTCAAGCGCTAATTGTCCCAGGCTCTCTGATACTGGCAAGTCAGACCTAAAAGACTTCATGTCTGGAGTAAAACATTCTGTGTTACCCCTTCCGTGGAAAAGGCTGGCACTAGGAAAGCTCCAAAGACAACTCTTGCTTCTTGATGCATTTGGCTAAATGACCTTTCCTCGGAAATACTGTGGAAAGTTTTCCCCAGATTAATCACTGGTCCCTAACTTGGTGCTTGTGGCTTAGCACACAGGCATGCACAAGGGTGTCATGTCTCCTGCCTTGTACAGAAAACATTTCATTACATTCCCTCCTAAGAAAAAAACCAGATATTGATAGCAAGGGCCCTAAACTGATGAGTGAAGTGTATATATACTGCTATGAGAAATGCTAAAACCCAGCAACCACAAGTACCCAGCTTGAGTGCCAGGGAGAGGCAGTGCCCTCAGATAAAATCCACATCTTAAAGTAGGCACTGATTCACATATTCTCAAATGATAAGAAACAACATTTTTGGAGTGGATAACAGCTGAAAATGCAGCAAGTGTCTGGGGTGGCCATACCACAAGCACTCATAATGGACACACTCTAGAAAAGCACTTGCCCAAACTTAGAAAGTTGAAGCCCTCTTTCAGCAAATTAAATTGTCAGTCCTTGCTACTAAAATTGTGACCTCCCTTATTCCTGTCCTGGGAGACAAGCCTCCTTTTATCTTTTTATTTGACTTTGCAAGCAATAGTAAAACAACGTTTATTGTTGATGGTATTGTTGTTCTGACATGTTACAAACTAAAGAAGGAATAATTCAAATTTAAGTCAAAATGCTCTGAGCTAGCACTGCCACAGAGATCACTATTTTTCTCCTGCCTAACTTCAAATGGTGGAGTCTACTATTAAACCCCTTTTTCGACCTTGAAGATAGAGGTTTCTTTTTCAATAACAAAATTAAAAGTAGAGACCTGATTCTGGGAACTGATAGTCCCAAGAATATGTTTTCTTGATACTGTGAAATGCCGTCTTGTTGCCTGTTATGCTCTGTTTGTGGCACACATTAACAACGTTTGGGACAAATCAAAATAAATTCCTTTGGAGGGTTCACAATGAACAAAATCCTTAGCAAGAAAATGTTTTCATTCTTATTGTCTGTTACATTTTGACAGTTTCATCTTCCTCTTAGTTGTGAAACAGGAGTATAAGATAAGTCAGCTCCAAAAATCATCCTCAGGGTATTTCTTTAGGCTCCTGACATAAGCAGCATTGGCTCAGATTACTCAATTACCTGCTGGCACTCTGAAGTTGCCTAAAGAAATAGTGTGAATATATTGCTGGAATTTGCATTAAACGTGAATGGGTAGTAAAAAAAAAATCTGGATTCTTTGACCTCTCTGTGGTTTGTAGTAAAAAAAAAAATCTAACTAGGATCTCTTGTGTTAGAACAGCTGCATGCGTTAAAAATGCTCCTAAAATTTATTTACTTTTAAAAATGCCTTTATTTATAACTTTTCAAGGTTAAAAATTAAAATAGTCTATTTCCATTAAATTACACTGAAAAAAATTAAACAAGAGAAATACAAAATTTAATGACACTGCTTGGGTCTCATGGAAAAAGGAAAAATATGCTAATCTCTGAAGATTGCTTGTTACTCTCTTTAAAGTAATCTTTTGAGCTGTCCATTTTTTCAGTTTGTAAGGCAAGCTGACAGGCACTTTGAACAACTTATCATGACACTGTGAGCCATAAATGTGATGCAGTGCTTCATAAATGTGACAAAGTACTTCCAAAACAACTGTTGACTTTTAAAGGCATCCTGCTTCTCTAAAAGGAGGATATTTGCTCTAAGTGCAGTTTGTAGGGATTCTCAGCTAATTTTCTGCCTATGCATCTTTAATATGTTTGTGAATTCAGAAAATATTCATAATTGTAAGTATCTATGAGATTACTGTGTTTTAAACCAGGCTTGACAGCACAATAGAATCCAATAAAAGAAAGCTTTGGTTGTACATGTGATGTTTGAAAAGAAAGACAACTTGAATGCAAATAGGAGAAAAAAAATAAATTGACAAAGAAACTGAAACTGCATGTGTATGTCTGTACTTCATCCTCTCCACATCATCTCAGGAACTAAACATAAAAATACTATTGTTATAATAAGAGAAGTTCTAATGAAAACTGAAGTGTAGAGGAGTTAGGATAGAACAAAGTGGTTTCCCATCAGATTGGTATATTAATAATCTATAAAAGATGATGCATATTTAAATTTTCCTAACTGCTTAAAACTCTTTCCCACTGTTTGTGTTACATGAAGAAATTTTGCTGAAATAAAATACACTTCCAGCTGGATGGTTATCTCTAAATTCAGTGTGTGTTTCTCAGCAAATTGAAAAAATTCCTGCTGCATCCAGCCTTACACTGGAAGAGATAAATTGATATTTACAAGATTTAAATCCAGTCAAAGTAATGGCTTCAACAAAACCTTCCCACTGTTATTGTCATCATATATCAGATGACTCACAGGTAATATTAATGCATTAAACTTTTTAATGTGAGAACAAGTTATAGCAAAATTAAACAGTGCCTGATTATAGAAATACATTCACCACTAAAGCTAAAAACAAAAGTATACCCAAAATCTGCTCTGTGTGTGTTTTCCAGGTATGGTCCAAAGGAAGACATTGCCCCTGGATAAAACCCTTGGCAGGTGGAAAAGGCAGCTACACTCTACTTTAGATTGTGTTATTTCTATATATCTTCAGTTATCATCACAGGAAGAGCTCAGGAGTGGCAATACTTGCCTGTTGAAGCATTGTTGAAGGTTCTTTTATAGATCATTTCTATAAAGCTTGGTTAAGAAGTTGTCATTCACCTCTCCACATCACTGTGGTGCTGTGTTGGGGGCAGCTATACAGAGTTGGATCTGAGCAGCCTGAACTTATCTATCTCTATAAAACCTTTGGTTCTTCCAGTGATTTCCAAAAGCAACCATCAGGATAAGCAGAGAAAGAGATGAAGGCCCTAAGCCACACACCATATCCATGCCAGGGCTTTTATCTTTGACAGCTCTATTCCCCAAACTGTCTGCCATGACAGTCCAGGAAATTCATCCAAAGGCATTGACTTAGCCTAGTTAGGAAATTTTCAAACAAGGCTTGAAATTAGGGGATGATAAAAATCCATCTATTGCTGTAAATATGACCTTGGAGGTTAAAAGGGAATTACAAAAGAGAAAAAAAGGACTGTGATAATGAGGAAGACAAAAGGGCCTGGAGATGAGTTTACTTATCCAACCAACTCTGGCAAAAAGGCAGGGCAGAAGCAGATCCCTTTGGCATGCAGTGTATACATATTTCAGAAAGTGGAGGGCAAAGTTCCAGATGTGATAGTAAACCAAAAGAGTTCATGGCATGCAAGAAAAAAAAGGTGGTGGGAATAAAAGGGATTAGACAGCAAACCAACTGAGGGATCTGGTAGATAGATTCTTAAAAATAAGAAAATTGGATGAAAAATAGGACTTTGGAGAAAGTGGTGGTTACACCATTAAATATTAAAAGCACTCTTCCCACCTGTCTCAATTGAGATGAAAAAGGAAATGTAATAAAGCAATATAAAAGCTTCAAGACCTTTATAGTATCAGTCAAAAGAAAATAAAGACTAACAAAATAGAAACAGGGTTGACTAAATATGTGTACAAATAGATTGACATGTAAGGTTTAGATAAAAAAACAGTTGAAGTATTAAGTGTCTTATCAGTATCAAAACAAATAAAAGATGATTAGGATAGAAAATGTTGATTCATGATTAATGAAAAAAGGAAAAAAAGGAAATATCCATTACTGATCATAGAAAAGAAAATGAAAGTAGGTGTCATAGAACAGACTAAGGTGTTTTCTGCCTTTTTGAATTCCTTCTTCATCAAAAAGTTTAGGTGCACAGCTAGATTTTTCATTTTAATATGCGAAGAATTTGCAATGTGAAGCACATGAGTTAAAGTGGGTTCAGAGGAATTAGATGCATTGCAGGCCCTGATGGAAAATTCACCTTCAAGTTTTTCTAAAGCAAGTCAGGGTAATCTCTAATCCAGAAATGATTATTTTCAAGAATGTGGAAGCGCTGGGGAAAGTCCCTCAGAATTGGAGAACTGGAAACTGTCTTTAAAGCAGAGGGGAAAGGACTTCTGATCAGACTAGCTTTTAGCAAGGCACCTGTCTCAAAAAGCTAGGAAAATATAATATGTCCTAAGATAAATACACAGAAACCAATGTTCAGTTCTGAAAGTTGCACCTGGACATCACTGGATACACAACAGTTTTCTCTTGGTACTTTCCCAGATGTAATTGGATTGGCATGGTTCAATTTGCAAAAGTAGAGAAACCAGCAGAATTTAAGAAACTTGAGATGCATTCCCTCTCAAATGCAGGACTGAGTCTTCAGTTTGAAGACCTTGGTCCTGGGGGCAGATCTAGGAGTTTGGGATTACAGCAGGGGAATTTGCATGTCTTGTCATTGGGGGATCTGATTCAAGCTGGCACACCACGATTAACTGCAAAGTCTCAGATGGTTTTTATTTTTACATATTTATTTTTCCCTGCCACAAGATACAAACTAGGATGTTTAGTTAGAAAAACATGTTTAATTGTACTCTGCATAAACTTCCATTTAGAAAGAAAATGTTTTTCAAATAAAGTTCTTTAAATGTTTTGGGCAACATCTGGACTTTTTTTTTTTTTTGTATAAAGGATCTGAAAAGAATTTACAATCCCAGACTCCTTGTGGTTCTCACATCTTCATAAAAAGGCAGATACTAGAATGTGCTTGCTGCTGGGAACTGACACTTCACAATTAATAAGGGAGGAAAACGTCTCCTACTAAGCACAGGTTTGATCCTGTAGTGCCTAGGAGTTTTGCCTGAGGGTCTTTCTGAAGAGGACTGGGAATTGTACGCAGGATGGGGAAGGGAGCTTTAAAGGATTGTTTCCTCCTGTTATCCTCTGGTTCAGGAGCTGAGCCCATTCATCCTGGCATGGCCTGTGTCACAAAGTGCACGTGCAACATTCCCGGTGGGCAGTGGAGACAGGAGGGTGTCCTCCTGCAGCCACCGTCCAGACAGGTGCAGCACAGAGGAGAAGCTCATGCACACAACAATAATGCAGATTATATTCCCCAGACTATTTAGATAAATGCAGTACGATTCAGTCTCCTAATTTTATCACAACTCCTAAAATTTGTTACTTTCCTGGAAGATCGGATTTCTGAAGGCATATGAAGATATAAAATCTTAATCTTTGTTAAAAACAAAAGAAAGTACGTTATAAACTCTTAGAAGGTATAAAGAGCACAAGTTGTAAGGGTTCAAAACCAAAAAAGGCAAAAACTAACAGTTTTTATCATTTCTTCTAGTACTTTGGAGTTAACCTTACCACTTTTTATGGGCTAGATCAACTAGAATATTGTCTTGGGCTTTCAATCCACACTCTACTCCTGTTCTCTGTGGTTTGAAAATTACAGCTGCTTTGAAGATAAATGAAATCTAGTCCAGGGCTACAGAAGAATAAAAGCTTTCAACAGTTTTCAGGAACACCAAAAATTTAGGTCCTATATCCCTTAGAATGTCAGTGGTAGCCAGATGTTTAACTCTTCTAAGCACTTTTGCAAACCTTACCTGAAGTCTCTGTTTCATGCAAGTGTTTTGCCTGTTGAGCTGAAGGACTAGAATCGACTCTTGCACAGTATGTTTCTTATAATTACTCACAATGGGAGACTGCACTGACAGCCAACTCTGGGAGGTATTTCTGAGTCTCTGATTTCTAACATTCTTCACTTTCTCACCCTATGGTATGAACAGACTGCCTTATATTGCTGACAATTTATGTTTTCCCTCTATCACCCGCCTACGTAACATCTATGTTGAGCATTTACGTTTACACTAATAGCCCCTGAGAATCAATTACCATAAGAAGATCTGTTTCTTTACACTTCAACTGATGAATCAGTCATAGGTTAAAACAAGAGGAGGTAAAAAGCCAGCATGTCTGCACAGATTTTCTAAAAGCCCTTTACTTAAAAATACTCTGGATACAGAGGTTTTTTTTTTCCCTTGTCATGTGCATGCTCAATATTATTTTACCGGCCTTAAAATCTGCTTTCATAAATGAATTGAGCAGAAAAGCACTCAGGATAAAGTGTATATTTTATACACTCCACTACTGTGTAGTATCCCCATGCAGCAGAACACAGGCTGTTTAGCTGGCACTCCCTGGTGGAAGGAAGCATGATAGCAAACCGAGCCTAACTTAGGCCTAATCTTGTAAGTATGGCACTATGAGGAGGAGAGAAAAAAATCTTCTGATATTCCAACCACCAGTGATTGCTTACCAGCCCCAGGCAGAGTTCTTCCAGGCAAATTTTGTCTGTTCCTCACACATAGAGAGGGATTTGTGTATCTATTGATGACTTTCCCCCACTTTCTAAAAAGCTCTCAGTGATAAAGCTCTGCAACAATGAGTTCCCTTCCCAAAGTATTTTTAGAAGTGTTGAACCTGTCTGTCCTGATTTTTCTTTCACAGACCAAAAATGGCTTAAAGAACTTTTCTCGGATTTCTAGAATCGATCTCAGATGGCCAAAGTCGCCCAAAAACTGATTATATTTTTACCTTTACAAATGTTGTTTAGAAATGTCTTCGCTTTCTCGCTGCTGACCAAACTGTCAGCAGTACTCTTTATTAGAAGATGCAGTTATATCCCATCAGGTTCCTGGAATCTGTGTGCATTTCCAGAATTATTCATCCTGTGGCCATAACAGTCTGAGTTGCAAAGCAGTCTAAAGACGGAAATCTCAGAGGGAGCCTCCTGGCAAAGGGCACCTGTCAAGTGGCCTTTCTCTGCTCCACGTAATTTCCTACAACAAAGGCAATCCAAGCCCCGGATTTCGTCACCTAACTTTCCACAAGAAAATGTACAGATGTACACTTATCACACTCTCCTGGGAACAAATAGCCTCCATTCAGAAATAAGAAGAACCCAGATATTCATTGACAGTGTGAGCCTTTTTAACCAAATTCTGCCTTTCTAACCTGTGATTGTATGGGTACAATGGCAAAAGAGGCACTGGATGAACAAAGGTAGTTGCCAGGAAACATGGCAAAATATTTCCTAAGCACAGGCAAAATGAGGCAAAATCATGTGTTAATGCAATTTAAATGCCAATCTCAAAGCTCTCAAGATCTTCCTAATTCTGAAGTTCACAGTGAGGAATTTATAAAACTATCAAAGGAATCCCTTTTGTTGGATCAAATCCATTTCAATTTAATTAAACAGCCTGAAAAAATATTTTGTAAAAGACAAATATTTTTAAAGTTATTGCAAGGCAACGTTGATATGTTTAATTTCCATCTGAGAAGTATAAAAACCATATGACTGCTGTTCATAGTTACAGTCTCACAGCAATTTCCCAATTATAGCTCCTTATTTAAGAAGTGAAAAGACTTTATTTTCAAACCACTTGTCTCTTTTCTTATACATTTTCTTATACATTACTATCAGTATTACAAATGTAAAAGCAAATTTCATTTCAACTTTTAGCCTTAGTTTCATGTATCTAAGGCTCATATTGTGACAATGTCTAGAAGACATATAAATCAAATCTCCCTTTGCAATGCAACCACAGTTAAAAAGAATTTGAGAAATATCTGAGTCACCAAAGTCCGTAACATCTTTGACTTAAAGCACTTGCAGGGCACATCTGCTAAGAGAGGAGATTGCCTTTTTATATAAACACTTATTTTTGGAGTGCAACCATCATGCAAATAGCTCCAAATAAAGCAGAGGGACAACCTAACTTGAATCAAGGTCTTGCAGAGCCAAAAGTTTATGACAGCAGGAACCAAACTACAACTATAAACAGGCTTTCATGCTTGCACTGAGGCAATGGAGGTGTGGCTGGTTTGTTACTTAAGAGACTCCAATGCACAGATTCATCTCCTCTTCCTGCCAGATTTCCTCTCTTGATGGAGTGTTCTGGGCACTGGGACTGGGATCCTGCTTAGGTACTCCTGAGAAAGGTACATCTCTGCAGCTGTCATGGCCCATTAAGGGAACTCTATTTATTCTTAAATCAATCAGAAGACGGGGAATGCTAGGGTCCCCCATACAGTGATTTAGCAAGATGTTATCCTTCTCTATACTGCTAAGTAGAACTGCATTTCAGCTGCAAACTCTCAAAGAAACCCCTATTGTATTTTTGCCTGTTAACTCAATTTTCAAGAGAAAGAGCTTTCAATATTTGTGTTTTCACAATGACTGAACACTTATACACCTGCCTTTGTCTGGTACTAAAGACAGTTATAATTAATTCCAGGAAAAGATCAACTATGTCTCCCTTGTGGGGATTTTGGCCTCCACAAGTGGCTGTTTTCTCTTACACTCCATGGGCAAGATCCAAAGTCCATAGAGTCAGTTGGACTTGGGCAAGTGTGTTTCGGCTGGGGTCATGCATGCCCAGGTTATCTGGCACTCATTGTTAGTGAAATTACACCTCTGCTGTCATGCCTGTAATCCATCTTCTCTCCATAAAATTATGCATTAACCTTTCCAGTGCTAATTTACAGGTATCCTTTACCTTTTTCATATGGTCCATGGGCTTAGCCCACATTTACATTTGCCTAGTGCTCACACATGGCCATGGATCAGTTCACATCCTCCTGGTAACATGTTTAACTGGGGGAACCTGAGCGTGCAGCTGACCCTTGACTTTTCACACTGCTACTGTGCAATTTAATCTCTTCAAAACTGTGCTTTGTTATGATAATACATTTGCAGTGCAGGTTTACTTTCCTTTCCTCACAACACCCAAACGTGTCTTGGGTAAACCAAAGAAATTCAGTCCTCAGGGTTGCTAATTCCAGTTTTTCGTAAACTGCAGGAAATATTACTTTGGTCCACCTATTCCTTCTTCACCATTTTGCCAACAGCCATCCTTGAAGTAATGCAGGATATTATAAGTAACATAAATAAATGGGAAAATGACACTACATCAGTCTAAATGCTGTTCAGGAATGATGCAGAACAAATAGGAAAAATATCATATATGTAAATCATTTGTGAAATCAACTTAAAATTAACGACAAACAAAATTGAGTTCCCTTTGTGGTTGATTTCCATTTAGCTGCACCCAACAATAAAATAGTTATCAAAGAAAGCTACCAATTAGATTTTAATTCAAAACATTTCCAGAAAAAAACAGTTCCCAAATCTCAATTGATATCTCTCCAACAACCTCCTAATTGCAGCAAGTTGGTGGTAAAGGGGAAAAAAAAACCAAAACTGCTTTAAATGAAAAAAAAATGTATTCCGTCTGCTGGAGCCTGCAGCATCCTTTCCTTAATTATTCCCAGAATTTCCCCTGTACATGAGCTTCCGCTGAAGATTATATATAGACAGATAAATATGTCTGTGTTGTCTGTGCATGCACACATGCACATGGATGTGTGCTGAAGGAAAGAGACAGGAAATGTTATTGTTTCAAAATCTGAAGAATTTATCCAATGTTCTACTGCTTTCTGATGAAGTGGGCCATTGGGTAAAGGTTAAAAAGTCCATAGCGTTCAGATCTGGGCAATTTCTTCCATTTAGTTTTATCAAGTGGTACACCTTCTTGAAATGATCTTTAGAATAATCAGGAATTTGGAATCACCTATAATGAGACTCTTCAGAACCTGTCCAATCTGACCTTTCACTGTTCAAACACAGAGTAAAATATGTCACCTTAGGTAAGAAGTGCAGCAAAATTCGCTCTTCCTGTATTTTCCTGTCTGAGGTAGACAGACCCATCCCATGATTCTGCCTTCATCTAAATAAGACCATTTCTTCTGAAACTCCTCACTCTGGTCCTTGCCATTTTCATCTGTCCACGATTAAAACCTGTTGACAGCCCTCTGCAAAGTCCTAAAAACCAAGATGACACTGAGACATCAAAAGCCTGATCTGCCTGGCAAGAATATGCTCCGTGTGACAAGAGATGGAAAAATATTCTTTATGTTTTAAGCAGAAACTTCCAAGCAGATGATCAGTGAGGTCTTTGAGACATGCAAAATCAACACTACATTATCTAGGAAGAACTAAAGATACCTGACCACCTTCCACACTGAAAGGTGTGATCAGAGTACTTTGGTTTTTTTTATTACAAGTCAATGTAACAAACAGTATCTTACATCTTGCTTTCCTGCTTGGAAACCATGTAACCCTCTACAAACATTGAACCCTTCTGAGCTGGATTTTTAAATATCATCTGGCATTTAAAAATATGGTTATAGTCCACATCCCAGTCCATCCAGTATGCTGGCATTGCACTGCTAGGGAAGATGGATTAGCAAACTGAGGATGAGGCAAAGGTAAGAAAACAGTGCTGAACATCCTTTGCAAGGAAGGACTAGATGAATCAGTATGCAAGGAGTGTAACAGATATTTATCAGCTGATGATGTCACAAAATCAGATTTTTTTTTGCACAGTGCATGCATACTTTTAAAAATAATCTCAATAATACCAGTTAATGCACCTCCTGAAATTCCCCTCACACTGAAGTTTTTTAAATCTGATTGGAGCCCTGGAGAAACCAGTGCCATTTTTGTTCTTGGCAGCTACAGCTTCTGGAAGATGAAGGTCTCGTTGGTCCCCCCCAGCTCTGAGGGTTAAAAGAGAAGGATGTTTGGGTAGATTATGATCTAGGGTGGAACATATTTTAGGTTCTTCTCACAGGGTTCTAGAAGCATAACACCAACAAGCTTCACCAGGGGAGATTTAGGTTGGAGACCAGGAAGAATTCCTTCATGGAAAGGGTAGTTAAGCATTGGAATGGGCTGCCCAGGGAGGTGCTGGCATCACTAACCCTGGAAGTGTTCAAGAAAGAGCTGGATGTGACACTCAGTGTCATGGTCTCTTTGACAATGTGGTGATTGGTCAAAGGTTGGACTTGACAATCTTTGAGGTCTGTTCCAACCTTAACAATCCTGTGATTTCACATATGGTGTATTTGTGGGCTTAAAGGGCCCTACTGTGATAATTTCCTACATAACATTTCTGAAAGAACAGTTGAGGGATTCTGAGGTCCTATATGTCTGCAGATGAAAGAATTATCTGAAAACTATAGCAGTAAAAAAACTAACCTGGGGCATGTTCTCTTTATCACAATCCACCTGCTCTGCTTTCATAATAAACTCAACCACTGTGGAATTATCTTAATTTTCTCAAAAAGGCATTCATGAAGAGGCTGGTATCTTTGGTACACATTAAATTCACTCTTGCAATTTCAAAAAAACTCAGTTTCAGTATAAATGCTTGTGTTTGTAAGATGCCATCTCTGTTTTTCTGCCTTGCTTTGCCATTTTAGTTTTATTTTTCATGGTTAGGAAATGTATCTTTAAGTACCAGAACAATAGCTGATTATGTGAAAGGAAGTTTTATAGATTGTGTTTTTATTTGTTTGGGAAAAGCATTTCATTTGTGGGGAAAAAAAGGAGTAAAAAAAAAAAGACAGGAAAGAAGGTACTTGGTGTCTCCATCAAAGTAATGGGATGGAATCAAAAAATGTCAACACAGTCTTGGGCACATCCAATTTAATCATTATATCTATTCAAAGAAGTTCTAACACTGTTTTTTGTTATGTTTCTGAATTCTTGCAATCTTTACTTGGTCAAATCCACCCACAGAAAAACACAGATGACTTCCCTTCCATGTACAGATAAGTTAAACAAGTAACAAAGCAATGCCTTTTAACAACTGCAAAGGCTGTTTTAACAAGGGATCTTACTTGCCCCCCATCCTACAGCTAAACTCAGCAATGAAATTTCATTATAAATTCAAATGGTCATGCAGTCCTAGATTATTTGAGTTCAAGAGTTTTGATCAGAAGTACCTTTGGTGTTCCAATGAATGTGATAAATAAGGAGCCCTGCTCAAGTGTTAATTCTCAGCAGAAACTGAATTTACCAGCTATTGTCACAGCCACACATAAAACAAATGAGAGGTGGAGCTGCCTCTAACAAATATTTTCTGTCTTTCATCAGAGGAGTGTGGTCTGAATAATAGCTCTGACAAAGACCAGCATGTCTAAGATCAAGACTGCAACACATACCAACAGGCCAGGGGGGAAAATATCTCATCTAAAGACCAAACAAAAAAATCCCTTGTAGCTGTGATTATCAGACAGACAGAGAAGTGCTCCCTGGAAGGTTATTGAGTCTCATTGTCCCACCCCCCTACTATTACACTCTATCTACAAGAAAGACACGGAAGTCACACACCAGTACCCACAGACATCCGCAAATATTGACTTCATTAAAATCATACTGTGCTTTTTTTCTCTCAGTTTTTTTATCTGTAGGAAAGTGTCCTCTCCGGATGTTCTCTTCCCCCATTTCCCTTTTTAAGATGCTGAGGACTCTGCCTCCTTCTTCCTGTGGGTAACCGAAAAAAAACCACAAAAAAAGGTCACCATTTGATCCCTGCTTTGTCTCTTTCTATAATAAAATGATCTTCCTCTTCCTCACACGTTTATATGCTTGACATCTATGCTTGACATTTAGTAATAAAACTGAAGTCATAATCTGCTTTCAGTTAGAAGACTCCTCTTGAAACCCTTTGGTATTCTTGTCAAAAATAATAATTGCTCATTGTCAACATTAACCTCCTTGAGCCCACAGATCCATCATTCCCACTGCTTGACTTAACTAGCATTACTGCCTACAAAAATCTGCTGTTGAGGTAATGGATGGAACACTGTAGCTGTTACACCTTACTAGATGTTCTTATACTAGTACTTCATAGTAACATTATCTGAGAGTGGTTCAAAACAAGTTCTTAGTTAGTAAAAAAAATTAGATGTTTTGACAGAATTATAATAATTCACAAAAATCCTCATTTATTAGGCATTGCCACACATACTATTAATAACAAAACCCACACAGGTTTGTTCTCTTCATGTTTTTAACCAGAAAGTGAACTTGTTGTACCACATAAAGTATTCGTGCCAAGTGGGATAACACTTGAGATAATAATATTTCAGAGTTTTCCACAAAACTTTTCTTGTTCACTTTAGGTAATAATCTTTCCATCTGAATATATTTAAGATATCTGAGGTACACGAGGAAAGTTGAAGGCATAATAGAAGTGTCTAATATGTAATTATTAAGATCAGTTTAGAAAAAAAAAATAATTAAATAATTAAATTACCCCCAGATTTTCTAAGCAATCAGAAACCTACCCAGATGTCCATTTGAATAAGTGAGAAAGTATAGTACACCTCAAGGTGGAAATTCTGTCCATTTAGAAAAAATTATGAATGCTTTCTCCACAAAACACCCTGAAAAGACAGTAATTCTCTGGGGAAAAAAAGACCCAAACAAAGAAAGAAACAAAAACCCCCCAAACCCAAAATGGACAAGCTAATGTCCATTAAGTAAATGCTGCTCATCAAATTTCAAACCAAGAATTACAGTACAGTTAATTTTCTTCATCTTGATTCCATTTCCTTTATGTTGGGTAAACTGAAGGGAAAATCTCCTGCTTCTGTCCAGGCTTTTTCATTAGGACCCAGAAGCAACTGATTATAAGAAAAATGTTTTTCTTAAAATTGTTTGAGACTCTACAACTTGCCTTGCTATCTATTTTAAACGCTTCTTTGAGTTCAAGTTTCCTAGTTATATTAGTGGAACTACATGCAAAAACAGGGCTGTGTAAGATAAGAGATGACAATGTGACTGGTACCACACAACACTAATCCTAATCGTATTTATAATTCTTGAGTGTAATTAGTCTAAAAATATTTGTGCTTATCACAGAGGTATGACGTTCATAATGAAAACCACAATACTCAATGATTGTTGCTGACCCATAGTAAATGTTATAGTATGAGAATTTAATAGGGTTGACATGGGAAAGGAAAGATTCTGTGTGCAATGGTGCTAGTAGCACTAATGGTGTTATAAAGTATCACTTTAGGCTCGTATTTTCCTAACTGGAGAGGTGCAATGGCAGTGAAATAGTAATTTTTGTTGATGACAAACAGTGGCAAAAACTTGCAGATGTCCTGAATGTATCAATACTGGTCAAATACGTGGTTTGAGATTTTATTAAGTCATTGAATGCAACAATAACTTTTTAACTATGTCTGCTGGAATTACCATACAATTGTCATTTCACTGATTTTCAGTTTGGAAATGAAATATAAATGTCCCTAATAAGGATCTATCCATCATAATGAGCCACCATGAAGCTCATTTTGCAAAGGCAATCACCTAATGTCAGTTGTGTTGTTACAACTAAAGGCATCACTTGGCCAAAAAAATTATATTAAATTGTGAAGGGAATCAGTGCACTTTAACTGACACCCAAGTATACACTTTCAATCTCACTTTATTAGAAATCTAACATCTCACTAAATGAGGTTGTTTGGTCAAAAAATCAGGCATAAATTTTTTGCTGATTGAGAAAGGAAAGGCCACATCTGATAAAGTCTCCTTCTCCTGCCCATGTCCTGCCCTCTTAGCACTGGTTGTGATGTCAAACTTTCCCATTTCACATGCTGCAGAGCCATGCAGATATACAGCACACCCAATTACAGGCAAAACTACCCCAGATATTGACCCTCCTATATTCCTGGTTTTTGATCTGAAAGACAACCAGAAGTGTTGACAGCCTGGACAGACGTACACTCATCAGGGGTTGCTACTGCTGAGAGGAATGCTGCTCAGTGTGCATGTTCCTGTTATTCTAGATCTCAAATTCCCCCTCCTATGCTGCACTGGAGGAATCAGCGTAATGCACAGGGTATGTGATCACAAAGTACCACCATCTCTAAGGTCAGTTTATAGCTTAAAATGAGACAACTTCAGAATCATGAAATACCCTGGCAAAAATCAAGACTTGTGCTCAAGTCTAGCCAATGGCAGCGTGCCCCCAAAAAACTGAAAGAAAGCTGTATTCAGCTACAAAAAATACATTCAATTCACTTCACAGAGCGTTTAGTGTTGATTTGGTTAGTGCAAATGTGATATTTGCGTCAGATTCTTGTATCTTTAAAGTAGGTAAGAGAAAGGTCAGCCAGAAATTATTTCCTTACTTTTTTTTTTTTAAAGGGTCTGTCTGTATGTAGCATTGCTCGTAGAAATACCAGAACAAATTTTTGGATGACAAAATGATATAAAGACTATCCAAATATATTATCCCTCATGTTTAAATCTTCAGTAGTTGCATTAGCAATTAACAACTTCTGTTTCTACACCAAATTACTGTGGCTCCAAAAAGGTGCCCATGCTGTAACTTGTGTCTGAACCTGATGAGAGCTTTCTCCTGCATTCTGAACCAAAAGCCCATTGAACTGTGGAGTCTCACTCTCTCCAATCACCACTGCTTTTGAGTAAGGTCTCACATTTTTCCTGTTGTCGCTGTATGCTAACTGTCCTGCCCCCTCTTTCTCACTCTCCAAACCCTCTGAAAGGGCAAGAGAATCCTTTGTATTGAACTTGCGCAATTTTTCCTGTTGGTGACTGAGTAAGGTTTTTGAGGTGTGCTGCTGTCCTTTTGTTTTATTCCTCTATTGTCCTTTATTGTTTTATTCCTCTATTATCCTTTTGTTTTCTTTTAAGTACTTGAAGACTTGCGTTGGGAACAGACTAGAACAAAAGCCTGAGTTTTATTACATCTTCTCTCTCTTTTCCAAGTTTCTAATAGGTGAGGTTGGAGAAGACCACTCATTTCTCTCACAATGACAGCTTCGCAGCTCACCCCTGTGCTGGTTTTGGCTGGGGTAGAGTTAATTTTCCTCATTGTAGCTAGCACAGGGCTGTTTTGGATTTGCACTGAAAACAGGCTTTATAGTATGAAGATGTTTTCATTCTTGCTGAGCAGCATTTACACAGAGTCAAGGCCTTTTTTGCCTCTCCTACCACCACCCCAATCAGTGAGGAGGCTGAAGGTGTACAAGAAATTGGGAAGACAGCTGACCCAAGGGATGTCCCACAGCACAATGTGACCTATGCCATGGCCCATGGCACCATGCTCAGCACATCAAGCTGGGGGACGAAGGAGGAAAGGGGGATGTTCAGAGTGATGGCATTTGTCTCTCCAAGTCACTGCTACATGTGATGGGGCCCTGCTTTTCTGGAGATGGCTGAACACCTGCCTGCCCATGGGAAGTGGTGAATGAAGTCCTTCTTTTTCTTTGCTTCTTGCTTTACATATTAAACTGCCATATGTCAACCCACAAGTTTTGTAGGTTTTACCCTTCCAATTCTCTCCACCATTCCACTGAGGAGTGGCTGAATTTCTGTGTGGGGCTCAGTTGCCATCTGGGGTTAAATTGTGATGTGTCAAGGCTTAGTTACAAGTGGCTTAAAATGGGAGCCCACCAGTCCAAATAAAATATTTACTTATCACCTAGTTAATACTGGGCTAATCTTGCAAGTATTTGACAAAACATAATCATAAACAGGCCTGCATATGTGAAGAAGCCAAAAAACATCCAAGGACCAAGATACCAGTAATAAGAATTTGTTGCAAACTTTGCCAGTTTATACTACCTGCATCTTAAGTTATCAGTTTTCACCCCAAATTAATATACACTGAAAGGTTTTATAAATGCTACAGCTGTGTATCTTTACCAAAGGAGTTTGTGGTATCAGAGTAATCCTTGTAAGCCCTACAAAGTGTCTGATTCCAACAACATTTAGAGGAATTATAAAAACATTTTTTACTTTGCTGATGTTTGAGGGTCTCACATTAGCTTGCTGATTTTAAAATTTCATCTACAACCACTTACTACATTACAGGCTATTGCAAAAGCCACTTTATATCAGTCAGATCCATTATCAAAGGGGGTGATGATTTTATTAGCTCACCCTTCACCTGTGACAAAAACCTTGGATGCTTTGATCTGATAAAAAAATGTAATTCCAGTAAAGAAAAAATATCTTCCTAACTGAGAAACTTCTGAACAGAGAGAAAAAGAACTATTCCTGGCTACCGAAAATGAGAAGTGTATGAGTAATGCCATCATAGAATTGTAAATCTTCTTATTTCCAAAATGTTACTTTACATTATATTTTTGCAGTACTGTGCTTTCTTATTCAAATTCCACTGGGAAAAAGCTGTTAACATACATAGTTAACTACATGAGGAAACTCTATACGAAGAGTTTTGTGCACTGACTGCTTCCACAGCTTATGCAGGTCACTGAGGAGTATCAGACTAATCACAAAAGTAATTTCACCGGTGATAGCTTATACATGCAAAAAGCCTTAAGACTCAGAGCTGCAGATTTTTTTGCCCTGCTAAGTTACCATGCAGCAATGAAAAACTTACACAAATTACCTGGTTTTAATTTGCTACAAGCTAAAGTATGCAGTCTACCGTGAAGTATTTAGTTAAACTACAGTATCTTGGTTGTCTCTGTATTTGTTACCTTAGCAACTTGTAAGTTAAAAGTGTTACAAAAGTTTATAAGAGAATTGGTGAGAAATATTATTTTAAATAGCAAAAGAATAGCTTTTTTTTTGCAAAATCATTAAGAGAAAACAAGATTCTCAAGACTCTACAGAAAAGAGCTATGCAATATTTAGCAAATAAAAATTATTTGCTAATTTGAACAACTGTCTCCAATATTTTATGGAGTTTTTTTTTTTCCAAGCACAATGACAACCAAGATTTTACCAGGTTTTTTTTTCCTTTTTAAAACAAAACTTTCCACAGAAAGAGGATATTCCCTACCTATTTCAGCTGTCATCATAGAAGACAGTACACAACTCTGTACCATTTCTTCTTCGCCTTTCACAGCTTGAAGCCTTATATTTAAGGCAGCGGATTAGTCTGAACTCATCTGTCATGACTGTGGCTGGAAGAGGACGCAGCTGTGTCTTTGTGGGGAGTTAGAGTAGGGGATCACACAGCACAGGGGCAAATCCCTAGCTGGCATTAACTGATGTCATGCCACTGAAGTCCCCGCTTCTGTGCTATTCCAGGACGGCTCTGGCTCTGAGCTAATGCCCAGAAAGATGTGTTCTGGTCTCTGCCCCTACAGGTCAACTCTTCCTGAAGTTTAGGGCTGGAAGTGACTGTGGCAATTTGGATTGCACTCTGTGAGAGTGGCACACGCCAGCTTTCTAATGGCAGAGGAAGAAAGAAGCACCACCAGCACAGTCTGTTCGTGCTGCTTCTGTTTGTGATGCTGACACTTGATGTGCTGAAAGCCACTGCCACTGCATCCCTCCCTGTTGAGGCCACTGCACATCCTTAGGATAAAAGCCAAGCCACACTTTGCACTCTCCTGCAGAGATAATTTTAACCCCTACATTCCCTCCCTGATTCAGGATGAGGCACAATTTCTGTAGAACTTCCAGCTTACTTAAAACAATCACTCTAAAGGCATGGAAAGAATTTACACAATATCATAGGATAAGCAGTCCTATTAATTCACAGTATATTAGCTGAAAAGCTCTTGTTCTGTAGTGACAAAAACATTGATTTTCAATTAAGTTGTTGAATGTATTATCTCATCTTCTCAAAATGCTTCCTTTTCTGTGTTGCCTGCCTTGTTTCCTGACTTTCTCATTACAACTATATGTTCACCTGCTTACACTAGACATAACAGTAGTTTCCATATTATAGGATTTTTCCCTTTTATTTTTTTTTAAATTATGTTTTAATTTGTTTGGGGGGTTTTTTTTAGGAGAAAAAATCTGAGGAAGTCAAGGCTTTGGTATTGTAAAACTTCATCAGTAGGATTTTGGGGCTTTCCAAACCAAGGAATTCGTGCTCAGGTGCTTGTTCTGACTGACTCAGTGAAACTGGGACTAGTGAGTGTAATTCTAATGGGCAACTTCTGACTATCTCCAATATTTCTCAATACACAATACTCATGCATCTTTCAGCCCCTCTACGTATTTTAACTACCTATGTTTGTTACTTTGGGTTTTTGTGACTATTTCTGCTTTTTCCCTGTGTTCTCTTTTATCTTCCAAAAAGATTTAAATTAAACTTGACAATCTTTTCTAAGTTTAAAAAATATCTGTCTGGCTGTAACAACAGGAGACATAATTTTTTCAAGGTTTTCCCAGCTAGGGGCTTTGGAGGAAAACTGGCTAGGCTTTCAGTTTGCTTGGAGAGCTTGAAGTGGAAATAAAGTATCTGAAGATTCACACAGCTCTTGAGTCTACTTTGAAATCTCTTTTTGAAAGAAGCTATCTTATCATGTTAGGGGACCTCTGTGAATGGATCACAAAAGCACTGTTAAAAGGTTTAGTGGACAAATGCAGTTTTTAGATATGGACTTATGCATAGCCATGCAGTTAAAATTATTTTGATATCTGGGTTGGGTTTGGTTGGCTGGTGGGTTTTTTTTTGTGTTTGGTCGGTCAGTTTTTTGTGTTTGGATTTTTTTACTGTCCCTTAAAACATATGAAGTAATTGTTGCTTTCCCATCAGACACATTATCTTTGAAACACTGACTTATAGCTTGCTTCTCATTACACTGGTCAGTAAACACCAGGATAAACTCAGTATATTTTTCATGAAGTAAACATTTCTAAACTGCAGTTCTTTATCAGTGTGTAATTTTTTTCCAACTCACAGCAAAAGAGAGTAAATATTTGCGGGTGACCCCGCGGGCGTTCCCCCGGGCAGGTGCCGTCATGGTGCCTGTAGCACCCAAAGTGTCTCTGCTTGGGGCCACACGACAGCTCCTCTGGCCCACCAGACGCCCGAGCCCAGATGGTGTAATGGGTGCTGCACCAGAGAGAGCGAGAGGACTCCTTGTAGGGTGAATCCAGTGGGATTTATTGAGGGTAAATCTGAAGGTGCAGGTAGGGAAGAGGAAGGGGCAGGAACACGCAGGGACACATCCACACTGAAGGTAACCCTGGGCAAGGAACCCAGAACTGGGGAGGGTACAGGGGTTATAACCGGGGGCCAGGTGGGAGGGGTGAGGGTGCAGGGTAACCAATGAGGAAGGGAGGCCGGTGAGGAACCGGGGTGACATAACTGGGGAAGAGCCAATGGGAGAGGACTAGGGGAGTGGGGCTACACAAGAACCAATGAGGAAGCAGAGAACAGAGAACTCTCTAGAACAGGGGGCGGTTGACAGTTTGTTGGCAGTTGGTCATCAGCCTGGGGGAGCAGTGAAACATGGGGAATGGGGCCAGGCCCTCACTCTGAGCCACGTCACTGTGTCCTCCCTGGCCTTGTCCCTGTCATGACTATCTCCCCCAAATATTCTTTTGGCTGATGTGTTTTTCAGGAAACTCCTTTAAGTGCTGCTTTTGAAACATGTTATGTTGGCCTGTGGACGCAGAGATTTGAAATCAATGAAATTAATGGCAAGAACAGGATTTGATCTGAGTCACATCTGTATTAGGATTGAAACACTGAGGAAAGTCTACTTTAGAAAAACTCCGTTATTTTAAGTATTGAAACATTCCAGCAAAAGCATTGAACAGATAGTTTGACTATGTAATTGATCTTAATGGCCCAAACAAAAAAGAAAGGCACTGGTGCTGTTAACATCAAAGCTTGCATTCACAATCTAGGCCTTGCAACTGATAAGCCCCTTCTGGAAAAAAAAAAAAAGGAAAAAAAAAAAGAGGAAAAAGGGAAAAAAATTCTGCATATTTCAGTGTCACTTGAGTAAAACTGACATGATAAAAACAAATATGTGAAGAAAGAAAAAGCAAAGTGGGGTCAGGTTCCAGCTTCCAGCAATACTATAGCATACAAAGTCTTAAGTAATGAACTTCATTAAAAAGTAAATTAAGTATTTCTTAGGCAGCTACAAATGAGATTTTTTTTGCCATAGACTCTATTGAAATGTTGCTACCACAGTATCAAAGCAAATAAGCAACAGATACACGGAAAGCAATTCTGTTCAGATAAACATTTCTATTCTGCTGCAAAGCACTAATGGTTAATATAAAAACCATTTTTTTTCCTGTCAGATGATTTGCATTAGTTTCGGGGTTAATAAAAGAATTAATTTTTGTGATAATCCACAGAGGGATTCTACTAGCCAAGTGATAAATTAAGAATGACTAAAAAGTATTACCTTAAAAATCAGTAATGTTTCTACAAACTTTTCAGAGCAATTTTTATATTAGACATATGATAGCCCTGAACTCTTTCCAGAGATGCTGAGGACTTCCCCATTCCTAGAATTTCTGTGGAAGGTAACATTGTTTGTCTTCCAACATAAAACTTTTCAAATAAGTACAAACATATGTTATAAACTACATGCAAACACATACACATTTCCTCTTAAATGTATTCAATACCCATATAGATAGATCCATCAATCTTGGATATGACCTGTAATCAAAATATTGCCACTAGCTCAGGTAAAGTGAACTGAAAGACACATACACACCCTGGGAAAAGGAAAATTCTCACCTTACTTTAGTGGAGCAGCACAAAATATTCTCAAACCAGACATCTAAATAATAATTCCCCCTCAAATTATCTGCTTGGCATTATAGGATTTGCTGCTGCTTTGCAAAATCCCAGATAAAGAAATGAGTAGGAATTATCTTACTTTTTGAAATGAAAGAGAATAATTGAAAAATCTATATACTGAAGTACATATGTTTCAGAAAATATCTGCTCTCCTGAGTAAACCTTGAAAGCACAAACCAGAGTATTCTTGTGTGATTTTTTTTACCTATAGAAATTAATAAAGTCTGATTATTTGCCTCTTTTTCAGAACTATCTTTTTAATTCTTTCAAGCAGTTTTTTTCCCTTTTAAAGCCATTTCAATTCTGTTTATAGGGCTAGAAGTCAAGAATACAATAAGCATGCTACTTTCTGAAATAGGGGTATTTATATACATAGAGCAAACCAGTTTTCAATCTTTCAGTGACACACAGCACCCATTATCCACAAAATGAACAATTGCCAAGGTATACAAATATCTCTAAAAGGTAGACTTAGTGTGGTCAAAGAACCATGTAGTCTTTCAGGGGGCAGGATCTGAAGAATCCTGTGAATAAATCATGAAAACACAACCTCCTTTATCCTTATTTCTGAAAAAATTGAAGTCAGTTTAGCACATGGCTACAGTGTGTGGATGACTATGCTGAAATTCACTTCCACTTGCTCCAAATGCAGAAACTGTTCTAATACATTTCTTCATGGAAGACACGCAGTTAATAATTTGCTTTTTCACAGTCCCAGTTATGACAAAAATATTACAGCTATAATTTTAAATTTCTGATAGCCTGTACTAATATATCTCAAATCAACTAAAATAATGATATAATAAATAATATATTTTTTATATATTTAACCTATGTTTAATAGAAATAAGTCTCTATGTCTTGGCTTGACTGATAGTATTGACAGCAACATCAGTATGTCAGTATGTAAAGTGTTAAAAAAATACTATGGCTATCTATGGATCAATTATATTTTCGAAAATGAAAGAGCATACCTCTAATTCTTTCTTAGGGGGAGAAAAAAAAAAAACAACAAGGCTGGGCCTACTTTCTTTTTAAAAAGTCATTTTCTAGGTTTGCAGAGAGTTGAATTGCCATTCAGCCCTTGCCAAGAAACAACTTGCTGTTCATCCAGAGTAGTAATTCAATACATGGAACTTGACACAGCAAAATACTACAACATCTACTTAACTTCAGCACATGTTTAATCAATTTTCTGGGCAAGACACAGGTCTGCTCACAAGCTGCATTTAACTGAAATTCATTGCTTAGCAAGCGTGTTTCATTCTCCATCATTTTGTGGAAGCCTAAGGTTATCCTTGACAGTAAATACTCTTTTATTTATTTAAAGTTATTAATTGATCATGGAATCAAAATTAACTTTGAGCTAATCCTTCTGAGGACAAATATATAATCTCTTTGCATATATACACACTATATATATTATTATTATATTATATATTATTATTGAAGGCTTCAGAGTGACCCAATTGCAGTCTTCCAATACCTGAAGGGAGCCTACAAGAAAAAGGGAAAGAGACTCTCTACAAGAGCAGGCAGTGACAGAACAAGGGGAAATGGCTTCAAACTGAAAGAGAGTAGATTTAGATCAGATATTTAGAAGAAATTCTTTACCGTGAGGGTGGTGAGGCACTGGCAGAGGTTGCCCAGAGACGTTGTGTGTGCCCCACCCCTGGAAGTGTTCAAGGCCAGGCTGGATGGGGCTGTGAGCAGCCTGGGATAGTGGGAGGTGTCCCTGCCCATGGCAGAGGGGTAGAAACTGGATGATTTTTAAGGTCCTTTCCAACCCAGGCCATTCTGTGATGGTGATTCTGTGATATACACTTCTCTACATTCTACACATTCTACATTTAATAAATTCTATATATATCAGACAAAAATACAATCACTCTCCATTCAGTGAAAGTTTTGCCAAAGACTGCTGGGGTGTCATGACAGTGATGAACAAAGTTCCCTGTGTTTAAAATGAACTTCTCCTGAATATACCAGATATACATACCTTTTTTTAAAGAAAGGATATGTTCAGTTGGTAATACAGTCAATTCCCATTACTGATTCAAAAGCAGTTTCAGGTATTTTATATCCATGCCTGAATGTTTGTGACAAATTCTTTGAACTTTCAATCACAATTCACTTAGCCTATAAACACTTTTCAAAGTCTTTGTATTCTCTCATGCTGTGTGCAAGGCCTTGTGAAACTGTGAGAAAATAATGATTTTTCACAATATACAGGATTACAGAAAGCATATTGGGGAAAATTTAAAAATAATAATTTCGAGTACACAATTTTTTTCAGATTTTTTCCTTTGGAAGTAGATGAAACTAAACAAGAAAATTCTACACTTTTCTAAATTTAGATTGTTAGTTTACCATAAATCTTTTCCAAATCACTAATACATAAATATGGTTGAAATCTGATTGTCTTTAATGTTTGTGCCAACTGGCAGATGGTAAAAATGTTCATGATCAGAATCTGATCCTGTTTCTTTATTAACTTCACAGAGAGCTGGACTACTTTCTACATATGTAGAGCAGAAAAGATAATATAATTCTAGCCATAAATGCCTACCTTTTAGAAAAATGTAGCAGCGTGTAGTAATCCAACTGTCTAAATATGCAATGCAGCAGATATGTACACTCCATGCAACAAGGCAGACATGCAGCACTCACAGACAGATGGAGAAAGGCTGCACACACTGGTGTGGCTCCACTGGTGAGTAAGGAAGAGTCATCCCAAAGGGTTGTGCAACAATAGCAGGGACCAGAGGTTCAAAAGATCTGACACATTTGTAGAACTGGTAATGGCAGTGAAGCATCATTGTCTGGAATGCTGGAAAAGCGTCCTGGGTTGTAAGATATGGTTTGGGGGTATTCTATTTCCCATCTGTCAGAGGTGTGACAGTTAATGTTCTGTTAATTGGGCAGTTTGCTTTATCTCTTCCACAAACCAATGCTCCCTCTAGGAAATATCTGCTGTTTATGGGCCAGTGAGTGTCACTGCATGACTGATAAAATTCCATCGTCCCATTGGGAGACTCTCCACCCAGGGGGAGGAGCCAAGCATTCCTACCTGGATATAATCTGAGATTTCAAACACCAGAGCAGCCTTTTCCCACTGGATTTCCAGAGGAAGACCAGGCCCATCTACACCACCACTGCATTCCCAGAAGAAAACTCCACCCTTCTACAGGATGACTGCTTCAACAGAACCAAACTTGTCACTGCAGGAGGGCTGCAGCCCCCATTTAATGGGACTGCTACCAGCACCCTGACCAACAGGGTGTCAGGTCGTATTCTGACTCTGTCAGTGTTGTTTTGTATTACTGCATTTTTTATTTTTTTCTTCCTCAATAAAGAACTGTTATTCCTACTCCCATGTCTTTGCCTGAGAGCCCCTTAATTTCAAAATTATAACAATTCAGAGAGAGGGGGCTTACATTTTCCATTTCAGGGGGAGCTCCTGCCTTTTTTAGCAGACACCTGCCTTTTGAAACCAAGACAAAAAGACAAAGTGGACAGGGCTCAGCCTTACAGGTGCCTGGCACTGAGGCATTCAGAGGGGCAGAACACTTCTGCAAACTCAGACATTTCATGCTCTTGTTTCCAGGCCCGAGGCCCCTTCCCTCAAAGGGGCACAGCTCTGGGTTATGTCAGCTGAGCACAGAAGCACTAGTGAAACTCTCACCAAAGCCACAAAACCTCCCTGAGACCTGGCATTTCACATCTCCTGCAGAGCCAGTCTACCCACAGCTCCCCTCTAAGTGTTCTTACAATTAAGGCACAATAAAAGATGCTGACATGCTGAGCAAGCATTGTTCCTGACTCTAGTTATCCCAATTATTTTTTATGTTTTCCTCTTAAATGAGAAAGACATCAGGTGGTAACTCAAACACTGAGATAGCTATTTATGTTTTAGAACAAACAGTTTAAACAGTATTATATACAGATGTCTAAATATTTTGAAAGTATCTGTTTATGGAAGTAAAATGGAACTACCTGTTTAAATTTAGAGAATTTTATTTAAAATCTGCATGTAGAACTGAAATTGCTTGCTAGTTGATACACAGTGGTAAATGAGGCTTATTTGCAGAGTATATGAAGTGCTTGGATTTCTGTTTGAATTGGGAAAAGCAATACATTTGAATTTTCATTAGACTGCTCCATTTTTACAAAAATGATTCATTGTATAAAAACAGTAGTAAGTGGCTTACTCTCTGTCTTTGTCAACAGACAACTGGCAAATTGCTGGCTGCATAATATTTCTGTTAGACTACTTGTGTATGGAGATCTGACTGCTTTGCAAGCAATTTAATCAGCAGTGTAAATAACCTGTGTAAAATAACCAGCAGCACAAATGCCTTCAAATAATCAAGGCTCTTTAATGTACATAAAATAGGCTTTTATACCTACAATAGACTTGATCTTTATAACCATAGTTTGTTCTCACCTATTATACCACACTGTGCTCTGCAGTAATCAATGCATATAGAACCTTGATTCTCAAACCTACTCTTTAGTAGGTGAAATTTTTCACCCGCGAAGGACTGTGTCCACAATCTCACACTACTAATAAATTGCCAGAAGAAAATAAGATAGGATTACTGATGCAAAAGCTGGGAGCTAGGGCTGAAAATTGGACTGCATAAATAAAAATCTATCTATAATAATAAAAAAGTAGGTAATTTGATAGTGTTCTTGAAAGATGTCTCCTATTTTTCTTGGGCAATGAAAGTTCTCTGGGCTTTACAACGTAATAGAAGCTATTCAGATGTTTTAGGCAGTATAATGTATTCTCAAGTTTTCCCATTTTTATGTCTGTCTATATACAAATGCTGAATATGTTCATGATTTCCTTAATTACACAAACACATGAGTATTTCTCTATGTTCCCTGACAGATGACATCACACACTGAGAGGAAAAAGAGCTGGAAAACTAGTAGGCGAGTAGAAAAAGAAAATTAGGATATGATGTTAACATAAAAAAATTGTTGCAACAAGGCAACAAATTAAAATAGTTGTAAATATAATTGTTACCCACTTAGAGGTTTCTTTAGACTCTCAAAATAATCTTATATCTGAAAATCAAGCTGTTATGCTCGTTTTGATTTAAATTTTCCTTACCTGTACATTTCTGTCATATGTATTTTAAGATACCTGTCTAAATTTAAGAAAAAGTATTTTTATCTTTTAATTTTTTTACATGACAAAAATTGTATGCAAGGATAAACTTATTCAGTCTTGTACTTTGTAAAGAGTCAAAACCAGCTTTTGTTAAAAAGGAAATTATTAAAGGTGAATAGGTTTAAAAGAAAAAGCTTTCAAGGAAGTTAACTTCAGTTTTAGGCAAGCTGAACAGTAGAATGTGTTAAGATGCATGAAAGAGCTAAAAATACTTATTACCAGTTGTATGAAGTTAAAAGTTACACATTACATGAGCTTAAAGGTGTTTCAAAGAGCTTGACATCCCAATGTATAACATGGTCAGGCATTTTTTTTTTTTTTTTAGTGTTGAAATACACCATTTCAATGTTAGCCAACCTTTTTGATTTTATCTTCACCACACTTTCTCTTCCCAAGCACCTGCAATAAGTACCTCTGTGCCCAAGTCAGATATAAAATTTGGGGAGAAGCTGAAGTCCTGTCAAAGGCAGTATTTTGGAAATGGAAGTCCATTAAAGATATTGACTGGTAAGATCATCCCATTGCATTTCTATCTTTCCCTTTTCAGAGGTTTTGGTATTTCATCTG
>VWZV01011995.1:451078-488610 GCA_013397155.1 Irena cyanogastra | reverse complement strand
TAAGGCAGATTTAAATTTTTATAGTTACTTTTGGAGGAAAATATGTGCCACACAACTATCAATTATCTGCACAGCTTTCCATTGTGAGAAAAATTGTAGTCTGTGCTGATTTTTGTTGTTTTTTTTTTCCTTCCTGAAGTAAAGAAATTTCAAATAGAAGCAAAGGTGTGGAGAATATTGGAATTAAATTAGTGAAAAATTATAGTGTATGAAGTACAAAACACATTCTCTAGTGACAATTCCACCACCTTGAAAACCACTAAGAACCAGTTCCAGCCCTGAGCTAGGAGAGAATACATTAAAAAATGTCGTGTCTAATGTAAAAAGAGAAGCAATTAAAATCCGGCAATTAGTTTTAAGTGACTTGCAGGGGGTAAATAAGAGGAGACGAGAGCTGATCATGCAAGAGAAAGGACATAATTAAATAATAAGTAAAGGTATTGTGGACTGACTTTCACATCCCTGATTTTAGCTAGAATAAATAGCTTCATGCATCTCACCACCTGTCATAGGTGGGAACAATTCATATAATTTACCCCATCGTGCCTGCAAAGGAATATGTGTGGGAACTTGAGAAGGGGGAAAGCAGCATGGTCTGAGAATAGTTTTTGAAAAAGGCTATCAACATGTTACCAGAAAATGCATTCAAAGTTCAAAAATTTGTTATGTTCTTCTGCTTGCAAAATTAGGAGAAGTGAGACTGACTAGTGAGACTGACTACAGTGAGACCAAAGATGTCTCTAGGACAGTAACATATCTACAAGAGTGGATGAAAATACTTAAGAAAGAGTGAAGAAAAACTTAAACGCAATGCAATTATGGAGTGATAATTTTCCAAATACCCTCACACCTTGGATTTGTGCTGGACTTAATGTATCACACATCACTTCTACAGTAAGTAATATGAAAATTTTCATAGAAATTCATTTCATAGGAAGTTTTTCCTTTTCCTGGAAGCTTACTATTCTCCCTTAAGTCTCTAAGTTTTTATCATAAATCACAGCCAGTGTGGGGAACTTCCATTTTCTATGCTGTGAGTAAACGTGCTGCATGGTGTGCTCTCCACAGACATCAATGGCAGTAAAGTTCCTCACGTGCAGCTTGGTAAACATCATACACTGGGCACCAAGGTATAAAGGAAACCAAAGCAGACCAAAACTGTCAAAACATTTCTGAGGTCAGAATTTACAGATGCAGAAATATGTTTGGAGGAATTTCAGTGCTCAAAATAAGAGGATACACCAGTGTCTCACAAAGTGCAGCAGAATATACAACCTGCATCCTAGGATTGTACAAACCAGACCATAAAACTGCATTTGTAGATGTGTTACAGATGCATAATCTCATGTCAAGGAACAAAATTCTGTTCCCATATTAATATATCACAGCAACCAACAAACAAACAAACAACAAGTCCATCTTCAGACCCACAAGAAAACTAAGATTCTAAGTTAAGCTGAATTCCTTATCCAAACCTAATCCACTTTTAAAATGAACTTGTATCCATTTTTTCTTCTAACAAGGTTAATAAATCATTAATGGATTTTTGACTGACCTAACTTTTGCATGAATACTGACTTCTTCATCAGCAAAAATGGGAACTGGGATTAAAGGATATCCAAATATTTGGCAGGAAACTTCTAGCAAATGTAGAGCAGAAGTTAGAAGAAAAATGTATGGTAGGTCAGGAGCACTTAGACATACAGGGGAACTGTCGACTGTATTGCTGACTCTGTGACAATGAGTGTGGGATGGAACACTTTTTATGAGAGTGATGAGGGCTTTATCAGAGCAGAATCATTTCACAAAAACATTGAAATTTAAACAGTGTTTTCTCTGCAAAGTTTTCTTTAGTCCAAGGTGGAGATTCCCGTAAAATTTCAGAAAGAAGTGAGAGGACAAGGAAGAAGAAGCCTCAAAATTTACCATTTTCAGTGAAAGCTTCTGACAGAGTA
Source organism: Irena cyanogastra (assembly GCA_013397155.1). Lineage (NCBI taxonomy): Eukaryota > Metazoa > Chordata > Aves > Passeriformes > Irenidae > Irena > Irena cyanogastra. The sequence continues at coordinate 486,655 of VWZV01011995.1, read as the reverse complement.
CATTAAAACTTATTTGGGAAGATTTTATTTCATTTCAAGGCATTAAGGAAATACATTTTGAAACCTCACAAGTTAATATAACATTCATTTTTTTTTTTCTGGACATTCATTCATGTTTTCTGGATAGGTCTAATGACAAAGACACGTCAAAAACTGAAGCATATATGAAATATAAATGAAAATAGGAAATGCATTCATACTTAATAATTCCATATGAACCAGACTAGTTTTCTGTCAGAGTGGTAAGAGACTGAATTCATGTGGTTAATAGAAGCTAATCAAGTGAAAACAAAATCATGCAAAAGGCTGTTCATATCTTTCCTTAGTTAATGTGGTATTTTTTTGATGAAAATATTAGAGAGTATATAGGAACAGCATTAAGTGTGCCTAATTTAAAAATACTGTGCACCAAAAGACAATCCCAGGAGACCAGTACTCCCAGATATTAATTTATTTACTGCAGCCTGTGATCCATTTTACTATCCCTAACTTTTTTTGACCAGATTCTGATTTCAGAGATTGGATATTTTGTTCTATGCTGGTTTTTTGTTACGTATTGTTTTATTTTTAATCTTGCCTACTTCTGCAGCCTGTTTTTGAAAACGTGTCAGACTTTACCTCATTTGTCATCTTCCACTGTCTCTCCTCAGACTTTGCTTCACCAACTTTTCTTTCTCTAGAAAGAGAAAGTTGTGATATTGTATGTATTGTGTCACTACATACGTGATGTCGGTTGGTTATTTTTTTCCCTGCACTCTGTCTCCTGCTGAAGGTCAGTTTTTCACCAGGTTTCACCTGTCACACAGTCAGAAAATAGTAAGTAGGTGGCATTTCAAGGTATAATGTCCCAGCATGAATCTTTTAAAATGTAGCTTTTGAAAAAGTTCCTTAAAGGGACAGGAGTCATAAAAAAGGTAATAGCATTGAAGACACTCCTCTTATTTCACAGGTTTTTAGAAGACCAGTTCAATATGCTTGGAAGCAATTAAGTTTAAAAATGATATGATTTTTTTTGGCCTATTATAATTCATGGCCAATAATATTCAAAGTACAAATGTCCTGAATTTATGTATATACAGAACAGGTCTCCCAAAAACTCCTGGAAACCAACACATTTTTAACAGGAAATGCTGAGAGATTTCCATTTTATTTTGATAAAAAAGTTTAAACAATAACATGAAATGTTTTTTCCTACCAAAAGTGAAAATAAAAGACACCAAAGATTTGTTCAAATTTTCTCTTATGCTAATATTTTGTTTCAACTACAGATAAACACAGTTTCCATATAATTCAGCTGACATGTTTATTAGAGTCTTCTGCAAGAGCAATTTCCTTTCTGATATATTTTTCACAGATTGCGTTATTAAAGACGGAAGAGGAATAGAGAAGACAGAATCAAGATCAAATCTTTAACTGATAGAAAAGGATAACATATTAAAAAAATAGGAATATATGCAATATTTTCACAGCTATTCTAAGGAGCAATAGCTATATGAAGATGCTGTCAATTCCATTCACAGTAATAGACTGTCAATAGCAGACTTGAAAAGATAAAGCTCTAGACAACTCCATTTGGATAAGACAAAGAGAGAGAAATAATATTTGGCCCAAATTAAGCCACCGCTTTATGTATGACACCAAATCCAAATCAGCAGTAGGCTAAAGATTCATAATTTAAGCTTTTATGCCTGTTTGCATCAAACATAGATCCTTGTTCTGACAGACTCTCACAAAAAGGTGAAACCACGGATCTGGAGAAATGGCCTCCAATGCATATTTTCAAAAGCCATATCATGTTATAAGACCAAGAATCAAACCCTCTAAATCAAAAAAATAAATACAATAAAACTTTTTTTTAGTGTTTCATAGAAAAAATAATTATCAACAACACCTCCTAAGAGCATTTTTAACACATAACAAAATAACAGTTGCTTGCACAGCCTCCCTGCTAATCATATTTTAGTGCAAATAAAAAGACCACTTCAGATAAAATTATTGGAGTTCACAGAATATGTGTATTGTGTTTTATATAATTTTCAAGGACAGAAAATTGATACAGATATGGTATTTCATTATTCACCATTCACAATGGGTTAGTTAAGTGCCATGCAATCCAGTATCAAATAATCCATTTTGATTCTTGCATGTGTAGGTTACCCTTCCATAAATGTAATTTATGTTTAACTACATATATTGAGAATTAGTCAAATTATCCAAATATCAAAATTCCTGAAGGACAGTATCTCTCTCCTTTACTTTCCCCCTCTGCCCCCAAGTGTGGTGCAAGGAACATTTCAGAGTGCATTTACAAAATGCAAAGTGCTAGCAAGTAGAGTGTCATATCACAGTACCTGTTGGTAAAATTAGTACTGTGTGGTACAACCCACTATTGAAAACAATGGACTCAAAGGAATTAAAGATTATTTGACTTCTGCAACAAAATATTTTTCAGAGAAATTGTTTCTTGATTAGTGCTAACAAAGCCTACTCCCTACAGGCTTCTTCTACATTACTGCTGTTATAAGTCCATTAAGAAACTTCCACACAATTCTCAATTTGGTTCCCTCTCTCAGTCTTTAATTGGCATCTCTTCTCTTTCTCATTCCTTGAGTAATTCCAGTTACTTCTCCTGCTCCCTAATTACTGAGTGAGAGACAATTTTATGCCTGTTTCCAAACTATGCATGTACTAACTGGCCTGCTATGAAGTGGAAAGGGTTGGGGGAAGAAGCTACAGTATTGCCTTGTAAAAACCAGTATTTTTCAAGAAACTCACAAGACCTTCATATTTCAAGATGTGTTGCTTCCACTAATGATCACTCCACAGATAATTGAACAGAGACTCAGAGACTCAGCAACTCCATGAGCTTGTTTCCTGAGGAACCAAGGCACAGACAGACTTCTTGGCACCAGCCAAGATCTTGTCTCCTAACTCCAACTTTTTTTCTGGCCTCTTAATTTATAGTCTGATTTTAATAAGGGTTATACATATTTTTTTAGAGATCATAATTTTTATTAGACAGTTGAATTATGTCCAGAACAGAGCCAGGTCCACAATATTCTATAAAAATCCATAGATTCTGCTGTGCTTTATGTGTCACCAGAGAAGTTAACCTTAAGGTAAACTAATAAAAAAAAAAAAGCCAAAAAAACCCAAAAAAGCAAAACCCTATGGATTCCATATATATTTTTGTACATACATTGTCTGTAGATATGTTACAGATTTCCAGTCTTGATTCTGTCACAAAACAAGAAATTATGGCTTGATCTCTCCTATATGCATCATGTTTCCCTGCTAGCAATTATTTCACTGTAATCAGTATTTAAACCTAATTCATCATAACATACATTTGCAGAATCAGATATCCAGACTGGGTCACAGATATTAGTGCTTACATACAGAAATATTACTGTTAGATTCTAGGGGTTTTTCCTCTCTTTTGGATAAGCAATCAATTCTGTCTCCCCTCTAACGGGCACACAGTGTTCAGCTGTCCCTCTGCAGCCAGCAGCAGGGAATTGTGCTCCTGCTGCATAGCTCCAAGACAGCAAGGTGGCAAGTGATTAGCATGAGTCAGATAAGGCTGTGAGCAAGAGAATGGCTTGCATGCTTCTGCACTCTGATGCCTGCCTCTGCTTGATACTCGGTTTCATTTTTCTCCAACCCTGGGTCTAACAAAAAACATCTTGATACCATGTCCTCAAGCCCTCTTGTCTCAAGAAAAAGGGCTCATTTTTACCAGAGGCTTATGGTACTGAAATCTGTTCTCTCATTTTCTCTTTGAATGCTTCCAAGATAAGAGGTCACATTACCAGAACACTCAGTCTGAGTCAGAGCAAGCAGCAGATTCTCTTAGTCTCTTACTATCTTAAGAGTACTTTCCTAAGTTCCAGGCTATGATACAGTCAGCTGATAAGAGAGAAGCTTGTAGGTCTTACATATTCCACAGAGCCAGAAGCATTTCTGATTTGAAATAAGGGAGGGGGAAATGACTACAAGAGAGGCACTTTTTAAACAGAAAAAAAGAAAAACAAAAAGTTATCAGCATGATGTTACAGACTGTGAGCGAACTGCACTGCTCTTTAAACAGGGGAACCCAAAAGAAGTATTTTTTCCCCTGTATTTTGTTTACGCCTAGTATTTTGCTATCTTTCTTAAAAGTTTTCCTTTTTCACCTTTTGATCAACAACTGAATTTTTATGTTTGGTTTGGTTTTATTGGATTTTGGGTTTTTTTTAGTCAGTTGGTTTGTTGGTTGGTGATTTGTTTGGGTTTTTGTTTGTTTGTTTTGCCAAAGAAAACTTAATTTTTAAGCAGGGACTTTCATGTTCCTTTAAGAGAGATATCTTCCAAAGAGAAAATACATAAAATAATGGCTTACTGGTGAAAGTGATATTATTTACAACAAAACTACACTAAAACTAATATTTAATGACTTCTGCATTTAAAAATCAGTCAACTAAGGAATTGCAAAAAATAATTAAAGCCACTCTAAATATCAATGGGCATCTAGAAGGAAATAAAATGGTTTTCATTGATCCAACATTCAGAAATGTTTATAGGTTCAACCCATGACTTAGAAAACTGAAATCTGATTTTGAGCAACATTGAACAAATATAATGACAGAAAAAAGAAAAAAGGTTCCATAAGGTCAATTTTTAAAAAAGGTAAAATTTTCCATTGTTTTATTCCAAATAAATTCATGGTTCCCTTTAGACATAAATTTAAAATTTATCTCTTTAAAAAATATAACAATCATAGTGAGTCAAATCAAGAAATCCAATGCTATAAAAGACAAGGACTCATGCATTGGAGGGTGGTATCATCACTTATCAGCAGGCTGTTAAGGGTTTTTCATTTATTAATTATGTCCAACAGAATCACATTTTCGTTATGTTATTTTACAGAGAGAATAGCAGTATGTTCTCTTTTTTTTCAAGTTTTCTTTTGTAGATAATGATTTCTTTTACATTAGTTTAGATCCAGTATATTTGTTTTTTAATTACTTATATAATTTCTATAGTGGAAAATCTTTGAAATAATGTGAATATGAATATGATTTAAAGTAGAAGTCTTTTTATACTTTTTATATTTTGCAAATAAATTCAGTTTAGCAAAAGTCTGGATTAATGGTGATATCTTTCTCAAGATTTCCTTAAGAGCAAGAGAAATGCAGCTAATACAGTTTAATACATCTCCCTTTCAAACAAAGAATTTCTTCAAATCTATTCCAATTTTCTCCTTCCTTCTGTTAATTATATGTATTAACTAGATAATGCAGTTTCTTACCTGTAAAGACAAAGTTTTCAAACTGCAGATTATTCATCTGCTCTGAGACAAAATCCATGAAGGAGAATCTGAATTTTACATTGCCATAAGGTTTCTTTCCTCTTTTCTACAACAAATATTTGAAAGTGAGAGGTTTAATAAGATCCAGTTGAGAAGTTGAGAGTATAAATGCAGTGTGTGAATTTTCTTATTTGCCTAAGTAGGAAAGCTTGTAGTTTAAGTAGACAGCTTAACTTTTTTTTTCTTTTTTTCCAGGAGGAAAGTGACAGGAAGAAAGAAACCATCTCTGCAGAGATTGCATCCCGTAACTAAAATTTGTCATGCTCAATATACTCTATTAAAATTACCTATTATACTTTACTCTGGGGACTGAATGAAAATTATTAACTGGTAGCACTAAGAAAAGTGCTACCAGTTTGCCTCTTTGGTGGGTGGAAAGGTTGATGTCCTGTGCAGAACATGAAAAATCAAAGTGTAAAAGTACAAACCCTAAGTGCTTTCCTTGGAAATTCTCTGGACATTGTAGGAAACAGTGTTTTGTAAAACAGCATTCAACTTGCTTCCCTTTCTGTAAACATACTGAATACTGCTGATGTGGTTAAGATTGCTCAGTTCATTTTAAGCCATAATGACCAACAGCTTTAAGAATTGCAGATTACAGCCACCCACCTACTCAGTGATGAACGTGTTTCTGTGTGTCACAGGCTGACACCTACTCTGATGCACCACTGAGAGAAACTTAATCCTTAGCTGTATCCACCCAGAAGACCACTAATTGCCTTTAGATATAGACTAAACAGAGGAGGTTTAAATGGGACCACATGACCAATGAAGCCATTGGCAACTGGTGCCACTCATGAGAGTTAGAAAGTGACAAATAATGAAGATGTTGACACCTTAGTGGGAACACATCCATGTGTGTCCATCACTGAGGATGGTTGAGTCCCTGCAGGCGCTGCCAGGCCACTAGCCAGGTCTGGGACACACACACTGCGTCAGAGGGAGCATTCTGGACCCCAGCATTGGTCACAGCCAGACCAGGGCAGCAGGGGCCTGAGTTGGTGGTCAAGTGTATTTTCAGGGCAAATTCTGTTTAGCATCATTCTGGTTTAATATTTTCAAGATCCTCAATATTAAAGTGCTTGTTAAACGTTGGAGTGAACTGCAATATTTGTGAGAAAAGACTGCTCTCAAATGCATAATAGGAATGAGTGAAAGAGAGTCTAGCTTGGCTGCTTTCAGAATAACTTGGTGGTACATCAGGGACCTATGTTTTTGTACTTAGTAAAGTGTTAAGACTACTGGATGAGAGTCATTAAAACAACTCTGATGAATCTATGAGCAATCTGCTAGTAATGGAAATGTCTTGAATTTTATGAATCTGATATTTTCAGGACAATCAGGTGATCAGGTTCTGCTTAACCAGCAAGATTTTCTTTTAAAACCAATCAGGTGATTCTTCCAGTGGATGAAGGTTATGGATTTAGTCCACCTGGACTTTGGTAAAGCCTTTGATACTGCCTCCACAGCACCCTCCCGGGAAAACCAGCAGCCCATTGCTTGAACAGATGCACTCTTTGCTGGGAAGGCTGTGCCCAGAGAATGGTGGTAAGTAGTGACACATCCAGTCACCAGTGAGTCACTAGTGAGGTCCCCTCAGTATTGGAGCCAGTGCTGTTTAATAACTTTATCAATGATTTGGATGAAGGAATGGAGTACATCCTCATTAAGTTTGCAGAAGACACTAAGTTGGACAGGAGCATTGATCTGCTGGAGAGTAGGAAGGCTCTGCAGAGGGATCTGGACAAGCTGGATCTATGGGCTGAAGACAACAATATGAGATATTCAACAAGGCCAAGTGCCAGGCCCTGCACTTGGGTCACAACAAGCCCCTGAAGTGCTACAGATGGGGGCAGAGTGGCTGGAAAACTGCCCAGAGGAATAAGACCAGGAGTGCTGGTCAACAGCAGCTGAACATAAGCCAACATGTGCCCAGGTGGCCAAGAAGGCCAATGGCACCCTGGCCTGTATCAGACATAGTGTGGCCAGCAGGATTAGAGAAGTGACAGTCCCCCTATACTGGGCACTGGTGAGGCTGCACCTCAGGTCCTGGGTTCAGGACAGGAGGATATGGTCTCAAGCTGTGCCGAGGGAGATTCAGGTCGGACATCAGGAAGAATTTCTTCATGGAAAGGGTTGTTAAGCATTGAAAGAGACTTCCCTGTGAGGTGGTAGAGTCACCATCCCTGGAAGTGTTCAAAAAATGACTGGGCATTGCACTCAGTACTGTGGTCTAATTGTAATCGTGGTGTTTGGTCATACTGGACTCTTGTAGGTCTTTTCAGTCTCAGTGATTTAACGCTTCTATGTTTCCATGTTCTTGTAAGTACTATTCCTGTGCTTAAACGAATAAGCAGAATGGTAGCAGGGTGCATGTATGCCCATGACTATGTGCTGAACTGTTGTTAGGGTTTAGTGTTTTAGCATATATTTTTCTGATGACTCTGAGAACAGTACCTTTACAATGTAATTTTTCAATTAATCTTGTATACAAAGGCAATATATACCAATATTTTAAATGCCATTAATAATTTGCAACATGTAATAATAATGTTTAACTTTTGGGCATTTTTGACAGCACCTAATACATTATTTGCAAATAATTCAGTAGTTTCTGGAAAGAAGGGAGAAAAAAAAGTTGATCCTAAATAAAGGTAATAGTCCATACAGATTTAATTGTACTGTGTGAAATGAGGGCATATGCATGAAAACCTCTTTTGGGAATACTTGACTTTTTTTTTTTAATCTATAAAAATATAATTTAAAATCAAATTTATAGCTTAAATTCTCAGAATTTTGGCTTAGAAGGCTTCTTGTCTGCACAAATGCACATAGAAATGGACACACATACAGACAGTGATCACCTCAGCTGTGAACAAGCATCTACACCTACAAAGTGCTTGTGGAGCTGTACAGAGGTGGGATTCAGGACAAAACTGCTTGTAGTGGAAACATTTCCTTGTCCTTACAGTGCAAGGTTGTTTGGAGACAACCTTGAACTTTCCACTAAACATTCCTTATAAATGAATTGAGGACAGCTACATTCTCAATTCTCTGCTGAGCAGGAGTTATTAAGTTTGAACAGCTTTTGAATGCATCCATGTGTGTTTTAATGATATATTCTTGATACCTCATTGCTCTGGGAATACATCTATGTTTTTGTGATAGTACTATTCTGCACAATCTTCAATACCTGTCTGTGCTATTAAAACATTATCCAAACACAACTTGCAGCTAGAGAGTATCTAAGTGCATTCTGTATCACATGGTTGTTACCTATTTTAGGCTATAAAAATAAGGCAATAAAAATACCTTATGATCAAAATGGAAAATATTGCTTGGGTACAAAATTGGGTAAATGTAATTGCTTCTTTTGGGAAAGAAAAAAAATAAGAAGACAGAAATCTTTTTAAGGAACAATTCTGCTTTTTAAATATTAGAGCTAGTTTCTTCTGAGTAGGTCAAAAATATGTAGAATAGTCTTCTAAGCTACAGATCTAGATTAAATAAATGGCTTCCAAACAGGAATTCACAAGTAAATAATCCACAGTTGAAAAACTTCTTTACTGGAAGTAAAAATTTTCCTTATAATACTGGGACAATATTTTCTTGAAAAGAAAGATTGTGGTCAGCTTTTATAAAGGATTTTGAGGCATTTCCCCCTCTGTCTTGGCAAGAGGCTCTCTTTAAAGGAAAAATCATTTGTAGAAAATCTTTGATGGCACTTTCTTTTATAAAAAGTTTCTAAGCATTTAATAAGTTGTTTGGCTTTGTCTAGGCTTATAATTGTTGGGGTTTTTTTTTGTATTTATCAGAGGTGGAGGTGTTAAAGGAATTTTCTATTAAGTATTTGTCATGTGTTTGGTACTTAAAACACATGGCTTTATTCACATGCCTCCCTTGTGAGATTTCTTTTGTCACTTTGTAGAATGGCTTGTTAAGTGTCTCTTTTTGGTAGGTGTGTCACAGGCTACCTAACATTTAGTTCCACATCCTGAACCATTTTCTGTGAAGGTTGTGTGTTTATAGGTACTATACTGTACCCTGATAAAGAAAGATGGCAATGAAGCCAACTGGAAATTTATCTCTGTTCACTGGCCTTTTATTCAGTGATTCAGAACATCACAGGTGCAAAAGAAAAAAAAGCATCTACTTGATCACAGCACCAAATTGATCTAAGTGCAAAAAAATGGTCATATCTGTGCAATATATAAATTACATCTATTCATTATCTATAACAGTGGAAAATTTTATAGAAAATATTATTACATTGAAAGGCAAAGATATAGCTTTGGAATAAGAATTCAAGAATTCTCATTCTCATATTGTAAATTATGAAATATATATATAAAAAAATCTAACATACACATTTTTAGTATCCAGGCTCCATATAATCTGCCCTAAAGACTTAAAGGCCAACATTTTGCTTGAAAGTAGTCTTTAGGTATAAGAGAATTTTGCATTAACTGATTGAAACTGAAATGCTTTCTGAATCCAGTGCCAGCTTTGTAGTAATGAACTGGGGAATTTTTGTCACAAAGAGAATAGCATATGATATTTTCATCTTCCTCAACTCCACTTTCAAGATTCCAAGATGCCTAAGAAATTTTATTTCAGATTTTATGCTAACAAAAGTTCATCTGAATATACATTCCAATTAAATTTTATGTTTATTTATATGAAAGGCTATTGGCATTTTTTAAAAAAACCTATTGTACCTATAAGGTGATGAAGAAGCTACTCCTTTTCATTTGGATTATTTTGTCATTGATTACAAGAGAGAGCTAACATCAATCTTACTTTGTTTCAATGAAGAATACAAACTATGAAGGTCACTTGCCTATGACATTCCAGGAACTATTTCATTCCATTGTAAAAAAAAAAAAAAAAGAATTCTGGCACAGTACTGTGCAATCATCTGGCCTTTGACAAAATGTTAGTACTAGGAAGTGTTGGAATTTTTAAATTTTGGTCTTTTAGCGATGGCAGGAATTTTTGTTTCTTTTGGCATTTTTTTTAAAGGAAGAACATTCAAGGAGTGTTAAGAACAGCTGGATTTGGGGTAGATTGTAGTAATTTTGTTCACAGCCTTGTTTTCTTTGTCACTTCTGCACCAGACAATTTTGCCTTGAGCAGATGATCATGTGAAACTACAAGGCACTTTTTTATCCAGCCACTACAAGGAGAGGACAGAGACTTCACACTTTTGTGGGTTAAGAACTAGATGAAAGACCTGGCAGCTTTTTCAAAGCTCTGTTTTGATCATGCTGTACTTGTAAGAGTAGATGTATAACAGACTCAGATGTTGTATTGCATTGAAGTAGCTAGCACTGAGAAATTTGGGAAAAGGACCATTGCAAAGATGTACTAGACAGTAAAGACAGTAGTTGAGGACAGGATAGCCTCCTATAAAGGACATCAAGTTATACTAGAACTGATGTTTTGCAGAGCTGATAAATGGGAAGAGATAAGCCACTAAAATCCAATAAGAGCTATGCTGGATATGTCTCAAATACAGAGAGAAGTAAAAAAAAATGAGGAAAGTCTGTGAGGACCAAGTGTCAAAAGAGAATGTGTGATTAATCAATCCATGAATGAGCATGTGAACATGAAATTGAATTAAAATATCTATCCAGGAAGGAATCATTATACCTACAGTCTAGTAAGATACCTAAATATAATAAAGGATACAAAACCAAAAAGCTCAAATAAATTCAAAAGTAAATATAAATATAATAAATATTTTGATATTTCTAATGCTGAGATTTTTATTAATTTAATCAGTAATAAAACTAAAGATTTTACCTTTTAAGCCAGAGGAATAGGCTAACTTCTACTTCCACCTCTTAGCATAGATTTGCCATCCCCAAAAATCTGATTTATATTACATAAAATGAGCAAAAAGGAGAGACTAAACTGAATGATTTTTTTAAAATAAAGGCTTTCATTAAATATAATATTTTTCTTGACTATAATAATTTTTATGTAGCCTCTTTTCTACTTTATTTCTGAGCAGTTTTAATAAAAGCAAATGAATATATTAATAATGTGAGTATATACTAGAGGAAATTTTAAAAAAGAGAGACAATAACTTTGCAGCTTGGTGACCAGAGCACTGAAATTATATCTGCTATAATACTGTTTTATACCAAATGGAGAAAATGAAACAGCAGAAAGAGAGTACTCCAGAGTCCAGTAGCTCAGAGGCTGCAGTTAAGATCTTGACTTTTACAATTGTTATGATATCTTTGTTCATATGGAAAAAGATATGCATGTGACTCTCCCATATATGTGATATAATACCTCACAGAGGTTACAGAACCAGTTAGGAAGGAGGCTCTCCCTTAAGGACTCCACAAGGAATTACAAAATCCTCTTGTGAAACCACAAAAAAAATCCACAAGTTCATCTATTTTTCATTTTTCACCTGCTTCATGATGTGTTAGCTATGAAGTACTACACCTGAAATGTTTCTAACAACAGCAGCATGAGGAGCAAACAAGAGGAGCTTAGTTTTGACCCAGTCCCAGAGATCTGATTTCACTGGCAAAAGTGAAACCTGGTGGGACAAATTCAGTGTCTGGAGTGCCCAAATGGGTGGTTACAGCTGATCACCATGTCTCCTTTTTCCCCATCATCCTGAGCTTTTAGTTTATTTACCCCACCTGAAACTTCCACACCTGATTTTTGAGGAGGCTGTCTTCAGCAGTTTGTTCAGTCTGTTGGGGAAGATGCCCCACTTGACCGGGTCAGGGTGGATCCAGTCTGTTGCACGAAGATTTTGATCCTTTAAGAGAGCCCCACGGTTGTAGAGCCTGAAGCCCTACTCAAACACCAGCTATGCAAACTATTGTTGAGCCATAAAGTCTGCTGAGTCCTACTAATGCCCTTTCTCCTCATTGGCAGGAGTCAAACACTATGTGTGTGCTGTTGAACACTGTCCACAGAGCTCTTTACACAGATTTTGGCAATTCCCAGATCACTCCAGTCTATATTATTGGTGCCTATGTGGAATAACTGTAGAAGCACTAAGCTGGATGAGGTATTTGTCACCTCTCAGGGAAGTCGTGAATGCAAGCCCCCAGCAAGAAGCAAACCTCTCCAGGGGACAAGTCTGGTCAGCAGGTGAGGGTCTCTGCCCCCTGTGCAGTGGTTCTCCTGCCACCACCACACATCACTTCCTTTTCCTGGTCCTGAGTGGCTGAGACTCAGCCACGAGGGATGCTGCTCGACAGTATTCCCAGCTCCTCATCAGCTACAAGGGTGGTGAGCTGATTCTGCAGCTGCAAGTCATCAGAAAAAATGATGGAACAATCCTGCCAAGATTCAGCTGTTAATCAAACTCACATGCAATTGTTCTGCAGAGAATAATAGGGGCCTATTTGTAAGTGGGAGGAGGGAAAAATAATGAGAGAGATGTTAGCAGCTGATCTGGCTTGGGTTTTGAGCATTTTTGCTAGTACAGATTGAAACTAAAGTATACAGACAAATCTGTCAGTGCATCAAATTGAGGAAAAGGCTAAAAACAATAAATAGACATTTAGATAGATAAAGATACATAGAGATTTATTTCATGCTAATGATCCATTATGATCCAAAACATGCTACTGCTTGATAAACAGTAAATTGAGAAAAAATTACTACAAGGCACGTTATCTTGTTGGTTACAGCCAGAACAAAGCAGGGATGCTTTGTTCTCTGTGATACTGAATTCCGTGAACTCCATGTACTATATTCCCATAGTGCTTTTATGGTGATACAACACAATCATGTCTGTCTTATAACTCTTACAGACAGACGTCATTGAAAATTCTAAAATCCACATCAAATAGCAGAAGCTTCAGCTATCTAAATACTTGAGATACACTTCAGAAAATGAAAAGGAGGCAAAAAAAAATCTGTGAAAAGAGGAGGATTTCATTGCCTTCCTCACAATAAAAAGAACCACTTGATCCATTATATCTTTTCAGGTTGGTTTTTTTGGGTTTTTTTTGTCTATTCTGGTGATACCCTTAAATGCAACTTTAGGGACTGCCAAACAAGGTGATAAAAGTAATACAATAACCAGAGTATTCTGGTTTACCATTTGCTTAGATGATGGCAATCCTAAAGCTAGTGAATAAATATGAAGTATGGGGAATTTTATTAAGTAAGATACTGCAATCTGTTTCTTTTGCCCTATACTTTTTCCAGCTAGTGTCAAAAATAAAGAGTAAAGAATATCGTACTTCTTTCTGCAAGAGGGGGTTAACTACTGAGTTTGGTGAGATGCTTGAAATTCTGAAAGGGATAAGAAAGAGGGCAAAATAGCACATTGCTATGTGTTTACCACTGCTCTTAGATGGGATTGTTTGACGCAAATATTGTAGCCTTTCATAAGTAAAGGTTTCAAATTCACTGCAGTTGTGACCTCAGCACTGAAGGCTTGTGTGTCAGTTACCAGTAATTTAATACAGACCTGCAACTTTGAGGTACTGTTGACTGTATGAAACTGCATATTCAATATATTATTTAATCTTTCAATAGGATGTTAATTTGCCATGGGTGGAAATTTGGGTGATTATTTTATATACTTGAGAGCCTTGCACATTTTTATCCAGAAGTAAAACATTTCTACTTCTCTATATAACTCCTGTGTTTTAAGCTCAACTTCTTATTCGATCTATTTCTGTATTTGTTTTTTGCTTGTAACTACATGGCCTCAAGTACATTGCTAAAATTATTGCATGCCATTGAAACATGACTTTTAGGAATATAATATGTTCATTGCTGTTTAACCTAGTGGTTAGGATCTCAATTTACCAGTGGGAAGTGGTCAGGATAAATTATAGTCTTTCCTAAATTTTGGACCTTAAAAAGTATTCAAAAGATTTTATGTGACATCTTTTCCTCACAGGGAGATAAATAGAATTATCTAGTTAGAGCTGTGCATTCTGGTTTTCTGTATTTATTTTCTAATATGGAACAAGATTTTGTTACTAACTAATGCCTTAAGACGTATTTATTTGCTTATACTTCTAATTCTATATGGTTTAAATTTATGTCTAGAAATAAAGGGAAACATTTTTCAAGGTATTTAAAAAAATGTACATAAGGTTTCCTAAGTTTCCTATCAAGGTTAATTCCAACTGCATGTATATTTCCTGAGTAAAACTCATGCCTTTCTAAGGGTTTTAATGTTACATTTGTTCACTTGGGAGATGCTGGCCAGCAGAATTTAACTATCTGAAGTACTAAAAGACTCCATTAAAATGCCCCACTAATTATTTTTAAAAATTGAAATAAATTATTTATCCTCTTCCTCTGGAAAATAATCCTATTTTGTTACCAAGAAAAACCCCAAGTAGATATCACTTGAACATTATTATGGTTCTTTGTACTGCATCTCCAATTGGACCACTCAGTCACTCAACTCTTACAGCAGAGACTGGTAGTGGTTCCATATTTGACAAAACAGGCACTAAGCTGCAGATTACCTGGGGTCTCAACTAGAGATAAGAAAAAAAGAAGCAAAGGCAGGATATCTGGGACATAGCCACAACTAGTATTGTGTACCTAAACAGCTGTACAAGAAGTTCTGCAGCTGCAGTCTTCAGTAAAATTTCTCTTTTCTCTCTGATATATCCTACACTTCACCAGAGTTGGGTGAAGCAGTGCAGACACCTATGAAACCAAACAAGTGATTTACAGAATCAGCTTCTGTGAAATACCAAAGAGAATTGTGGTTTTAAACTACAATCAATACAGAAATTACAAATGAATATAGAACAAAGTAAAGTAAATGAAAGAAATTCTAACCAGACCAAACCAAACCATGTTTTATGACAATTAGTTCATTCTCACTCCAAAACTGAATTCTGCAAGACACCAGAAAACTAGTAAGATATATTAATGGTATTTATGTTGTTCTGAAGAAGTTTTACCTGATCCAGTCCCCAGTGGCATCACAGCAATAATATCAGCCACTTTCACTACTGTGTTTCATTCACTTCTGCATCTCTCATGCACGGTTTATTTCTGTGTCTCAGTCCTTTGTTGTCTACTTGCTCTGTCAGCTAATTTAGTGAAATCAGGAATATTTCTTCATTTCTTGCAATTGTATTTACAAGCCACCATTCATTATTTCTGTTTTGTTTTCTTTAACATGATCAAACAAAATTGAACTTTATCTTTCAACACAAAGGAGTTGGCTAGAACTGGTGTAATACAATTAAGACAAATACTAATCTGTACCTGCTGAAAATATATATAGAGAATTTTGTCGTACAGGTTAAAAGAAAAAATCCACAATACTTGTGTCTAATACCTTATGAGTATCAAAAGATTGATCTCTGATAACAAGCACTTTAACATTAAAACAGATAAAGGGAATATTACTATGGAAGATGTGACAGCACAACTAAGAGCTGTGTCTACTCATCTAATTAAGGATTGGATTATTTTTGTGCTAGTGATTTACATACAATCACTCCTACAGGAATACAATCTTAAACAGAACTTTCAAATTAGTAAAACTTTGGAGAACTGCTGATGTTTCTAATGGAACATTTGAGATTACACAAAAAATATATCTTGCCTAAGAAATTAGGGTGACTTCCCTTCCTGTGGAAGGAGCATTCTGTTGTACTGGATGTGGGTTTAAGACTCAACATGTGGAACCAGATAGGATTAGAGGACTCAGACAATTCAGTTAAATGAAATGTAGCAAATTTATGAGATTCAATAGGTCATAAATAAACCATTTTAGTAATAGTTATAATTTTCTCTTTTGCTAGGTACTTACACTCAAAAAGAAATTGAAGTATTAAACAGAAAATAATTGTAGAATTCTTTGCATTTAAAATTCCTTTCACCAAAAGGTCAGTATTTTAAAACTTCTATATCATCAGTAACACCTGTATAAAGGATATATTACTATTTAAAGAATGATAATAAATAGATTGTTGGAGAACAACAGCAAGTTTGTTGAAAATTCAGGGAAATTATGACTATCAGACTTTTTTATTGTTAAAACACTCTTTTTTTTCAATTTTTATTAACAGAATGGCAATGGTGATTCATCATGTGTAGAAAATGGTGTTGAATGGAAAAAGAAAAGAATCCAAAAACAACCCAGAGAAAATCTAGAATTATCTGATGGATATTCCGTGAGTGCCCAGTGTTTGACAATTACAGACTTTCTGAGCCAAAGATTATATTTAGACTATTGTGTTTAGCAGATATTTAATTGCTCTTCAAACTTATTCATATTTTCAGTTTCTAGACCATCCTCTGACAAGTACCTCCTCTGTTTCATTTCTACTTTACTTTGTCCTGGTGCTTATATTAAACCCATCAAAATGAAACATGAGTTCTCATTTTATGTAAGGTTATTGAAAGATATTAAAAAGTTTTTCATACAGCTCTGGAAGAGTAGAATCAGAAAAAAAATTTTAAGATGCATGCCTTTTAATCCACTGGGAAAAAATGCTCTAAATAATAAAGTAAAACAATTGAGTTATATTTCTTTCATTTTTCTCTCCCCCACAAAAATGTTTAAATTATTATAGATAAAAGCTTATTAAAGAAATAACATGCTAGATATTATTCTTGATGAGTTTTCAGCTGAAGCAAACTACAGAGAAGAGGAAAGAGGTTTAGATTTAGGTCTTTTAAGCTCAAAAATACCTAGAATTAAAAGAAATTTCCTTATTAAAACATTCTGGTACATGATAAAGAAAATTTAGAACTGATCCATTCTTATATTTTTTAAAAAATATAACTAAGAATTTTAAATGTTAGGATTATTCACATCTATATTATTGTAATCCTTTATAGGTTTTATATGTCATCATATATAAGTCATCATACATCACCATAATAAAGGTTTCCCTACAGAAGTGTGTATTAACACTCACACCACGTAAATGACATTGATTTTTCTCATCATTTAAGGAGAGTAAATTAAATATTTCTTTGACATTCACAGCACGAACATTGTTATAAATACAATTCAGGGGATCCTTTCTTTTTGAAGTTAAGTTCTTTTCTATATGAAACCTTGATGACAATAAAAATATATACAAAATTGAAATATTATTGGTATATGATATATTCATCTGAACTGGAATTTCACTTTAGGTGGGAATTGTTACTGGCTGGTACAGATACAATGTATGGATGGGTACCTACTGTGCACCTCTAGAGAAGAATGGGTAGTTAGCACAATTTGATTCTTGGAAATTTTGTTTTGTTCAAGTGCCTCAATGAGGTGGTGCTGAGCATTTTAATCATTGTAGTGCACTTTTAGCTCTAATAATTCTCCTAGTTTGGATAACTTGAAAAGTATCTTGCACAGGGCCATGGTGGCACACAAATCAAATTGACCTTTGCAAATACAGTGGAAATCTACAGAAACAGGTGGACAAAAGCTGAGGTATGGAAGAAGAAAAATATTGATAAACGAAGATATGTACCTTCCAAAATTAGGGTATTGCAGTCAATCTGGACCTTCTCTTATAGGTTGTAATTCAGCTTTCCTCAATTTTCTCTAAGGCAGTGTTAGTGCCAAATACTAAGTAGCACTGGTCTCCTGTTCATAAGAACCTTGTTTGAGAAAAACTTACTTTTCCTCTAGACAAAGTTTTGATTCAAATCACATTACACCCATTAGAGGTGTTTGCATACATTATTTGTAGATTCTGTTACAGAGAAAAAAATAATATATAGGAAATTTTGTTGCTTGCAGAGATCAAATACCATCTATATTTCAATTTTGCTGCATATATTCAATGAAAACAGAAGCACAAGTCTACAGAGTACTTTGCAGCGCTTGTCTTCTGGAACTTTCTTATGCAGCACGTCTTGTTTTTCTCATTTGAATTTATAAGTGTTCACTAGGAGGCCAGCACAATAACATAATTATTTATTAAATAATGCAGAACCCTACCAGAGAAGATACTTGGTACAAGATCACTATTTAATTAACCCATTTTAAGTGATCTTTTATTTGGCAGGCAATGCCTTCCAAGCAAATTAAGAAAAAGAAACCAGGAACAGCATAGTTTCTAGAGCCAATAATGTGGCTTGGGAACAATAATAGTAAAACTGGATATTGCAACTGCTTCAATGAAGTACATCTGAAGTACTTACTCCATTGCACAGGATATTAGTGCTGATAGCTGTACTAAAGTTAATTGGAGTAAGAAAAAATTTACAGTGTTATTGCTGAATCCTTTCTGATCCACCAAAAATAATAGCAATTTCATCCTAAGGCTGCATATCACATGTATTTTGCCATTCCTGTACCAAAATGCAGGGGTAAATCCTCAGCCATTTTCAGCCATTGCACTCCACTTAGGATAATTAATAAAACTGATGTGGCAGGAATGTTTATATTGATGGTTAGAGCATTTAATTTGCCACAAAAATAGATATGTACCTTGTAAGTCATGTCCACTTTGGAGACCCTCAAAGTAAAGCAATCTGATGTCACCATTTTTGCATCAGAAAGGTGTGGTGCTACACTCTTTCTTGATTAGTGGAATTTCACCAGCTACATTAATGAACAACAAATTCTTTCCTCTGGCCATTGCATCAAAGAGTTACAAGTTTGCCAGTTTATGACTGTTACAGTGCCAAGAACATTCATTCAATACAAAAATATGCACAATATCATGATTACCCATTGTCTCTCTTGGCACACTTTTTAATATCTCATCCTGCACAATGTCCTCGTAATAACATAACATTTTATCAGCTCTAACCAAATTAGTTTTTGCTTAGGAATAAAAGTATAAAATTGGTTATTCAAAGGAAAGGGCTTTGTTTTATTATTCTGGGAGATAGGCAACTGCTAGTGACTTGGGATTTTGCTGATATCCTTGATATGATTTGAAGACTTCCACCTAGAGTATATTCTGACTTTGAAGACACTGAGAGGGTGCATTCATGGGATTAATTTCTGATTTAACAGCAACCCTTTATTAGTGTGCAATTTGATACATTTCTGAAAAAACATTAACATCAGAGGCAACAAATATTGATAATACTGATATAATTACCTGTGATATAATTTTTAATTAGGTAATAATTTGATTTAGAGTCAAATCTATTTTTAAAATTGCTTTATGAATTTTATCTAATCTCATTTTCCTACATTTAAAGTTATCTCTTGGCCAATACAAGAATCTCATTACTACAGAACATTTCATGTGAAAAAAAATAAAAAAATAAGATTTCTTTTGTATAGTTATTATTCTTGATGTTCTTATTTTTTTTTGTAAGGAAACAGTCAAGCTGAGAAAATTGCTTTCTAGAAAATTCTAGAAATTGTTCCAAATATTGTTTCAAATATTTTTTTGACCATATATTTGCAATTATGTGTAAGTAATACCATTGATTAAGTACAGGAATATCTTTGCAGAAGTATTTGGCATTGAGAGAGAAATGAAGCTGTACTCAGTCTTCCAAAATTAAAAATCTGTATTTCTAGAGAGCAGTTTATCTTAGATATTTGAGGCAGATTTCCTAGCACGTTTCCTAAAATTGTCTTGAGTATTTCTATTAAAAAGAGATTAAATAGATTTATGTTCTACAAAAGCACAATTTTGAATAAACCCCACAACCTGTACTCCATATTGGTATAGTCAAAACTAGCTGAGTCTTCTTCCAGAATTTGAAATTCTTTTGCTGTCTTGTGAAAGATTTAAAAGCCATTGTAACATGGCTTAATTGTATTGTGGGTGACAAAATTTATGCCATCTCCACTGTTAATTAGCAGTCCACCTTGAATTCACCTACTTTGCTCAGGTGCTATAAAGGAAAGCACTTGTCTGACTCACCAAATGCCTGAAGCTCATTGAGAGAGCTGCACACCCTGCTCTGACATGAGCATGGCTGATGTGCCTGATCTCTTGGACACTGGAACCATAAAGCTGCCAACTGCTGACAAATCACTCAGAGCTCACCTGACAACAAAAGCGATACTGAGTTATCCATCATCTCATAAATAAAGCAATTACAACTGCCCTGTACTAATTATTAATTTCTACCCAACTGCAAATATTTAATATTTTCATCCTCATGTCACTCACTGCTTGGCAGCTATTTCCTCAGCAGAAGGCACACATTACCTGTGCTGTGTTGATGTTCACGTTGTTCAGTACATATTGATTTCAGGCCATTATGCAGCCAGTGCTATTTGTCACAGGGTGTCACAAAGGGCACAGACAGCTTATGAGACAAAAAAACCCAGATCTATTAGTGATGAATTCTTGGTAGAACATTAATATTTCAGCAACTAAGAATGCAAATACAGTTAAAAAATCAGCATTTAATATTTCAAGAGTGATTTGCGCTAATTGTGGATTATACATGGATAAACTACAGCCTTGGACAATTTCATTCAATAGAATTGTTCAAATTATATTGAGGGGAACAAAAAACACAAATTAAATACTGAAGGAAAAAAAAAGGTAGTAATGTTGAATGTCTTTTTCCCACCAAGAAAAGAAAACTAAACTTGCACTTGCAAAATCCACAGGATAGATTGGACTGCAAGATGGCACAGAAAAAGTCAAACTAGTTGAAATTACTAGTTTGGGTACTGGAAGCAGTATTTCTGTACAACAGCCTTAGCTAGGCCAATAATAGGCAGATGGCAGAGGAATGAAGTGAATCAGGCTGGATAACCTACCCTGCACTCCAAGCTCCTCAAAGGTCTCTGACTCCTGGTCCAGATAGTCAGCTCAGGGTGAATAGCCTCCAGGCAAATTGCAGCACACAACAGATATGGTTTCCTTAGCTGCTATTTACAGGTCTGCCTCAGTGTAATCACTAGCTCCCCCAGGCTCCAAGATGTGGAATGATAAACTGGGAACCATGGACACACTGTGACAAAAAGCCCCAATTTTATAATACAGTCAGGGCTCCCACCTCCTTGTTTCTTGGCTTTGCTGTTTCTTTCTGAGACTACCAGCATTTATATAAAATTAAGAATAATAGAGAATGAGGAATGGAGAATATTTTTGCTGCATCTATTTATTTAGCATGTCTTGACTTGTCTCCCTGGTATCTGTGTGTATTAAAAATAAGACATTATTGAGGAGAAAAGGTTATGTGTAACTTAGTGTTGATATGCAGTAAATAAACTATCCTTGTGGTCTGCTTTGAAGGAAAGGCAACCATAGATGTAGTAATTCTGAACATAAACATCTATTTCATTCACTATGAATGTGAATCACTCCCTCATGAACGCATGCAAATGAGCTGGCATTAACAAACACAATAATCATAAAAACGCAGTAACTCAAATTCTGATTGTATTTATGAAATCTTTGTTGCATTAATTAGCAAAATTATATTAAGCAAACTAAATCCACTATCTAAGCATTGTGGTGTATTGACCTTGGTTGGATGGCAGATGTTTACCAAGCCACTCTATCCCTCCCCTCCTCAGCAGGATGGAGGAGGTAGAAAATAAGTTTGAAGAAAATACATAGATGAAGATAAAGTCAGTTCAGTAAAACAGTAGCAAAAGCAAAAGTCACATGTGGATGCAAAGGAAAACAAAATAATTTTTCTCTACTTCCAATAAGCAGGCGATGTCCAGGCACATTTTGGGATGTAGGGCTTCAGTATGCATAATGGTGGCTCTGGAAGACAAACATAATATAATGCCCATCCCCCTTTCCTCTCCTCTTTCTTAGCTTTTATTGCTGATCAGATACCATATGGTAGTTTGGGTCATGTGTCCTGGCTATGTCCTCTTCCAAGATGTTGCCCACCCCCAGCCTCCTGGGAAGGAGGAATGTTGGAAAACTGACCTTTGTGCTGTGTGAGCACTGCTCAGCAGTACCCAAAGCACTGATGTGTTATCAGCACCTTTCTAGCTACCAAAGCACACCTCCAAGTGCTTTCCCCACTGCTGTGGGGAAAATTAGCTTCATCTCAGCCAGACCAAATTCACAACTTATTATTGAAAAATTGTAATAGACCATTTCACTCTGTATATGGTAAAAAAAAAAAACAAAACAAAAAAAACAAAAAAAACCACACCTTTTTTAAAATAGACCAAAAGATATTTAGTTAAAGCCGAAAGGCTTTCACTTCTCCCTGTTGCCCTCATTATCCATGAATATGGAAAAACAATAATCTATAGTTTCCCTTTCAAGTATACACACCAACTTTTATTTAATTTCACTTGGGGATATCATGAAAATAGAATGTTGATGCAGTGCAGATTTAGCTCGATGCTTGATTTTCAAGATAAGATAACTAGTGTAGAGTCTATATCCAGGCATGCGAAATGAAAAAGGATTTCTTGAAAGATACAAATGATAGCTCCTAGGCTAGTCCAAGTCAAGCAATCAGAAATAAGGTGAAAGTACTATCCTTATCAGGTCTCATTATGCCTGGTCATTGTGTTTCTTACTGTACCTGGGAAAACCCACTGCTCTGAGAGGCCCTGTGGAACGCTGTAGCAAATCAAGATACACTGCTTTCAATTGAAATTATATTTAAATGCTGTATTCCTTCATAAGTTTATATTCAAACTATAAATTCAGGTTTCTGTCTGGTGCTGTGACCACTTCCCTGGGGCGCTGTTCTAGTGCCAAACCACACTCTGGGTGAAGAACATTTTCCTGATATTCAACCTAAACCTTCCCTGACACAACTTCAGGCCGTTCCCTCATCTCCTGTCACTGTCACCACAGAGAAGAGATCAGTGTCTGCCCCTCCTCTTCCCCTCAAGAGGAAGCTGTAGACCACAACAAGGTCCTCCCTCAGCCTCCTCCTTTCTAGGCTGAACAGACCAAGTTACCTCTTATGGCTTCCCTTGCAGACATTTCTCTATCTTCTCAGACCTCCTTGGGATGGTCCCTAATAGGTTTAAATTGCAGTGACCAAAACTGCCCCCAGCACTCGAGGTGAGGCTGCCCCAGTGCAGAGCAGAGCAGAGCAGGACAATCCCCTCCCTTGCCTGGCTGTCCATGCTGTGCCTGATGCCCCTCAGGACACACTTGGCCCTCCTGGCTGCCAGGGAACTGCTGACTCGTGTTCAACTTGCCAGGACCCCCAGTCCCTTTCCATGGCACTGCTCTCCAGCCTCTCATTCCCCAGTCCATACACCCAGGGCTGCCCCACCCCAGGCGCAGAGTTGGACACTTGTGCTTGTTAAGCTTCATATATTTGGTGTAAATGGCACTGATTGTACATTTGCAACACAGCAATCAAGACTAGTAGCAAGGCGAAAGTTTGAATTCCCGTATTCAATGAATATCAGTATAGTTTTGCAAACAAATAATACTATTTTACTTGCAATTGGGAAAGTGACTTAAAAATTAGCATTCTAGTTTGTCTAGGGGGGAGTTCAGTCGTATATCTCTAACAGCACAGTGTGTGCCAGACCTTACTGTGGGGCTGACTTTCAGTAAGACTTAGAGAAACTCAGCAGCAGACCCTGGCTTTCCCAAGAGAAAGCAGCTTTCCTTTCTAAGGACATCTCTGTGAACAATTTTATGTTTTCAGAGAAAGACTGATAGAGGTTTTGTAAGCATCTCGTGTTCTCAAAATAACAGGTGCTGTTTTTCACTTTAGTTTGTTCTATCCTTGTGTGTGTTCTCAAAAATGCTCTATCTCATCCAATGGTGGTAGAGAGGGATTGTGTCATTTAGCCAATCAAATAATTGTTAGCGAAAGACCCTATGAAAAAAAGTCACATTATTACAATAAAAAGAGCCTTCTGTTTCATGGAAGCCTTAGAATCTTTCTCTTCATCCTCTAAGACAGGAGCGACACCTTACCCTGCTGGAGTTTGGGCCAGAACCTGCAGCAATAAGCCAGTTTTTCCTAGCTCTGAACCAGGATATCTTGGTGCGGCAGGGGAGGCAGGGAATATGTTATGGCATAAAATGGGTGTTGGTAGGTCTGGGCTTTCAGAGTGCTTGAAAAGGTAACTTTTGTGCTTAGATTTCCTGCAGTCATGAGCAGGAACAGATACACAGTTACAGACACCATGGGTGCTAAACACAGACTCCTATTTTCCTGAAACAGTAAGCATTATCATTTTGTCACAGTTTTTTGCAACCTTCAATGCCGTGATGAAATATGGAAATAAAATATTATCATTGATATCAATGTCTCTCAACATTCTGTAAACATTTCCTCTTAAAAGGAATAACTGAGTGAATGGAACTATTCCCGAAAATAAAGCCTGTAGCATCAAGATTACACCACGTATTATGCATCTGTATAACAGAGGCCAGTACAAAAGGAGCAAAAGGATATTCAACTGGAATTATTTAGTTTAAAAATGTGAAGTATAAACTAAATTAAATTAAGTACACTCAGAAAAATCTTGAAATCAAGATTTCTCAAAGCTGACTTATTAACACCCAATCTTAACAGTTAGAAGTAGTAAATTTAATAGGTTACTTATTAAGAATCTCTACAGATCATGTTTCAATTTAAGCTCTTAATGCCAAAAAATTAGGAACTAGTATATTTTAATGTTTATTCAGTGCTAGTTTCCTCCTCTATCTCAGTAGGAGCAACATCAAAGAAGAAAGTATGCAGGTGAATTTCTCAAGAGTTCTATTAATTCACACTTTATTTCATGCATTCAATCATTTGAAGCTGTGGTTTGAAAAGTTTCCCTATTTAAGCATTCATATAATTTCTCTAGGTATTGCCCTTTTGGTCTTCCAGCAAGTTATCTTCTCTTATCAATGTCCTTGTCTTCACCACTTTTCAGTCTGAGTTTCCAGAAAAGTGTATGTCTCTTGTCCTTCTAGCTTCTAATGACCAAACCTAAAATGAAATGCAGTTTGGACTTTTAAAGTGCAGCATTGGACTTTTTTCCCCCTGACTAAGGTGCAAAAATTTATAAAAGCAAATCCAATGAAAGTAAATGGTAATATCTTTACTATCTACTCAACCACTGAAATGGAAATGTTATTACAGAGTGCATTTTTTAATTCACCTGTTAATGAAGTGAAGAACAAGTGTAAAAAACGGGACAGTGCTCTCTTGCTCTCAGAGCTGCTGCTATACTAGTCAAAGGCCATGTGTTCCATTTATTACTCACTAGCTTTACCTTGAGCAGCTTTCCCACAAAAGGCAGTCTGTACAAGTACACTTCTGGGAATTGGTTCCACTGGGGTGAGAGCAAGGCCCAAGTTAGCTTTTAAACAAAGAGAGGAAGCCGAGAAAAAAAAATAAAAACAACCAGAAAACCACTGTTGTAAACATAATAATAAAATTGAATTTCTTATTAATGTGATTGTGGAACCTGACAGAAGTCTGGTACTAAACAAATATATATCAATCAGCATGGTTATTACCAATAGTCTAACACTTTATTACCAGTCTAACACTTTATATTGACTCATGACTGTTCATGAAAACATATATTTAAGGTAAAAATAATTGCTAGCAATAGATTAACAGATCACATTGAGCCTGCAAGACCTATGAAAATCAGTTTTTCTCCTATAAATTAGCTGACTTGCAAGTTCTTCCCTAATAACATGCTAGGTGCATATGGCGTGCAATATGAAGTGTTTATTTGGGTTCTAACCAGGTTTAAAACAAAGTGTAAAACAACCAAAGGGAACAGTTTTTATGTATGGAGTTAAGAATCTATCCTTAGCCAAATTAAAATCTTGATCTGATCAAAATCTAGCAAACTGTCTTTAGTCCTGTTAGAATGATAAACATAGTCCTGATATAGAAAAGCTTCATTGGTAATAATTTGCTTGCAAACTGTTACTCCTGAGTGCACACTCTGAGCTGCCCTGTTACTCTGGTGTTGTTCTTGCACTCCCAAAATCCCTCTGCTCAATGGCACCAGGCTTCTTCCCCTAGAGAGACAATGAGGGGTCAAAGTGAGTTAGCATCCAAGCTCTGCGCTGGATGGAGAGTGCTGTTCAAGGTGGAATGGGGACATTTCTTTATTTCCATGACCAGCACTGTTTCTCCCACGTTCCCACACCTGATTGTCTCTGACTGGCCTGCAGCCCCATTTGGATGCTGCACCACAACCTCCCCCAGCCCTGGGAGACACCACAGGCAGCTGTGTCCCATAGTGGATGTCTGGTTTTGTAGCATTTAGATTAGCTATTAATAATTCCCACGGCAGGGAAGCAGAAAGAGTCTTTGCATGGTGTTCATACATGTTTTATTTCTGCTGTCTGGTGAGGTGTTCCAAGTTACAAAATCAGCCTCTCACCCCAGGGCCTCAGGAGCTTCTCTCCTCAGAGCCCAGGGACCCACCCATCCCACGGGGACAGCACAAAGCCATCGGCCAGTGGGAGAACAGGGAGGGAGTGGCCGAGGGACACAGGGAATGGGAGAGGAAAAACAGCTCCCTAAGACTCCCACATGGTTTGACCAGCTTCATCCACCTCCGGCTGTCACAGAGGTTGGACTCAGGCCAAGCACTGCTCTTGTGGCCACCAGATCTTTGTTAGAGCAATCTGGCACCAGCTGGGGCTCAGGTGAGCCCTCCCAAGCACTAAGCACTGCCCAGCTAGGCACCTGTTGACATTTAAATATAATGTGGCAGAAATCCTCTTGGTTGGGTTACATTTGACTACAGTAAGTAAAATGAAATAGATTCCATTAGTAGAATCTACGTAGATCATTAAAACATCCACTTTTGTCAGTTCATGCCTGGCAAGTACCTCCCAGAACAAGAATAAGAGTCTTACCGTTCAGTGGGATTTCCAGCTGTAGGAAGTTTGTACTAATGTAATCTATTCATATCATCTGCATAGTCAATATTTTCCTTCTTCAATTATTTTTAGTTGAACAATAATGCAAGTCCCATAACAGACAAGCAAAGAAGCATCACAGGCACAATTACCAGCTTGGCAGATGTAGCTGGAACTCTAATTAGGCAAGGTGGAGCCACACTTACTAATGAATATTGAGAGTAGCAATTAAGATTTCTGACATTAAAAAAAGAAGTCATAAGTTTTGAACTTTATATCCTTTCTTAAAGAAAAGTGAATCTACTATTTCTAAATTATCATCAGTATTTTGATTTAATTCTATCATTTTTATGTTCTTGTCTTTTTCAAAATTTAGCCCCTGGGGGTTTTTTATTTCTCTATGCTGTTGTGGGCTGGCTATATTTACAGAAAAAAAAAAGCATAAAAATTTTCTTTCTTGATTTTAACACACAAAAATGCCTTCTTTTCCATTTTTCTGTATGATTTATCATTTTTATTCTACCTTTTTTTTTCTTTTTAAAGCATTAATAGTATAAAATGGCAACAACTACCAAAAAATAAGGGCTTTTACATCTTTCTAAAAAAGAAAATCATTATAAAAATCTGTTGTAAAATTTATTTGTGGATTCTAAAATCTAAGAATGGACAAAACATGAGTTTACTGTCTTTTATAAATTAAATGCTAAGACATATATACTATAAATATTAGTAGAAATTAAAATTCAGTATAGTATTAAGCACTATTAGATGTTATTTATACTAAGGCATTGTCTCTTTATCATCTTTATCACATTCACTTTAAAATGTATAAAGCCCAAAACAAGGGAGGGAACAGAGAAATTTACACTTAATGTGACTTTCCAAAAAAAAAAAAAAAAGAAATTAGTAACAGTGAATTTCTTAACTGATTTTACTGATAAATCCCTGCAAATACTCACCTTTTACATGAAAGAAAAATAGTCACATAATGCAATGATTTGCAGTGCCGCCTACAGCTACACCAAAGCCAACAGATTTTCAAAGGGAGAACAGGGAAGTGAGAATCACTCCCATGAGTAATGGACAGCTAAAGGGAAGAACTATAAACACTTTATGTCTGCCACAGTGTTCAGATCTTGAAAGAAATAATCGAGCCTCAAACTATCTTTCAGATGTCTGCAAAGTCTGTCTTGCAGTCAATTCCATTTTTCCCAAGAGCAAAAATCTTTCTTTAGAAGTGGAATGTCTACACTGCCACAAGCAGACTGAGCAAGCAGTAAATTATTTTAGAAGTGAAGCTGAATAACATAGGCATTCATGTATTATGCCTCTTAATAACCTTATCTCTCATCACAGGAGTGTTGCAGACCTATGTGGTGTTGTAGACCTGTTGCTTGGCAGGCACAAAACATCAGACTCAGTTCCTTGGCACTTTGTGGCCTCAGCTGTACAGGTGGTCTCTGTGACAGCATACACAGCATACACAGACGTGAGATTTATTGATAGCTTAATGCCTAATGCACATTTCAAAGAGATTTGTTTTACCACATGTGGTTCCATCAGGCTGTTAGGTCCACAGTGTAGCACCTAGAATTTTTGGTCAAAGTAATCCCTAGAATAGCAAGGTTATATTAACGGCTGGAGGTGACATGAAGAATAATATTCATTGTAGCAGATCAGTGTGATTCTTATTTCCTGCTCCCCAGTTTCTGAAGACCAGACAATCAGTCCACTCAGAAATGCAGTGGAGGCATATAGTTCAAATAAAATCTTCTGCAAACTCCTAATGATTTTGGCGAGCTCCAGATCACCATCGTGGACCTTCTGTGGGTGGAAATGCTTTTCTTGCAATGTTCCTGTAATTTATTTAAAGACAAGTGTCCATGAGGGGGAAAAGATGCATATTTGCTTAGGATCATGAGGACACTTTAGGACAATCATAGACTTAAAAGAAATTTATGGATATACTTAGTAGTAAAAGCTCTCATGAGAAACCATGTTACTTCATGGGCTGGAAACATTTTTAAGATATGATATTCATGTTCTCAAAGGCTAGTGATCAAATAAAAATTCAGAGTTTCTAAATCCACTGATGTTTCAGGTTTTGCATAATTAACAACATGTTTTCAAGACAAATTTTTATGAAAGCTTACTGGGGAGAAGTTATCCATTACTATACTTATATGTAGGTATTAAATGCTTCTTTTATATTTATGTAATAGTCACACTTAGCAAAATACTTTTTAAATTTAGTACATAATAAAAATACAGATTGAGGACTCTTCTCTCTGAAGAGTTTTTAGCTGAACCACTGGGAAGAAAATGAAGGTTGCTCCATAAAATTTTTTAATTTTTTGTTTCTATTTAGAGAAAAGATCTCCTCTGGTAGAGTACATCAACTGTTCCAAATGACACAGTTTGAAACTTTGCTAGCAGAAGGAAACATATATTAATAGGATTATTTTAATTTTTTGAGAATACCACTTCCGTCTTGGATTTCTTTTTGTTAAAAGAGGATGAACGGAAACCAGAACAATAGACCTTTTAAAAGTCTTTGATGTATTGTTCACATTGGTAGAACTATTGTTTACATGCTTCTTTTCTTGATACTTTCTGGAACATACCTATTAAAATCAACAAATTGATGTAAAGGGATCATTCCATCAGACTGAACTATTTAGTGACATGATTAGTTCTAGACATTGATATATATTGCTACATGAGAAACTATCTTCTATGATGTACCTCATACAAAACAGGACAAAAGCTGCTGGGCAAATATATTTACTGTATTTAATTTACGGCCTCATTTGCAAGGGTAAATTGTGACAATGACAAGTACGGAAGAATCACACGGGAAAAGAGCTCTGAGAGATCCAAATATACTTTTTATGTCTTACTTTCATGATCTAATATATTTTTTATAAATATTCCTAAGGTGTTTGATTTATAATTTACAACAATCTCTACAAAGACCCAAATAGGTATAAAATATCATTATTGTATATTGTACTGTTAAAATCTTTATACTGTATTAGAGATTAATTTCCTACTTTCCAACCAAAGCTTGTTGCTTGTATCACTCAACACAAACATGATGAGGTTTTTAGGAAGTAACATCAGGTAGTATAAAATATCCTGCATTACTGTAATACTTCTCTTAAAGTAATCTTTCCAGGTCCCTGTTTTTCCTGGGTTTTTTTCCCTCATGAAACTAAAAATCTGTTTATGAAAAATAGTACTAGCTGCATGTTCTAGCTCTGTGCACAACCAGAATTTGTGGATTCTTCTATTTTTCTGTCTATGCGCGACAACCAAGAAATAGTTCTAACTCAGAGTATTCTGTGATTCTGTGAACTCAGAAGTCTCTAATGGCTACTCTAATGCACAGCTCTATCTAAATGCTACACATTATTTTTTCAGTGTCTATAAAGCAAAATCACTTTAGCCCACAACATTTTTTTATGTAGAGCTGAATTGCTATGGCCAACTTACAAACCAATACTCTGCAGTGCTTCTTCTCTGCTAGTATAAAGAACATTACTTTGACATTACTCCTAACGAAAATGTTTGGCAGAAAATAAGGCTTCATTTAGCCTGAAGAAATGCAGAAAACAATGCTTCATTTTAAAGGTTTGCAAATGTCTTTCTCCAAATCAAAACTGTTATGATCTTAAAAATATTTTTAATGAAATCACACCCATCATAATAGAGTACACTTGAAAACTGATTTCAGTAAGCCAGGAAATTATTATGATGATCTAAATCTATAGTGACTTTACCCTTCAGTCTTCCAATAATATTTTTTTTACAATCTACCATATAAATACGTCATGGAAAGACAAGAAAGGAAATCACAGTTACCGTTCATAGGACCTGAAAGGCTCTCAAAATCAGCCATTTCAGTTGATAACAATGTTTTCTGGATAATTAGAAGCAGTCTATTTATTTTCAAATGTCCAATAATATACTAAATAACAATAATAATAACAATAATAATAGGGGAATTACACTAAATAATAATAATAATAATAATAATGTGGGAATAATGATTAATGTTTGAAGTAAGCAGTCCAGAATACATATTGTAATTATTACAAGGAATTATTTACTTATGTGAATCATACTGATGAATAAATTGACATTGCCAGGAAGTGATCACTTTTTATAGGGAAAAAGCCAAAATTATGAAAAAACTCTTAACATACGAATGAAAGTCTTCAGCCTCATAGTAAAAGCTAAACACCTGAATATCTGTATACAGACTCAATTTTTATATCCTGAGTTTTTTAAAGGATATGTTGTATTTTAAATAGACCTGATGTCTGTAAGAAGAAATATGGGTTTTTTATCATAATGTAAAACTTCAGGTAGTTCTGAAGACAAGAGAATATAAACTAAAAAAAACATTAAGCTTGGTGTAACTCTGAGATAACAAAGAGAAAAATGCTGGACTGAAATGTACAGTATGTGCAAATACAAAAAGTGCCATAATTCTTCAAGAAAATGCATGGGAAATCTGCCCTTTAACTCAACAAAAAAATGTCATGATATTTGCAGGTTGGAGAAAATAACCCCTTTGACAAGAGCTATTTGACACATTGCTAAAACATATTGTTTTAATGTTTTTTGCAGTGTCATTTCAATCTCAACCCATTATTCAACTATGGACTGTGCAAGCTAAAGCACTGACTTTCTGGGAACAAAATTCCATGATGACGGTGATGGCACAAACAGCACAATCTCAGTTGCCTGCTGTCCAGCTGTCACCTGGTACTAGCCTTTAAAGGATTTGTCTAGCTTCCAAAATTTTCAGTGCAGATCTTTCATCCTTATGTGACATAAAATAAGTCCTTTGGCCTGAAATAAGAAACTTTCATGAGAAAACTGCCAATGTTTGGAGGAGACTATCATGATAAAAACAGATAGCCGGTAACTCCTCTGACATTTTAAACTATATATGATGTGATTTAACATATGATGGAATATACCTACCAATAGCTCTTCTTACCTATGTCAATATTTTCTCCTCTCCTCTATTTCAATCCAAAGTTATTTACATCTGGATAGATATAATTCTTTCACACTTACACTACTATCATATGATGCAAGGTTCACCAGATTTTATTTGTCTAAAAAGGGTTTCTTTTCAATGCTTGCAAAATACTTGGGCTATTCATACAGCAAAATAAAAAAGTATTAGAGTTTAGGAAACAATAATGAGAAAAAAAATATAATGTCTTCCTCTGAGGACAGAATTTTATTTGTGCCACTCCTGAAAGATATTTAGCCCATTTGTTTTCAAAGGATGCCCCATCTAGAGGCTCCACAACCTCTCTGCATTTGGTCACTCCCCTCACTGTCAAAAGTTCTCCCTACAATATTTTTCCATTACATCTTATTGTGGTCACGAAGAATATGCAGAGTATTTCCTGTTGTAAGAAACTTTTTATGGACTTGAAGACCATGTCATCGTCCTTTTCTCTCTCTCTCACACACATATACATATATATATGTCTATATATGATTCATTCCACCTTTCCTCATGAACCTCATTTTTGCTACCTTTAGGCATTCTTGTTAATGTCCATTAAGCTTCTCCTAACTGGTTGATATGATTGTTTAACTGGAATGCCCAGAATTACACAGATTGCTCTTACTGAAATCTTACAGATCCCAAGCATCACTGAAGCATTATTCACATATTTTTTTGACATTTACACAATGTGTGCAACACAGCATTGATTCTTGCTTCATTTCATGATCAATTTCAACACTTCTGCGGACTTACCTATATGGTAAATTATTTCTCTGCATTGGTGTAACTAAATATTCTAAATATGCTACATGTGCAGTTATTATTACTGACTATTTCATCTTTGGGACATTTATTCAGGATTGTTTAAAATCTTGGGCTTTTTTTGGTTTCCCTCCTGTAACTGTAGACCTTCCCAGTTTTTTCCTTGAAATAAATTTTAATTAGCATACTTATGTGGTGTCCTGTTGTGTAACTGAATTCTGAACAGGACTAGACCCAAGACAGTCACTTACAGAACTCTGTTCAACATATCTTTCTCTTCTGAAGCTGTGAAGATATAATTCTTCAGTTCCGTAAACAGGAAGAGAGAGATTTTAAATAGAGGTTATATACTTATCATCTGAGTAATCTGCCTCACAGCATCTAGAATCTGACATATTGAAAGAGTGAGGGTAATTTGAATTAGGACACGCTTTGTTCCCAAAGAGACATTGCAAATTGCAAGATTTAGCAAGGCTACATCATATCAGGCTTCACTGAAATGTCAGATATGGTTAATACAGTGTGTCATAAACATACTGAATTCTATTCTCCTTCAAACAAATAAATCATAAATCATTCCTCTGTCACTCCACATTCTTACTGCCTACAAGCTGCAAAAGCAAAACTCTGTACATGTCAAATCTGTTTTTTGGTTGGCAGTCAGGGGACAAGAACTGCAGTGCATGAGTCTGGCTGAAGTCATATTAGATCATGGTGTCATACCCACAGGAGTAGCAGAGACATGGTCTGACCACTTGAAAAGGAAAGAGTGTAACTCAGATTTAGTGGCCTGGAATAAGGTGTCAGAGAAACATCCATTCCAGACAAAGTACTGCTTGAGTGTGCAGCAGGTGTAAAATGATTTTGAATCAAAATGACAGTGTTCTGCTTTTACTGATTCCCATGTATGGCAGTTCTGCTCTGGTAATATGCTAAGAATAATATAATAATATGAAGACAAGTAGGAACTATTGTGGAGTAGAAAAGAAAAAAAACACATTCATTTAGCAGTCAGCAATGGAAAAGATGGAGATGAAAGGAGAAGAGGCGTGTGGCTCTAAACAGAAGCATGCCAGGTGCAAGTGCAGCTGAGGGTCAAATATTTCTATGCAGGATAGCAAAGTGAAAGCAACAAGGGTGAGTGTTGTAAATACTTTAGTCCTATCACAGTATTCATGGTGAGTGTTGCAGAGAATCAGTCATATTATTGCAATTTTCTGTCATAACCACTACAATACTGACATTAGTAAAAACAAAATATTTTATTTTTGAGATTAATCTTCACTGCACCTATTTATCCTAGACAAGAAACCAAAATCCAGGAGTACCCTGACAGTTCCAGGTACAGAGCAAGACAATGAACATAGCAGCCACTCCCGAATACAACAGAAGGAATCACATGGTGTTTTGCTCTCTGAATATTACTTCTGATTAACACATCTTTGCTGATCAAAGCAATTTATGCAGTAATTTTCATGGGAGTGGAGAAGCAATTGCAAACCATCAATTTCATCATCTAGAGTTTATCAGTAAATGAAAGCGTCTACATATATTGCAACTGCCTAGAAATTCTAGGATTTGCTTTAAAAACAACTCCTAACTGAGAATTTAGCAGTAACTTATATTATGATAATGAAAAAACAGCATGCTACCTTTGATGGTCACAGGGGTTCAATAACTCAGACCTCATTTGAAGTCCCAGCAGGAGCCTGAGACAGGTCTGATACAGCCTCACAGCAAACTGTGCTGAAGTAATAACAACATTTTATGAACCGTTTTGCTCCACTGGAGGTGATACTGTACCTACATGTATTCTGTTAAGAATATTCAAACATTATCTTAGTGGATTTAATATCTACTATGCTAATTTAAAAATTACCAGGTTGACAGAAACTTCTTGACGTCTTCAGCTGTTCTCTCCACCAACTGTTTAAAAGGCATGCCATGGTTTAGGAATGGCACTGCTCAGTTTAGAGTTCCCACTGAGACCCTTCAAGCCATGCTGCCACTCGCTTTGTCCCCCTCTCCCTTTCCCCTGTGGCAGGCTGCATAGGAGAGCTGGAGACGCAAAAGGTAAAGATCAAGGGCTGAGAAAAGAACAATTCACTGGAAACTGCAATTAAATAAGAAAACTATCAGTAACATAAACAATATTAATAACAAAAGTATACAAGAGAGAGGCAAGTGATTCACATGCAAAATACTCAGCACTGGTGTTACCTGACCATTCCCTCTGTTGCACTTACTCAAATGGAAGGGACCCCCTTTGCCCAGAAGTGACTCCCTTCCCTCTGCCCCCAGCAATGACACCCGGTGGTACAGAATAACCTAGAGGGCCTGGCCAAGCCCCCTCCTGGCTGGAACTAGGACGATGCAAACTCAAAATTGACATAGATCATGACATAACATTACATGCCTGCTATATCAACTTGATTAAAAATGAATAGCAGACTATAGTCCCTGAAAAACTCTAGCATTTCTAAGACGATGTTCTATACTAGAACAATTTTATTATAAATTTTTCCCACCTGATATACAGATTAATTTTAACTACATTTCCTTAGCTTCGCAAAGATTTGGTGTTTCTTTTTATTGGGATTGTGTTGATTAATGCAAGAGGAGTTCTGGAAAAACCATGTAAGGGATACTACATTTAAACAGGAAACAGATGGCACTTAAGTGGGCATGCAGGTGAGGAAACTTGTGCCATTGCTTCTCTCAAGGCTAACTTT
>VWZV01011995.1:399559-450966 GCA_013397155.1 Irena cyanogastra | reverse complement strand
CTCCCTTCCCTCTGCCCCCAGCAATGACACCCGGTGGTACAGAATAACCTAGAGGGCCTGGCCAAGCCCCCTCCTGGCTGGAACTAGGACGATGCAAACTCAAAATTGACATAGATCATGACATAACATTACATGCCTGCTATATCAACTTGATTAAAAATGAATAGCAGACTATAGTCCCTGAAAAACTCTAGCATTTCTAAGACGATGTTCTATACTAGAACAATTTTATTATAAATTTTTCCCACCTGATATACAGATTAATTTTAACTACATTTCCTTAGCTTCGCAAAGATTTGGTGTTTCTTTTTATTGGGATTGTGTTGATTAATGCAAGAGGAGTTCTGGAAAAACCATGTAAGGGATACTACATTTAAACAGGAAACAGATGGCACTTAAGTGGGCATGCAGGTGAGGAAACTTGTGCCATTGCTTCTCTCAAGGCTAACTTTTGGTGAAGGAAGGAAGGAAGGAAGNAAGGAAGGAAGGAGGGAAGGAAGGAAGGAAGGAAGGAAGGAAGGAAGGAAGGAAGGAAGGAAGGAAGGAAGTGCCTATGCAATACAGAGAACATTATTTAAATGGAAAAAACAAACAAACAAAAAAACCCACCAAGAACAAAGTAAGAAAATAGTGAATGCAGGCATTTCATTGAAAAGAGGAATTTAGCTGTCTATAACTGGTAAAAGGGTCAGATCCTGATACACAACTGCATGCAACTTCCTTAAAAAAGCTGTTGTTTTATGATGTGTTGATAGAGGAAGAATAGAGAAAATATATCAGAGTAATAAACAAAATTCTCGGATTTTCATATTAAAACTCTGTATTTTTCCTTAGTTTCCATAAACCAGAGGAAATTCACTTCAAAGACGTAAGAAAGAATTCAATATGTTTCTGTGTTAACACAAGGTACTGAAAACTATACAAAAGTAAGTAGGGATAAAGGCAACACTACACAAACTTCTTAGAAAGAAGGTTAATATATTCAAAATCCTCCAAAACCCTAAAATTAGTCTCATTTTCCCTTGCAGCTCAACCATTTGTAATTGAACTGTCAGTGTAGCTGAACTGATCATCTTTTAAAAAGGTGTGCAGTGTGCTAAGAAAAGTTTTTCAAGGTTTGAGATCCAAAAATGATATTTTTTTAGAATGTCTCATCTACACCAAAAATAAGGAATGGAAGCTCCATCCATGTGAAACATTCTTCAATATGTAGAATTAGTGATCCAAAAAGTCAATGGATTTGAATTCCTATCTATATTTCATTGCAACTTTGATGACACAAAAATTATATAAATTCATTAGAGTAGCTTTCCACATGTACAGTAATACTTTAGGAGATCATATCAATATTTATCTGTGTGAAAAACCTTAAGTTACTTGAATACCTAAGAATATCTTGCTCTGTGTCGGGACAACACGAGACAATCCCTACCCTCACTCACATCGAGTAGCAGTCACATACCATGTAGTGAACTTCCTTCAGTCAAAAGTTCACATCTGTTACACCTTTGAAATTTTTGTTCATTCTGACACTCTCTCCCTAGGGATTTAGAAAGATGCTAGGGCAATAGCCAGGAGGCACTTTTGCTTTCTTTTTCATATCTGTTTCAAAAGAAAAATAAATTCTGGTATGCAAAATAAACATCAGTTCTGTCCTCCAAATTGTCCATACCTGAAAGCTCCTTTGTTCCTCTTGGGCGATCATACTCCAACCCTCACATCTCTCCTGCCTGCAGGTTCCTTCAAAGAAGGGAGCAGTGGGGCTAGGTTACCAATCAGCTACTGTCCTACTGAATCAGCACTGACTTGTTGAGCAGCAAGAAAAACACAATCAATCTATTCCAACAAGAAAAGGAACACTAGATTTTTGTCTTAAGTGTGCATTAACTATAGGAATTGTGTGGGAAATGGTCAAGCCCAGCAAGTTTGGTTTTTTTTACAACATGGAAAGATTTTTATACTTTTATATCTAAATGTTTTTCTACACCATACTGCATTTCTACTGTGTGGAAATTTCAAGCAGCTTTTAAACCAGCTCATCAGAAGGGTATATGCACATAAACATCTGACAGCAGACAGTAGTCTTGGAACAGCATGTAGTACTGACATTTTGTGAAAAACCTCCTTCCAAAAAACCCTGATTTTCTAAAACACATGTGTAGATTGCTTTAAAACCTTCAGAGAGCAGGGAAACTGTTTACTCTATGTGATCCAAATTTAGAGCAGTTTTAGACACAATTATCTTTTGTAGAAAGACAAAGCCCTACAGCAAACTCCAGTATTTCACTAGTCTCTATTCATCTTATCTAAAACCTGCAATTTATATGCTTACCAAATAATCAGTACATTTGCTTTTGGAAGGTATTGTTGGCTATGTTGCCACTTTTGAAACCACTGCTTAAGACATCACTAAAAGAAGACTTTCAATCAATAGAATGAGAAGTGCCAGTCACATATCAAAGAGAATCAAGAAAACCTTCATTAAGTATAGGTGCCCAACAGGCACTGTGAGCCTGCAGTGCAAGCCTACACTGTAGATACAGCATTTTATCAAAGTAACTCTTGTGTTCTGGTCCTTGAACCCATTTTAAATACTTCAAGTTTAGTCTCTCTGCTCAGACTCACTTTATACCATGCCTTCCTGTCCATGCAGAAAATACAGTATTTCTGTCCAAAAATCAAACATTCGACCTGAGTAAAGCATTTTGTGCCTGAAAGTTAATGTATTCTACTGAACATTTTAACTCAAGTAAATAGTAACTTATGAACTTCAAAAGCTTTGGTTCTAAATCTCTTATGAAAAATTCCTGATAATAGAAAATAAAATTATCAATTTTTAATGTAATTTCTAAACTACCCATGACTCCTGTGGACATGGCAACAATATTTTCATAGAGGTTCCCTAGCTTGTTTCATCCCAATTAGCATTTTGACTTCTCTCCCATGCAATCGTCCTGCTAAACAGTGCAAGGCAGAAAGTAAAGGCTCACCACCTGCTTGAATGAAAAATTTAATCAAATGTCAAATAAACTCAAATAGATAAACACAGAAGAAATGCACACATCTAAGCTGAAACAGGTGACTTGAACAGTTTAAAAAAAACTTCCATGTTAGACCTAAAATCTCATTATGCCCAGAAAGCGAACGCATCATACATTGAGCCAAGAGTTTAGTATTTGACCAGTTAAGTTCTTTACAGGAGAGTTCAAATGCAAAGATTAGTTATAATTTACCCAGTGTTAATGGTGGTAGCACAGCTCAAATGATGTAATTATTTTTAAAAATAATAAAAACCCAACCTGAATTAATAATTTAGTTATTGAGTAGACTGCTTAATATTGTTAGATCTTTATCATATATGGTTAAACAATATGTTGGAGAACCTATAGCAGTGTCATTGAAAAATTAGAGCTGAGTTATTTTTGAACTCCAGGTGTATTTGCAGTTATAGCTGTTTCACTTTTAACTTGTTTTCAGTATAACATTTATCTGAAAGATTTTTCAAATTCAGCAATTTTGGAGTAAGGAAAAGATAAAGGAGGAATAATGGAGCAACTATGCTTAGTAAATGACTGTGATAGTCCTTCAGAGAAGAAACTTTGATTCCTACTCCACATCCTGAATAACACCACTCAATTTGAGTCTGCATTTCCTTAACCAATGCCACAAGGCCCAACCAATTGGACAACATAATCTCTCCATTCATTTCCATAAAGTATGGCGAAAATCTCTCTTTTTTAAATAATTTGATTAATGATGGAATTAATTACAGCTCATGAAAACTACCACAAAAGAAAAACAAAATATGTCATTGTGAATTACACTTTAAAATGTTTCCTTATTCAGTTGCAAATGTCTGTACCCAAGAGATAAGACCAAGAGATGAGACTCCCAACAAAGGACAGAGGTCTTCTCAAGTGGGTGGGTTTTTCCAATGATATTGCAAGTGCACAGTACCTGGCTATAATATTCTAGGAGTGATGGAGCCTAGGAAATTTATTGCAGAACAAATAATCAAGTTCCACATCATATTCCCATACTGCTCGCTTCCCAGAACTGGGATTCCATTGCCATAATGAAATTTCTCTATTTGAGTTTTATAACGAAATTACTAACATTGATCACCCTGATACAAAAGCAGAAGTAAAACCACATTGTTAGTGACTAATATCACTGTCTTCCCTTTTTAAAATAAGTTTTAAATTAACTTTAACATATAGTTAATTTTCAGAGTGAGTTCAGAATTTTATTTCTTTATAATATTTCCTTTATATCATTCTCATCTCTGGCAGAATTAGATATTTCAAAATCTGTAAGAGCAGTGTTCCAACTTCAGGTATAAAAATGTAATAATGTAGTAGAAAATTCTGTTATGAAATTAAATAAAATATCAATTTCTACTACAGGTAATTACATAAAGTTAAAATTACTGTGTTTTAACAATGGTCTAGAACTACTTTGAAAACAGTGCTGCTTATTTAAATGATGAATTAGCATTTAGTAACTTTATTAAACTATAAGACTATAATCCAACGATAAAATTAAACTATATTTTATCTCTTATTCATACATAAGATAGAACAAGTTTTCTGCACCTCAGAATACTCAGGTACCTTAAAAAAAACATGGTTTAATTAATTTAATTTAATACAGAGACTTTAAAATCAGCTTACCTTGACAGATATGCAAATCTTGGAAAGCTATGGAGATTATCTATTCCTCTATGCCTGTGCTACATCTATTTCAATGTTCAGATCTGTACATTAAGAATAGATTAATTTAAATAATTGTAAGTCCCATACAGTCTCACATTAATTTCCAATGAGAACTGGGAAGAAAAAAGTGTTCATTACATAATACCTCTTTATATAAGAAAAGGTAAATGCCACGTTACTATCTCCTTTCTTTGCAAACTTGTATTTAAAACAAAAAAGTTTCTTAAATTCTATACTCTTTTTTTTCCTTCTGACCTCCTACTCACAAATGAACAGTACAGATTTAATATTTTATATTCACAGTACACTTTCCACTCTAGTAGGGCAGGAAACATAATTCTAAAGACATATTTTAATATTTAATTTCAGCTGAAAGTAAACATAAGACTATAATGAAGTTACCTGCAAAAAAGTCATGCCCCAGCACCCTCTTTATTGGCTTGGAGACACATGGCACTGCCTTGCCACGCAGAAACTGAGTAGGCTTCTGTGTCTTGATCCTGGACAGCCCAACAAAGACCAAGGGAAACTAATCCAGAATCTGGAATAAAGAAGGTGCAAACCTCCGAAGAATGCAAGGTGCAAACATGTTGGATGAAGCCCTCAGTAACTAAGTCAGTGGCTCCTCAGACACTGACTGCTGAGTGCTGCCTGCTAAACTTAGGATAAAATCCTACAATTACCATGCTTCATCCTTTTCCTTCTGCTGCCAGGAGACAACACATTTTCTGACTTCAGGGTAGTTTAGAAGGTGCACTCCAACAGATGATACTCATCCTTTATCAGTCTATAAAATGAAGTATTGTTATAAATTACTCTGATTCTTTCCTTACCCAGAAGCTTTGATCAGGGATTTGCTGAAATACACTGAAGGTAATGTAGAAAAGGTTGCAGCAGCCAGTTCTGTCTTTGTTTCCATAATGCCATGACACATCAGTAGAGTGGAAGAAAGGACAGAATGTCACACAACAAACCTTAGCACCGCAAAACAAGAGCATATTTTAGGAAGCAAAGGGATATGAGCAGGAGGAATGAAACAGGAGTTATCAGTAAGCATGACTCAGATTCACAACAATCTGTATTTGACCCTAAAAAGAAAGCAGAATTTCAGGTTCTAGTACTCCTTAAATAAGATTAAAAATCTGCTTTTTTACTGTGCCTTTCTCTTGTACATGGGCATACATGATGCAGCTTACAGTGTGTGCTCCATACAAAGTGCAAACATACTTCTGTATGTTTCACTGCTTGATGTTATATTTTTCAGAAGGCTAGAAAATATTCAAAGCTTTTCCAAACAGGGATACTGGCCACTAATATATTTGCCACAAAATCATTTAATTCTGTACACTATTGTTTGAAATATCCCTAGTGAATTCTTTCAAATAAGACACTTCTAAAAGATCAACACAGAACCATTACAGGGAAAATTTACAGTCCCAAAAGGATTGGTAATCTTACTTGGTTTTGTATCTGATCATCTTTACATAGGACTTCCGGGTTATAAAGAAAAAAAACCCAAACCAAAAAAAAAACCAAAACAAAACCAACCAAAAAAAAAAAAAAAACCCAAAAAAAAACCCAAAAAAAAAAAAAAAAAAAAACCACAAAAAAACCCCAAAAAAAAAGAAAAAAAAACCCAAAAAAACCAAGAAACCCACAACAAAAACCCAAATCCATAAAGTAGACAAATAGATTGCATAAAATAAATAAACAAATGTATAAAAATAGAAACAGACTTCTTGCTAAGAACAGTCTCTCTTCCAAAAAGATAAATTTAGTAGCATACAATCTTACTTAGCTCTTGAACAAGGAATATTTTCTTTCTCCAAAATAAAGAAGATTGAGATAAGACCTTCTCTCCAGCCACATTGCCCTTTCAGGATGAAAAGAGGAAAATAAGCCTTTGGTAAGTCTTATTCCACCAGTTATAATTTATGGAAAATCAGTTGCTTTATTTCTTGAAAAGAAAAGATAATACAAATTTATCCAAACATCATCAGAAATATATCCTTAGCATATACTCATCACTTTGAAATTAATTGCTTTTAGAATTTAAACTTCAAGTTAAATAACACTGAATATGATTGCTTAGGACTTGCAGAGCTTTACAGACACCTTGTTTCCCACTTTCTGGTGAGATTTACCAAGGCTGCACATGCCTCAAGGCACAGAATATGGTAGACTAGCTGAGTGTCTTCCTAAAGAATTACTGGACCAGACACGGAATCACTGGTTGTACCTAAAATTCCAGACAGCATTCAAACATGGGTATTTTTGAATACAGTAGTAGTTGAATTCAAGGCTTTAATTTCTCTCAGAATTACAGGTTTTGCAACCACAAGCTATGACTACTATAAAGAAACTTCTGGAAATGAAAACAATTTTTTTTGAGACATAACATTAGAATGCTTGCCAATTAATATCACTTTGCTCATAATGAAAATCAAATGCGTACATTTTAACTTCTTTTGGAGAAAGAAATTAACTGTACTTGAATCATATCCATGCTACATATTCTGGATACAGGACCAGGAACCTTTGTGAGATCTATAGGTAGCACCATGGTGCAAATAATTTTCTGGTTTTGGTTAGCAACTATCAGACCTTAAAAGCAGACATTATCACAGTAAGAGCACATTAAAAAAATTAGGAAGGACATGTTGCGGCCTGTCATTCGTTCGTGCTAAATGGTTTTGCCCTTTCCTCATTTTGTGCTGAAGAATGGCTTGGTCCTCAGTCTTCCCATCTTTGTACCTGCCTGTCATGTTGTCGCCTCCTGTTAGGCTTGTCCCAAAAGCTGTCTGTCAAGATTCCCCAGCCTCTCTTTCCAGAAAGTTCCTTGTCCCTCCACCCTCCACCCAATAAACGCCTTCCTGGCCCCGCAGGGGTTCCCCTCTTCCCTCGACGCACCATTGGTGCTCGTGACCTACTCCCCTCCCTTTCCCTAATTGGTTCCTATAGAATTATGTAATCCCTTTCACCCCTCCTATGTCTCGACGTGATTGGTTCCCTCAAACCAACCAAATTGGCCACCCTCGGGGCGGTTACTGTTTAAAAGCACTGTGCACCAGAGGTTTAGTGCTCTTGTTAGCCTGCCCTTCTGCCCGTCTGTTGGGCTTCTGTTCTGTTCCCGTTCCCAGTAAGCTGGGTTGGACTTAAGGCTGCCTGAGACTCCCTCTTCCTTCTTCATCGGTTCCCCGTCACAGACCTGCTTGCAGTAACCAGCACCTGAGAGCACCTCAAGGCACTCTCTGGCTCGGACTGTCTTGGCACTGCCAGCCTCAAGATAAACTTTGTCGAGCTAGCCTGGCTTGCAGAGAAAAGGTTGCGGTGACAAGGACACATAAGAAAATTCAGTAAATAAAAAACAGCAAA
Organism: Irena cyanogastra; assembly: GCA_013397155.1. NCBI lineage: Eukaryota > Metazoa > Chordata > Aves > Passeriformes > Irenidae > Irena > Irena cyanogastra. The sequence continues at coordinate 442,876 of VWZV01011995.1, read as the reverse complement.
TAATGTATTGATCATTACAGTACTTCTAAAATAGTGTTTGTTTTTAGAAATTAAAGAAAAAAAATTGAGCACTTTTTCTTTTAGTTGTTTCATCTAATGTGAGTATTGTGGATCTTAATAGTATGATTATTCATCTGTTAGAGGTATTTTGAAGGGTTTTGAGGCAGTATGAAAACCATCCATGAAGTTCCCAATCCATCAGAATAACACGCCAAGAAAAGAAAATCTTAGAGAATATGTATAATTTTTTGAATGTTTGTGCTTCAGAATAAAACCACAGAGGCATTAGATTTTAGCAATTTTAATGCATAGCATATGTTTTTTAAGTGGCTGTTTCATATTCTGAGGTTAAGAATATCCAGGGAGAGATTCTATTGGCAAATAATTACTATACTAAAATTAATGTTTTAGACAAGCCTTTTCTTGCAGACTGACAAGTCCTTTAGAGTTCTGATAAAGAAAAACTGCTACATGAGGACACTAGGTTGGCTTCTAACTCATGTTCTACTCTCCAGCTGGATGTACTAATACTCTCAGAGGCATTCACTTTTCTCAGGGGAGGAGAGATGAGCATAAGAAATTTTCTATGTGCAACACATCGTTTTATTATTTTATTTTATTTTTCTATTCTATTCTATTCTATTTATTTTATAAAATAAAGATCAAATATTCGAATTTAGTACTGGAAGCTCAATCGCAGGAAAATTATGAGGAATATTCTATCATAAATGCAGTTCTTCTGCATGTGGAAGACTAACATAGTGCAAAATATCTAACAAAAATCAAAGTTATTTTACAAAAGAATAATTATTCATATATATTTTAAGTCTGGTTACATTCAAAAATTTCATACTGGAATGATTAGAGAACAGTATTTAATGGTATTTGTTATATTTTAGTTATTTTCCAGAATGAGAAACTACATAAGTGATGTAACTAATTTTACCCATAATATGAAGAGTGATATATTTTTATCTAGATATTTTTGAATCTAAAATGAAGATTAGTTTAAGGAATTACCTTTTTTGGGCTGGCACAGCTATATAACACATAGTTAGGAGTCCTTCTCAATAGACAATTATATTAGCAATATGATGAGCAGTATCACTAAAAGAAGCTCTGTTTGGAAAACCACATCACATCCATACATTTTTATGAACTCAGCCCTAAAGTGCATCCTATATCATCATAATGGTGAAACTGCAGCCCTAGAGGTACAAATACATCACTGTGAATGTGTCAGATTTGCTTCAGAGGCAGTTCTACCAAGCATTCTTGCCCTTTGCCTCATATACAGCTCATGGTTTCTCTTGTCTAGCTCTAATAATACCAAAATTTAAATTCGCGTGGGGTGTTTCTCCTTTATGCATGTGGACATGTAGTTATAACACTGATTAATCACTGGTATTGTAAACAGTATTTATCAGAAGCACACATTAAAAAATTATGCAAAATATGCTCAACTTCACAGTTAAACATTAATTATTATAATAGATTTTGAGACCTTGGTAGGTCATTTGGAGAAAAGTTATTAAGTCTTTCCTAGCTTATCTTGGAGTTATCAAAAGAACCACATTAATTATTAACATGATTTATTAAAGAAAATTATTGAGAAGTGCATGTAATGATTAATATTACTGCTTAGATGGCAATACTAATGTGCTGAGCTGAAATTTGACACAAAAAAAAGCATTACAGCACCAAGCCAGCATAGTTTCCTATTGATACTGGACTACAAATACTTGTTGGGCAATGAAATAGAGAGGGTATTAAAGGTCAACATAAAGAGACTCCTCTAGCTGCTGAATCAAATGTCATCTGTCTAACAAACTAAACAAATGATTCATCAATATCTCACTTAACTGTAAAACTTATCAGAAGCCCAAAGACAAACTTCTGAAGGTGAATTACACCCCAAAGTACTTTCAGGACTGAACAAAGGAGATTTGTTAGATGTCTACTGAAGTTGTCCATCTGAAGAGAAAGTACAGTAGTCACAAGATCATAAAAGCCTAATGTGTAAGAAATATTGTAGAAGAGTGCCCTTGCTGTAATCAGACAAAACTGTGCATACAGCAACCTTGAGCACAAGCCCCAAAAACATCCATCTGGGATGGTTTCTGGACAGTGAGAGCTCCAAAGGCTGTGACACTTTTCATAATGACAGGGCAGTGGTTGCAGAAGTTCAGCAGGTGGCCATACAGGATAGAGCTATACAGGCTTCCTCTTGCCCCAGTGGCGTTCACGCAAAGAAGCTAATAATTAGTGTTTCACTAACAATTGGTCTTGAAAATGCTTCTTTACATTTGAAGTAATGCCTCAGCATATACTTCATTTCTACCACCTATGTCTATTGCAAGACCATAAGAGGCCAATTAAAGATGTTGCTTGCATGTTGTCATCGTTCTGATGTACTTCAGTCCATGTCACCCCCTTTACTTGTTTAAGTTTGTTAAAGAATTAGATTGGAAGCATAAGGAGTTCTAAAAGAGGGAAACCAAGGTCCTCTCTTCTCGTCCACAGAGGAGTTTATCAGGTTCAAGAGCACTTATCTTGTTTCACTAGAGATTTCAGTCTTAGTAAGACACGTTTAAACTCTGTCCTATCCATTTCTACTGAAAGCTTTCTCTTAAATAATTAAGTAGTGCAGAGTACCTCACCTAGTTTCAATACAAGGACCTCAAAGACTTCAATCAAAAAAACTCAAACTATTTCCCAATTTGGAAATTAAAATATGTAGCTAATATCCGGTCTTTTCCTTTTTTCCTTTTCAGAATTGGCAGTTTTGTATCTAAACATAATCCAAGTTTGAAAAGACTTAATAATGGACAATTGCATTGTTATAATAATTCGCATTGTATATCTATCCAAAGGAGATAGACTAAGTCCCAATTGAGTAGAGATATTTTCAGTCTTTTTATTTTCCTCATTTCAATTCTGTTAAAGTACTTTGGAATTTCATTATTAAATTTTTTTGAAATGAAGCTGAGTGTGACAGTGAGCAGCCTGAAAGCATGATTTTTTAAAATAATGAAACACAAATGTGTTTCATTGTGTTTAGGTACACAATGTGTACCTTAAACTAAAAAAGTAAAAATATTTTTCTATTAATCTTTTTCTCAACAACCAATTTTTTTTCTGAGTATTAGGCATATATTTAACATGGAAAAGGGACAGTTGTCAGTAACAACTACGTCTTTTTTCAAGACATCCATGAAAAGCAGGTACATTATTATCCTAATGGGGAAAATCAGAAGTCATTACTCAGTTGAAGAATATTAAGCTGTTTGAAAATAAGCTTGATGTAACTGTCTGTCAGGGCAAGAGGAAAACCTTCTACCACTGCACTTGTTTAGTGTAGGTTGAGCACAAGTCCAGATGGGCTGCTTCCAGCGGCACTTAGAGAGCTGGCTAATGGGTTTGCAAGACCATCCTCTCATTTTTAGAAACTTGTGGATATAAAAGTAAATTCCTAAGCATTCGAAAGGAGCACTTACCCTGTGTAGAGAGGATAAAGAGAGAGGGTTTATTTAGCCTGAAGAAGAAACAACTTTAGAGCCAACTAGTAGCATGTGCCAGCATCTATGAGGTCACTTGGAAGGTGGAAGCAGAACCTTCACAGTGGGAGGAAGAAAAGAAATAGATAAAAGTTGAAACAAGAAAGGTTTAGACTTAGTGTAAAGAAAACTTTTTTCAGTATGAAAGTAGTCAAACACTGGAACAGGTTGCCCTGAGCTGTGCAGTCTCCCTCTTTGGAAGTCTTCAAGACACAACTGGATAAAGCCTTGAGCAATCTGATCTGATCTCTCAGCTGACTTGCCTTGTGTAGGAATTTGAACCTCCTGGGTTCAAATTTGAACCTTCCAGCTTGAACTCTCCTATGATACTGTGATAGTAAACTTTCATTAAGTATCCAGAACCAGTAGAAAGGAGGCAAGAGAATATTTTGTTGAACGTTTCTAAATAAGTCTTATAAGCAGACAAACAAGGAACTCTTAATAGCTATTCCTAAAATCACAGTATACCTTGAAAAGTATGTTAGGAAATCAATTGCTTTGCTTTATATTTATGAAAATAAATTTAGAATCTGCAAGAACAAATTGTTCCCCATTGGAAAGCAAAAAGGCCCACACTGTTAAAACAAAGATGGCTCTCCAGGAGTCACTGTACATGCTTCTGCATAAAAAGGAGTGTTTGATGGGAAAGATTATGTGTTAAGTTTACTTAGCATGATGGACAGTACATGAGTATTATGTCACTTTCTCTAAAATTCAAATTCCAATGTCCTTAGAAGATAATTCAGTATTCACATTTCTTAGCACAGACTAATCTCAAACAAACACTGCAGATTTCCAACTGACTTTCAGAATATGCACTTGACAAATGGGAACAAAAAAATTAAGAAGAGGAAAGGGGGAAAAAAAATCATTACGTGACTATCAGAGTTGGAAAGAAAAAGACCCTCTCCCTCTCACTTTTTCCATCTTAACCACATTTTTAAGATACCTAAGAATCCACAAAATTGTTTGTGTGTGTTTCTCTCTCCATGCTTATTTTTAACTCCCAGATACTTAAAAATAGCAATTTTCTGCTGTGTTATGTATCATCTTTTTCAATTAAAGTAAAAGGTTTGTAAATGCAGGCTTTAGAATTAGGAGGGACTATCGTCCAGTAATATATTGTGTTATGACCCACAAATATTAATAAAAGCAATATTATTAGTATGGGAAGCCTCTAGGGAAGGTGATTCACAGGAAGAGAGAATTCAGGAAATGAGAGATCTGGGGGTTGACTGAAATTATTGTGTTGGAACCCAGAGCACAGGGACTATTTCTCTGCCCATCCTGACAAGTCCTGATTTTCAGGAAAACACTGCTTTTAACCTTCATCCATAGAGAGGGCTTCCAAGACTTTAGGATGAACTAGAATCTACAAATGTGTAAAGCTGATAGTAGTATAGGTTATCACAAGGTGAAAAATTTCGTTTTGGCCTTTTGGTATGGAGGTAGATAGAAGACAAAATGGAGGATTTTGGGCATTGTCTGATCTTCTTCTTCATCTACTCCATTTTCTGCAGTGTCGGTGGCACTGGGTGACTGGTTAGGGAAAGTCTCAATGCAGATGTCGTGTGACAAACAAATAACTAGTTATTAGTAGAAAAGTAGAACTAGAGTACGTTTTAAGAGTTAAATGAAAAAAACAGCTTTAAAAGACATTGAAACTGTACCTCTTGTGACTTTTTTTTACTGTCTTCTCCTTGTGCTAAGTCTGGTGTAGACAGCGTGCAGGACTTTTGATAAGATAAAAAATAAACAGCAACATGAAGACTGAAAAAAGTCCAGTTCATCTCTCAATCCTGGCACAGAGCTCTTATTAAGGGTCTCCTTCGTAGGGGTTCCCAAGGAATCTCACACATTATTGCATCAACTTTATGGTACTGTTTTTTATTGTTAATCTTCATAATAACATTACACTATCAGAAAAAACCCTTTCTGCAATCACAAAATTGGGTTTGCTTTACCACGCAAACCTATTCTGGACACGCTTTTTGGGACATTAAGGTAATTTCAAGTCAAAAACGTGAAGTTTATCATTTCAATACAATAAGAAAGCAATTGTAAATACATGTTTCTTCCCCCAAGCTCAATTATTAGCAATATGTTGTCCTTGCTTAGCTAAAAGCATAAGTTCCAATTTTCCGTTCAACAAGCTCAACGCAAACTGTCATTTTTTATACACACATGCACAAGCAAAAGCCCCCTCAATTCTCATCATAATTCTATTTAATCACCTCTATAAATTTTATTTGTGATAAATTTGACACGATTACACCTATGCAACCTAAACAGATTCACATCATTCCACTGATTCCTATGAGAACATGGTACACGCACAAAGCAGATGTATCATAGGTTCTTTTTAGGTTTAACATATACATTCTGAAAACACACAAATTATAAATAATTTGTATAAAATCCAGTTGTACAATGGAACTGAATGTTTAAGCTGAAGAGCTATGCAATCTTTTTACCATATAGAATAACCATGAATGAAGGAGAAAAATGAAGATGAAAAGAAGTAAAGCTTATGTCATCAAAAGGATATTATAAGTAAGAAAATTTCCAGAAAAGAAGTTTCAATGCTCAGAAATTCAATTGTATTTGAGTTTTGAAATTGGTACATAATAAAATAATTCTTTAAAATAATTTTACAGGTAACTCCCAAAAAAGACTGTCTTTGAGTCTAGAAGTTGAAATATTCTGCTCTTTGCTAAAAAAATTCCTTTGATATAAGAGATGGCGATTTTTCAGACTCAATAGGCAACATAACATCTCAAAGAATTTGTCACAGTTCTGGTTTCCCATAACAGACATAAAAAAGTGGTATCATGGAGGAGAAATAAGATACAGCCAGGCCTTTTCATATCTCTGCACACATGCACATTACCAGTTCAATGTAATTTCTTATTGTTTAAGATTGGTTTGATTGTTATGGTCATTGTTCATGTTGATTCATAAAATTTCTGACTTACTTTCCTCCTACAGTTCTTCAAAGAAACATAAAGCTCCTGTATAATTTTGTGTGAGTTTTTTCTTTCTTTTTTATATATTCCATGAAAATTATGCATTTTGGATTATCAAGAAAAAGAATTTTTTTCTTAAAACGGACAAAGATATTTCGTCCCCTCAAAAATGTAATCTGATAGCTTGACTCACAAAAGCAGAAATATATTTGTTTCCTTAATAGTTGTCTTTATAGATAGATAATCAAAGCAAATGTAAAATGCTTGCACATTTGAGAGGAAAATCTGTTCTGTTGCATAATGAATGTATTATAGCTTCGCTCATATCCATGTTCCCAGTTAAAGTGAAAATACCTCCAATCTATTAAAAACAAACAAAAAACCAAAACCCAACAGATAAACAAAAGAACTTCACAAACCAAACACAAAGCAAAACAGTCTATTTGGGGTCAAAGACTGGAATAAATGGTGACCTCTTCTCTTAAGTTACCTAAGATAACTCCAAACACAATTTCATTTCCCTGAGTACATTTCACCATAAAATTTCTAAAATTAATTTCAGTCCAAAAAAAATCAGGGATGCAAAAGAAATTAGTTATAGCTCTTTGAAAACTATCAATGAATGTTTAGCAGAAACTCAAACAATTTTCCGTTGTTATTTTAGTCTAACATCTTCGCTGAAACAGAAAAAAAGTCTTAACAGCAAGGCACTCCTGATATTGTGCATATATTTCCTGTGTTAATATGCAGCTCAAATCAAAGGCTATTCAGAGTTCAAGATTGTGTTGCATTCACATCATAAGGAAGACAAGGCCATAAGAAATATGTATATTAGGAAAATCTGCCAAACAGAGTTGTGAATGCTGTTCTAAAATTTGCAGTTAAGCCTCTCTGGCTCTCACAACAGAACAACAACTCAACTTACATATAAAAACTGTTTTATAAATTTCAGTCAAAAGAAATATTTTCCATTGATCTGATATTAAGACAATACAAGGCAACCTGACATTTTGAAAATCTTGGTAATTTCTCAATTTCTGCAATACAGGAAGCTAAATATAGAGACACCAGAAACATTGACATTTTTATCTTATCTTCAAAATCTAAAATTATGATGATAACATCACAGGAGAATGCACTGGCATATAAAGGCCCAAAGTCTCTCATGCATAACTTAGACTCACAAACAGCCTTGAAGATGCAGGAGAAAAAAAGTTGGTGACTTCTAAAGCTTCTCCATTTTAGGTTTAGCTAGCATCTTTAGATGTGCAGTCTGAAGTACAACAGCTTCACAGATGGTGTTACTGTGTCCCTCCAATGCAGCTTCTTACTGCACAACTAATTTCACACTGACATTGACTGTCTGCACACCTGCACAGACATCTGGTTACATCTATTTAAAACATATTTAAGAACTAGTATTTTACATTAAAACTGAATGAACTTTTTTCAGTCTTTGCATAAACCAAATATGATTTAAATTGAGAGCAGTTTTCACTGAAAATGGTAACATCATGAAAAGTGTTCAGAGGTTTTTTTTAATTACTGTTAGCAACAATGAAAAGTTTTATAATTTATGAAATCTAGAAAGAAACTTGAAAAAAATTATGCTTTTTCTTCACTAAATGGAAATACCCTGTCCTGGAGGCATGATTATTTATCTAATCTGTGCAGTGCAGAATATGGTCAATGTAAAAAATTACCTCGTCCAAAGAGTTTTGTCAAGGCACAGGTAATCCAGGTTCTCACTTTTCCAGTAAACAAGAGGTCTCTAAAAAAGGTTTCACTTGCCTGGCAAGAGTGACAAAAACTCAGAAGTATTCAACTGAATTTCCATCCAGCCTCTTTTGCAAATTCAGAGTTGCTTCTCCAAACCCTTCATATTTTTTAAACTATATTTCAATTAAAAAAATACTATGAAAAATAACACAAAAGAGCAGAGTAATTTAATTCTGTGGTTCAGATTCCTGTATATTTTATGAGTCACAAAATAAAATTAAAATTGCTAGCATTTATTTATAAATTTTCATCTTTACTAGCCTCTGCTCATAATAGTGTCTTAAATGTTTGTTTTCCTCTACTGTGGAGCTACAGGCTGTCATAGTGAGAGCTGAGCCTGAATCAGTTTTGGTTTTGTGAGATGTTAAATAGAATCTACATTGTTTTCTACTGAAATGTTTTGATATCTTTGAACTGAAGCATTTCATTTGTTGTGGTGGAAGTGACATACTTAGCTTTGACATAACACAAAAAACTGTCAGGAATCTGTCACCCTGAGCCAGTAGTTCAGCAGGTCAGTGTACAGGATATCTAAAATTTTAGCTCCTCTTAGGCCAGGAAAGGACTGGAGTCACGAGATAGTACTGGGTTTACTGGGATATAATCTGTCTATAAACTGTCTCTTAGGCAGCAATGATAAAATAAAGCAGCTCAGCTGTAACTCTTACTCTTAATTCCTAAATTAATGAAAATTAATGATTAAAAAGTTTGGAGTTTGATTAATAGTTTTCCTATTTACTGCACTCGGTTTTGTAGAAACTGCAACAATAATAATTCTCTCTGAAGTTCAGAAATTTTCTCTTTGAGAAATCTAGACTTAGAAAATGAAAATGGAAAATATTAAGTGGAAAACAATATAAAGAAAAAGGAGAGAATAAAATCTTATAAAATCTGTCACTTATTTTTAAAAATATTGTTAAAATCTGGAAGGAGTCTAAGATACTTTTCTTCTACCACATAGGCCTTACTTTACATCCTGTAGAATAGCTCTCTTGTAAAAAAACCTAGTCAGGATCTTTTGTGACAAGAGCCATTCAACCCACAACCAGTGATTAGAAAATTTCCTTGTACCAGAATACCACCTGAACATAAACAATACCCTTGACCTCAACTCTTGTTACTCTAGAGAAAAAAATGTCTTGAAACATGCAGGATAACTGAAGGTTACTTGTCAAACTTTGTATAAGAAAAAGGGAAATTTTAGAGACCTGTAGACCTGTACCTTTTTATATTGCAGGCTAGAGTGATTGTGGGTTGTCATCATGCAAGCAGCCTCCAAACATAATGAAGCCATTTGAGTTGCAAGATTAAGGACATTGAAACTTCTAAGCTTAATACATTTATTGAGTTGATATTGTCTAGCATGAATCAATTCTGCAACTGTACAAAAAAGCTTCAGTCATGAACTACTTAATCTACTGAGATAATAAAATGGGCTTCACTATGAGATGCCCTTTAGGCAAAAGGATGAAGAAATTCATCATCCTTTAAGCAAACCCTGTGCTCTCTCTCCCCTATTTCTTGATGAACTGTGATCAATAGTGGATCAATAGTGGATCCTCAACCTGAGGATGGGCTATGGAAAGTAAGCTTTCTTGTGCACTGTAGGTACTGCATACTGATGACCATTGCTGATTTCAGCAAATAAATTAATAAACTATTTTTCTCTACTGTGGAGATGTGTGAATTCATGTGCTATAAAATACATTGCAATAAGGTATTCCAGTGAATGCTTTCAGGTTGGTTACTCTTCTCAGGGCTGCAGCTGGTAAAAGATTGTTCACTGATGATTGCAAACCTTGATATATAGTCCTGCAAAGCCCTCATTTTCTAATGCCTAGCAGCATTCCAGAATATTTTATTTATTAATACTAATTCTTGTTATTTCCATGTGTTTCTGATTAACTCAATCTCCTGATTAAGTTGATATAAGCTTGCTTCCTACATTTTTTAACATTACTAAATAGTGGGAAAAGTAAAACTTCGTGCTCCCTCAATACTCTTTCCCAGCTGTGATATACACTCTGCAGCTGGCTTTATCTTGTTAATGCACTTTAGTCAATCATTGATTGAATACAAGATAAAACATTTAAACTGTTCTAATTACAAGTTATTTTTTCGTTTCCAGTCTCTCGTGCACTATTTTTCAGTTATTAACAGCAGCTTCTACACATTTTCTTATCCTATATTTGCTGTAGCCATCTTGACAAAATCTCAGAAATGTCAGCAAATGTGACATTTTAATAGAAATACCAGGCAAACTTAAATGCATTAATTAAGTTTCCAGGCACGGATTAGGTAGTACTGAGGTCCTCAAATTAATTTCTCAATAGCAAAAGCTCCTGCTTAACTGTGTTGTATAACACAGGATATGTCTAAGTAGATGGATGCCTCCCTGCTTGAAATCATTGCTCCCTAGTGTTTTAACTATGGACTGCCTTAGAAATACTCCAGCCTGAGCAGCCTGGTGATTATTGCCTCTCTAAATTTCACTGGTTCCAGAGTAACCCAGACATTTCTCAGAATGTGCTCAAAACTGATGTGTACTCATCTACAAATGCAGAAAATTAAATCTCTTACAAAATATAGCTATGACTTCTGTTTGTTCTGAAATTACTGGAGGGAGAGAGTTGTCACTCACCTTTCTGAAGTGGTAACTTAGTGATTATTAGCCTTTCCCATGAAATATCACAGTAATTTCCAAATCTTTCTACACTAATATTTCCAAAACACACATTTTCCAAACTGGGAGTGAGAAAACAGATTGAAGGAAAAGCACCTGTTAGGAGAGGGAGATGAGAAAGACAACCTGCTTCTCTGCTCTCTTTCTGCATGTCATCCTGATACCATCCAACACAACTAGAGAATTAAGCCTATGAGCTTTGAACAATCAGTGTCTAAAACACTAGCCTAAAGAGTCAATCGATCTAACAACCTACCCTTGCCATGCAAACCTCGACTTGTTATCTGCAGAACTTCAGCAAATAAGCAAACTGCAACCCCAGCATAATTTAAAGCCTTTGAGATCAGGGCTTGCATCTTGCTGGCAATATATGTGGATTTTAACTCCCTCATGCTGAATGAAATTTCTGTCTGCTGAGGATTTGTACCAGTGGCCATTATCTAAAAAGTAATAACTTTACTGCCTGCTTTAAAAGAAAGTATTCCTGATTTGAAATACACATCTCAGGAGAGGCTCCTGAGGTCTCATTATCAAAGATACATAGCTCTGCAGCACGTGACCCTGCTCAAGAGAGAGGTGGCATTTCAACACAGTATGCCAGGCAGAAATTTTTGTTTGTGGGAACATGGTGGAAGTACAGTGCACCACATCCCTCCCAGAAAGTGTTATCTGACTGAAAAAAACCCAAAGAAACAAATGGCAGCTTCTGATCAACAATATAAAAGAAATCTACTAGAGGAAAGGAAATCATGGCAGTTTTTTGCATCCAGTACTTAAACTGCATGAGGAATCACTCTGTTTGCATCAAAACTAGGGGTACAGTGATATTTAATATACCTTATATAGAAGATCATGGGGTTGCACTGTTAGGCTGTAAGCACATTGTTTGACCACTGCCCAGGTTCTGGCTGAGGATAAGCTTATTCTGCAGGATGTAGAAGACAATGGGACATGACAGGTAACACACAGAGACAGCACCATAAAAGACATCTGGATCTCCCTGTCAGCTGGGCTCTGCTGTCCTGGCTGTGTCTCCTCACAACTTGTTGTGCATCACCAGCCTTCTCCCTAGTGTAGTGCAGTGAGAAGCAGAGAAGACCTTAACACTGTGCAAGCACTGCTCAGCAATAACAAAAACATCCCTGTGCTGTCAATGCTGTTCCAAGCACAAATCCAAAGCATAGCCCCCTTCTAAGCTACTGTGAAGAAAATTAACTTTGTCCCAGCCAAAATCAACAGACAGTATCAGAAAAATCCTATTTAAGTACAGGTGTAGCAAATCTGGGATGAAAGGCAAAGGAGTAAATGAGAGCACATTTTATGCTCATGGAAAAGAAAGGGACAGATTCAAGTGTGGGAGAAAAAGTGTTAAGGATCCAGAAAGGGGATACTGAGGCAGACTGTGATGTTATAATTTGCTGGATGTTGAGGATAACTGATCTGCTTAAGGTCTCAGCCTAAGCAGGACAAAAAACAAAAACCCAATCACACCACACAAGTTAAACCCACCCTTCATTCAAGAAGATGGTGCAGGGGAGATGCAGAAGTGTCAGGCTAAGCATCCAGATGCCATCAGACTTGTAGTTGCCCCAGGTCTGTTGACATCATCATCTTAAAACTGCACAAAAGCAACTGGCAAAGCTGCATCCTGGTCCTATAATGAGCTTACCTTCAGGAGGATACTCAAACACTCCCAGATGATGTGCTATCAGTCTACCAGCAGCACCCTGCAGCTAGTCTCATCAGTATCAATTGAATTAACCTTGTGTAATCATGGAATAGAAAAGGCATGAATTAAATCTGTGGTAGGATTTAATTTAGCCATCATGAGCAGATAGGTGGCTGTCGACATAGTCTTTCACAACTACAGCTAATATCAGTTTCATAAACACCCCTGCAACAATATCAAAACTTTCATATAATAGAAAAGTAAAACCTTTCTGATGTAAGTGAAGCAAAACACTGTGTATATTTTGATCAAATAGATACCTAAGTAATTGAGTTGCGTTCCATAAAATGGAGCATTTTCACAGCCCTGAAACTTTTTCAAAGATAACGAATGAAAAATATTGAATTACATAGATATTGTTTTCAAATATTTCTCCTACTTTTGAAAAGTTCCTTACAATATATGCACCCTTTCTCCAAGAGAAGCTCTGACTCCATTGTTGCAGAAAACATTATAGTCCACTGACATCAGAACACAGTTATGAGAGTTATCTGTAAAACCATTAGATGGTGTGATAACAGATGGTCCCACAAGTGGAATTTCAAATTACAGAAAACAAACAAAGCAAAACCCCAATGCACACAGAAATTATTTGCTGGAATATCTCTGAAATAATTTTGTGTGAACACACTGTTATAACTCCATAAGGATGAAAGATGCGTTTTTCAAGTTCTTTTAGTTTCTTTGCTTTAATTTTAGAAATTTTAATCTCTAACATTCTTCTGAAAAAGTTTTCCTAATGGTTAGATTAAGCCTCTTATACACTGCATAACTATTTTAGAAACGGTGTTTAGCACCATTTCATTATTCAGATTAGTTTTTACAGTTCTATTCATATTTTTGGAATTTCTACGCTGTAGTCTGTTGGGTCAAGAAGTAAACCCCATGGGAAAGTTTGTGAAATCAGAGAGCCAAAATCCTCAGAGAGGACTGGGTTCTACTCGTATTATGTTGGTGGCTTTTTGCTAGTAAACCTTTACCAACAGAGTTATTCTGACCTGATTTTATGAATACTAGTAACACACAGCATTTTCCTGCTTCAATGTGTTAGCTTAAAGTTGGTTTTTGTATGTATCCCCACATTCATTTCATTATCCGTTGGAGAATATAAAAGGAGTAAATTAAGGTATACATACTTAAAGTGAGCATAATTTAAGTAAATTTAGCTCTAAATATTTTGCAGTACAGTTTTGTAAGTTTTTGCTCAGATGATTTTAAAATATGTATTTTTTTCTTATAAGTGTACATTGGATATTGCATTTATCTTTCTAAATGTAATACAAATCAGAAAAAATAGAGGCTAGCAGTTGTAATTCAACAATATATACGTTCAAATTTTCTTTAGCAGAGCTTTTGACTGCAGGGAGAAACAATTCACAGGATGTATAAAAATATATACAGTAGTCAAAGACCATTGCTGTTGTTGCCACAGTGATATAGCAAAAATGTGCAAAGCATTAGGAGAGGTATTTTCAAACACATTTATGTGTTCACTCAATCTTCTGTTACATTTGTGATGTATTAAAAACACACACACTCAACATCAAAGGGATGACATCTATATAGTCATCTGGGTTTTTTTTTTCAAAATTGCATCTAATCAGAAAAATAACCTAGTTGTGGATAAGTTTGTGGTATATTACAGTTCTAAATCATATTACAGACACAGTATGTAGAATATGCAATGTATGTACAATAAAGAGAAAGCTATCTCCAGAAATTATAATCTAAAAATCACTTCCAACATGTGAAATTTGTCCCATTAAAGAGCTCACAATAGGACTGAACTTAGCCCTTACCTTCCCAAAAACTCATAATGACAGCTCTTTAAGTATTCCTTTACTGAACTTAAATCTGTCAGATGGGTGATGGAGAAATTGCTAGAGAAAATGTGCTTAAATTTGCTTTTACTTGATACATTTGCAAAGAGCCTTGGTGAATGTGGCTCGTTATGAAGTGCTGGAATGAGAATTCTGGGATTGTCCAATGTCTGTTATGTAATGCTTGAAGGAGAAACTAAGATGGGGAAAGGGAAGAGCTTGAGGAGGAGGAAGCACGGTAAAATAGAGGGAATAGTAGGCAATCTGTCTTGCCCTCTTATAAAATTCCTTTCCTAACTGGCTGAGGGCTGTCTGTTGTCTGCACATTTGTCCATTTGAGGCCTGAGTGCAGCTGCTGGAGTCAGGTCATGGGTCAGAGCCCACGTGTCCGTGGCGCAGCTCCTGGAGAGAGCAGAAGGTGTTTGTAGTGTGTGTGTGTGTGTCTTTGTGGAGTACTTCAGCAGCAAGCTGAAGCGAGCATCAGACCAGACTAGCCAGAGAGCAGAACGAGTTTGGGATCTCAGTATTGGAGAGGTCGAAGGTTTCTGAAGGACCGAAGAATGTGAGAGTTGGCTTCAGGAGGAGTGACTGGAGAAGGCAGGACTCTGCCAGTCAGCTCTGGATGTGTCCATAGCTCTGTACCACTTACTGGAAAGGTCCATTTGCAGGTTATTACATGAGAAAACTGGGGAGACCTGGTGAATCCAGGCCCAGCTGCTGAGCAAAAGTGTAAGGCCAGCTACTGGATGAAACCATATTATCTATACTTCTGTATTTTCCATGTCTGATTTTTATCTTGATCATCTAGAGCAGGGTTAAGATTTTTCTTGTTTTATTTGATCTGTGTTTCTCTGTGTGGCCATCCATGTGCACACTTGCGCTATGTGTAATTGTGTGTCTGCATGCACGTGTACCTGCGGGGAGCACGTGCTCGCCCTCGCTACCAGCTGCACTCAGAGGAATTGAGCTGCAGCAGGCTGACCTCTGGTGAACCACCTGATTTGGCAACCCCTAACTGTTCCTACTCACAAGACTACCACACTTTCCCCCTTCATGCATTTAAAGATAAGACTCACAGGACTTAGCATTTATTTGGAGAAAAAAAGAGAGACATTTTGAAGAGCTAGAAGCAGGTGCTACTGATTTCTCTAGGGGACAAACAACTGTTGTTTGGACAGCTCAGGACAAAGCCTAGACACAAAGGACATTGCAACATAAAATGAAAAAAAATGCAGTGAGAACTTAGCAGAAGAAGTGATATTGAAGAAGAAAAAGCAAGAGAGGGGTTTTACTAATTAGTAAAATTTAAGTACTGAAGTAGGATAGCCTTAATTACAAAGAAAAGATGATAAGCTAAGGAGAAAGCTACCACAGAAGAGCTGGGAAAGGCTGTGATGCAGCAGTGAGGTAAAATGGAGCAAGGCATGACTATAAAGTGAGATATTGTCAGAAATTTGATATTTTTTTCTGGAATAGCACTAATAATAAAAAACTTTTGAGAGTATTAGTCTGTACATCTGAATTTTTAAGTAATGAAACAAAAGCATCTAATGCAGTGGAGTTTCTTTCCTAACTCTTAAATCAACAAGAAAAGACAAACTATTCATGATCCCTTAAGGGGAAAAAAGTAGGGAAAAACAAACAAACAAACAAACAAAAAAACCCCTAAAGTGACAAAAATTTTTCCAAAAATATCTGTTGAAATAGTATCTTATTTCAATATCAAAATAATTCATTCCTTCAAATACCCCGTAAATTAATGTAGCAGACTGGCTAAAGAGTATTTATACTCTACAATTTCCATTTGAATTCTGCAAACTCACTGTTAAAATCTCCCAATTAGAATGAGTAAACAGTTGATCAATAGGCTGGACTACAAAACAATTAAAGAGAAGAACCTGGAAAATCACAATCTGTTTCTAAGGAGATGTTAAAGACTTTTCTTTGTTTCAATAAAATAATGGGGTCTAAGATAATGTTTTATTTAATGACGAAGGCATTTTCATATAAGTTGTTTGAGTTCCACACTCTGGCAATATGAAATGATGCAAAGGCTTCTGGGACTTTCAAAGATGTATAATAAATTGTGTGAAAATGGAGAAGGCTTTTGTTGAGGCTGTAACTGGCAGAGTTGTGCTACCAGAAGGTTTTACATAGTCTGCAAATTGCTACAATATCGTTGGTGTCTGTTAATCACTCACCTAGAAAGGGATGGCAATTGCCAGTGATGGATGATGACTGAAAATATCCCACCACCTCCCAAAGGAAAGACACAGCAGCAAGAAACAGCCTGAAATGTATTATTCTCATGCTGGAGAACTTGGTCCAATTATTGTTCCTTTGACAGATACTGCACCCAGCCTTTTTACACTGGGCACCTCGGTATGAGAAAGGACAGCCAGGAGCTTTGCTGATGTAATGATAATAATTGCACACTAATAGACTTCCTTGCAAATTGTGTATAACTCAGTGCTGGATTTCTCTTCAAGAAAAAAAGATTAGTATTAGTAGATGTATATCTTTTGGACAAATTTTACAATAAAACTGGGACAGTAATGTAGCTAAGATATCAAGCTCCATCTAAGTCCCTATTTTCCTAAGGTTAAGAAGTTTTAGGTTGCACATAAAAATATGCAATGTAACTGATATTTTCAAATTGTATAGAAATGATTGCTAAAAGAAGAACTGTGTCTCACTTTAATATTTATAAATATTTATTTTTTATATTTGTATTTATTTATATATATATTAGTATATATATTTATATTTATAAATATTATTTTTCCTAAAAGGCAAAGTGAAGCTCTTCACCAAGTAAACAAAAACAACAAAAAAGTCCCATGAAGTAGTCATACTTAGTCATATTTCTGCAGTCCCTCAAAGTACTACATACAGAGAATCTCTGGTTTTGTCTTTAAAATGGAGGGAGAACAAATGAAGTTATATACATCCTATGAAGAAAAATTAACTTGGACGTCATACAACTTTCAAATCTTATTATTTCTATTTTTCTATTTGCAGCACTCAGCAGAATGCAAAAATATTTCTGTTTGTCTTACTATCCTTTCAGTACAGCATCTTCAGAGCAGTAGTAATAATTCACATACAGAAAATTTTTGTACGCATACTGAGAAATTTAAACAGGACTCAACAGAGGGCAAAATTTAATAAAATTTCTGTCCTTATACCAAAGGTTACTGCATAAGTTATCTAATTTAAAGAAAATTACTGTACAAGTGAAAGTTCATATACAGTGTGTCTCCTACTGTGATGGCAGACTAAAATGTCCACAGAAAAAGTGAATATATGGAAACATTTTTCAGAATAGCACTAAATTCACTGTAAATGTCAAGTAGAGCTATTCTGAAAAATGTCACAGCAATAATTACTTGGAAATGGTTCCAGCTAGTGTACACTATGTGGTCACATTCAGTGTATCAATCAGGGGAAGTTAATATAATCACAAGTTGCTCAAAGAGCATCTGACTACCTTCTAGAGTAACAGCTCATCTAAAGAAATTTATCCAGTTCAAAATCAGCCAAATATTAAAATTTGATTTATGGAACCTGGACTAAAATGCAATTTCTTTAATATTAACTTCAAAATTAAAAAATACATGTGTACTTGGGAACTCAAGGCTATAAGATTTCTGGGTCAGTGACATGAGCTCCTGTTATTGAAGGCAGACAGTGTATAAGCCTTCTTGTACATTTCTTAATCTTCATCTTAGAAGGTTTTTGAATTTTATTTGTCCTTCACTGCTCTGAATAAAATGTTCCAATGCTTGATGCTTCTCATGGCTTGAAATTACTAATTAGCAACATAAATTTATTCATGCTCACATTATATTTTTTCTTCTTTTGACAACTTTATCCTTTAGCTTTAATAGGTCTCCTCTTGCCTGATTTTTCAGTGTCTAAACAAAGCGTATTGATAATCTTTGTCCTCTTCTTTCAACTTAAGTAACCCAAAGCATTTTTTTATTTCAATACAAGTTATACTTTTCTTTTTTTTTCCTTTTAGCTGTCCTTCCCTATGTCATCTGGCAGATTTTTTTTCAGTGCAATATCCCAACAAGAGTTCAGCTCAGTCATGTGCAATAATACTCTCAGCTCTGCTGGAAATAATTCATGTGTTAAAATCTTGGATTTCATTTACTTTTTCCATTCAGCTGTCATATCCTGGAGAGGTTTATAGGCATCCTGTGGTAAGGAATACCACCAAGCTTTAATGGGCTGCCTACAGCTCATCAGAGGAAAACTTGTCAGTGCACAGGATAACTCTGGTTTTCCCAATTTACGAGGTTAACTAAGATTCTCTTTGTCACTCTCCGACTCCTTTATATTGACTGTACTTTCCCATGGTTTCTAATACATTAGTCTTCTGGGTTAATATACAGTTACCCTCAAATTGATATCACTAATATTAAGGAGGAGACAATAAAAAGCAATCGAGCAAAAATCTTTTTAAAAAGTCAGGCACAGCTTCATAAAAAATTTGAGTCCGTGCCAAAGTTCTTTTCTATTTCCCTGGCTTGTTGTGTTGTGCTACAAAAGAATTATTGCCTCTCCAAACCAATAAATAAGTTCCTAAAATGTGTTAGTACAAGTAAAAACTTTTTTAAAATCTATCTGACCTATCACAGATTGCCATAGTAGAAATATTTCTATTAAAAATAAAATAAAAAGGCAAGAGAGAGAGAGAGGAAGAAAGGAAGGAAGGAGTATGAAGACCAACAAAATAAGTAAGTATATACATTTTAATGTGATATGGGCTGATGAAGCTGCAGAAAAATTAAAGTAGAAAAGCAGAAACTGACATATCCGTAGTCAAAATACATGCAGTCAATCCAAGAAATAGAACTTGAGCTTTGGTAGAGTAATTCTGTATTGCACTGAGAAGAATATATGGTAATTTCAATATTTAAGAGAAGTGATCCCAGGAACAACTTTATCAGTAGTGCTTTTAGCCAAATGAAATGAACCAATGCAGGCAGGATTTAAATCTGGGTCCACAACTAAACTGAGTATTGCAAGAGTTAGTCAAAACAAAAACTTAGCCATAGTGCTGTTTGGAAAATAATTTTATGCTCCAAAACCTCTCTGCAGTGCAGGGGAAAAGTAGAACCTTGCAGTAAGATCTACAAGATAGAAGCACAGTCACAGGTAGTTGATAAAACACACTGAGGATAATGACTGGCTTTTGAGAAGAACTTTCCAAGGTTAAATCTAGCCCTTCTATCCAAGTCTAAAACTGACTTGAAAGCAAGATTTTAAAACTCTATTTTTTAAGTACCTGATAAAAACTCACTATTTGCCTTTGAAAAACAACATGATAGATAATAAAACTATGGATTTGGTTTTCAGTTTCTGTATAAATACTAGGTATCCTTTTAAAAAAGTTTAAGGTAGGCTTATGAAAGGAGTTTTTTGCAATGGGTAACCATGCTCAGTGGAGGAAGTTTGCCATCTACAGGATCTATAAAGACTAAGAGATAATTAATTCTATAGTCTTAGGCGCAGGATAAAAATGCGTGGAATTTGTTTTGGGTTGTTCCAGTAACTCTTCACCAAAGGATAAGACTGAACATAGAGACAAAGACAAATAAAGCATAAGAGTAGACAGTGAAGATGAAAGATATCAACACCTGTGAGTTCAGCAATGAGAAAAGCAGATGTCTGTTGGTCAAAGTGATGGTCACAGGCCTTAGTCCATTTGGGGTGGGGGATGGCTGTGAAACAAGGCTGAATTTAGGTTCATTTAGGTACATTTAGGTTCACATGGTAATGCCCAGGTACCTCTGCTGGGGAGAGGGTTTAATGCTGTGAGTCATGCACAATCTTCTGATGGAAGGCCCCAGAAATGAAGCATCTGGAAATGATTTATTGGTCTTTGCAGATGTTACCTCTAACACAACTTGGGGTGATAAGTGTATGAGAGTTTTCTTCCTTTCCCACAGTTTGCAACAGTGGGAATTTTGTCCAGATGCATTACCCAGGATATGCTAACCAGATCTGCCTCTGCCAGGCCTGCAATTACTGCTTCCCTGTCAAGAATTCCTCCCTTCTGTGCTTATCTCAGGCCCATTGTGGTGGCTCATCCTATGGCAAGTTCATTCTGTGATCTTGACTGTGTTTGAGACAGGAGGCAACTGTGCTCTTTAAGTCCTTACACATGGGGTCACACAAAATCACAGAATTCCAGAGTGGTTAAGGTTGGAAGGGAACACAGTGGGTCATCTGGTCCAACCTCTCTTCTCAAGCAGGATCATCCCATGGCACAGGACTGCACCCAGAAAGTTAATTAATATCTTCAGTGAGGGGTGCTCTACAACCTCTCTGTACAATGTGTTCCAGCTCATGCTCACCCAGTTAAGTTCTTCCTCATGTTCAGTTGGAACTTCCTGTGCATCAGTTTCTGCCTGTTGCCTCTTGTTTTATTGGTTGGCACCACCAAGAAGAGCCTGGCGCCATCCTCTTGGCACCCTCCCTTCAAATACTTGTTTATATTCATAAGGTTAAACAGGCCCAGATCCCTCAACCTTTCCTCTTAAGGGAGTAGCTCCAGTCCCCTAATTGTATTCACTGCTGGACTCACTCCAGGAGCTCTGTGCCTGTCTTGTACCGTGGAGCTCAGACCTGGACAAGTCTTGAGTCCTGCAACAGCACTATGAGAATGGCACACCACTCCCTCAAGGCTCCACCCTGATGCTCTGGGTGACTTAGTCTTTCATTTGACACTTTAAGTCTTTCCTTTTCCAACTCTACCTGTAGGGTTGTCTTTCACAACCCTTGAGAAGTTTAACTCCATGTGCAGCAAGGATTTAAGGCCCAGCTCTTACATGGCCAAGATTTGCAACACTACTAAACACTTTCTGAGAAAACTGTCAGTAAGGTAAATGTACAGTCAGAGTTAAGAATTATAAGATAGGGGTCATTAGTAGGTAAGTACGGGTCCATAAAGGAAGAAAATAAAGCTCATCAGGTTAGCCCTGTTATATATATATGATAATACTATACAGTTCAATTTAATTCCACATTTTCAAAAAACATACTGTGAAAAATCCAACTTTTTATTAAAATGTGGTCTAAGATGCACAAGGAGGAATCAGGATTTTAATTAACTGAAGTGCTAATATAAAAAACAGACCTGTCAAAGCTGGGATGTCTCTAATGATGTGCTGAGACACCATATAATATTTTAAGATTAAAATAAAGAAATAAAAGAATTGAGGCATCTGTAGGGTTGCATGATCATGTAAAAGGGAATATTTTGGATTAGAATTTTCCAGGTCATAGGTCGTTTTTGTAGATGTAATATTAATTTCATATCAGGATGGGCTGACAGAAATGCTTAACCAGCTTCTTGAACACAGATGGAGGTACTCAAAGTAGACTAAGCTAATGAACAAAAGTGTTATACCACGGAATGAAGAGGAATTTGGCAATACTAGTACCTCAATGTTGATTCTGTTTGCAGTATTGAGCTTTTAGGATGAGGTTTCCTGATAGTTTAAACCTATCTTAACATGGATTTATGCAAATTTACTTCACTAATTTGTTCTAGAATGTGTGGGAATGTGCAGTTTTCCAGCTCAGGGAGATAATCTGGCTGAAACATTGTAGCTGTATCTCTGGAAGGGAAGGAGAAGAGACAAGAGGGAGTTAGTTTCCTGCAGAATCAATCAATGGAAGGAGGAAGAAGAGGCTGACCACAGAACTATACCCCTGTAATCCATTAAAATATAATCAGTGTAAGAAAACTCTATTCATAAATCATTGATAATCTGTTAATTAATATGGTTTTAATAATTTAATATGCTCATAAACAACTATGAAATGGCTTATGTAATTTGAGGCTTTTTATTTTTCACACTGATATATCATAGAGGAATTCTTTAAATAACTCTTACTAGTTTTTTTCTATTCTGTACTTTCAGGTACGTTTCCGGGGTCATAAACACAAAAGTGTCTGGCAACACTATTCTTGCCAGCTGGAGTGATGCAAATAAATTACAGAGCATAAGAAGTAAACCAAAAACCAATCAAAACATATTCTGCAATTTTGTTTAAGCAAATATGCTTGTTCTGATTACTGCTAGTGCTAAACAATGTTACTATCAGGGACATAAATCTGCAGATTTATGTTTCCTTACTGTGATTACATAGTTTCTTTACTGTAAACTTTTTCTTCTATGTTTTTCTATAAAGCTGAGGAGTCTGGGTACTCTATTTCTAGAATTCTGTCCTTGTCCAGAGTAAGAATGCTTTATTTATTTATTTATTTATTTATCAAAGGTAGCGAGTTGTGTGACTGTCTGCATGTGATTTGTTTTGTTTACTTGCTGTGTTGCTATTTGCATAAATGCTTTCTTACCTCCTGTTCATCTGTTTTCCTATCTGATAAGTCATTTAGTTATTTCCATGTTAATTTTGTTATCAGATAGACATGTTTTCCAGAGTACTTGCAGCAGCAGCATCATGTTGTTTTACTTATAATTTTTTTCTCATTTTTATATTTGTATTTTGATTTTCATATAATCATTCCTGTTTCTCTCTTTTGTTCTCTTAAACATAAATATTCATTCAGACCGTGTGTTGACAAAAACAATGTCAGAAAACTCTGTTAAAGGTTTTTACCAATATGAATGTGCATCAGAAAACAAGATTCTTCATCTGGGGTTTCATATGACATCGTGAGGCTCCAGATGTTTTCAGTGCTGCTGTTATATGTTGAAATGCACATAAAAGCACAGTTACAAGTAACATGTTTCTTCTGTACATGTGGCAATACTATCATTGGGAATGTGCAGGGATTCACTCCTTTCCCCACAAGCCAGTTGGTGCCAGCTGATGGCCATCATGCCTCATAGACCCAACAAACATCACATTCACACACTCCTTAGTACAACTGAACTTGCTTTGAGAAGAAGATTGGAAAATAGGTGACTTGAAGGTGCCTTCCAATCTAAATTATTCTGTGATTGTGCAATTCAAATTCAAGCAATGTTCTGACAGTTAATGAATAATTAACAGAGGGAGTTTTCAAACAGGTATAAAGCTTTCTCCTTGCAAAAGTAAACAAATAGATCTACTTTCCCTTGTGTATATCAAGTAAAAATTCTGAAAACGTTTTGTTTCCAATCTGTTCCATTCCAGAGCAGCACATGCAAAAGGAAAAATACTAGATAAGAGACAAAAAGTTGTTGGCAGCCTGTTTAAAATTGGTTTCATTGTTAGTTGTGCTGCTTCTGAAGAGAGAACCGAAGTGAATAGAACTGCATAAACTTTAGAGAGGTGTTCCAAAATCTGGGAGACAAACAGCTTGCAGTGAAAACTGTTTCATCATTGGATATACCAAGCAAACATTCAGTAGGCTGACGTATCCAATACATGTGTTTAATTGACACAAATATCTAGATCCCAATTCAGTTATTCTTGTGCTGCATCATCATTCCCTTGGCACCACATAACAAAACAAAGCTTGAGTATGATTTTTTTTCAAATGAAACAGAGCTTGTTCCCTGTTTGTTTTTTATTATGTAGAGACAAGGATATCATAAACCTGTGTAAAATTGCATTTCCAAATAGTTCCTATATACCTCTGTTTAAGAATTATTTGGTAATGTAAGTCCCATATCAATGCCCAGGTGTTTTGGTTTTGTTTTATTTTGTTTTATTAGGCAATATGGGACCATAGCAACATCCCCATGATAATCTTATGCATCACAAAATGAGGAAAAATTCTGTTCCATCAGTTTCTTTCTGGTCCTATTTCTTTTCTACAGCTGTTATGACTCTCCTACTCACTCTGGCTTTGGATTTGTTTTTTACTGTAATTCTCAGTAGGTCTCTACTGCCTTTATTTGTGCTGGCTTTTGCCAACTAAATGCAACCTTATATTCTCTAATGGCTGGATTGAAAGGATGTAATTCTTCTAAGTTATCCGAGCAAAAAAATACACAAATCCAAAAAACTATGGCTGATTTACCCATTAAAAATCAATTCATTTCATATAATGGATAATAAATTTCCAGTCATTTGAACACTTGACTATTCCTTGGGGTAACATAACACTTGTCATCAACAGACCATAAATCTCTTTACAAAGGGGAGTAACAAAATTATTGCCCTTTTTAATGGTCCCAACTGGCAGATTTAGTATATGGCAGTAGAACCTTCCTTTTTGTCTAATTCATGATTATTTAAACATACCATCATGCAAAAGTAACCTCTAATTCAAGAATGGCCCATTATGCTGAGCTGTCTCATAAATACAATGCATTTTGGAAAAAAAAAGCACATAAGTGCTCACTAAAATGCCAGCCACTTTCATACACTTCATCAATCTTGCTAGACAATTACACTCCCTTTTAGTTATTTGATTTTTATTTGATTTTTGTAGTTTCAGACCCAGATGCTTCTTTGCATACCAGTTTAGTTCTTTCTGAATATCTTCAGTCTGAGAAAAGCAAACACTCTAATTTTATTTTGATAGTTCTTTTTTCTATATTCTCAGACTATTTTTCCTGTCATTTATCATCAACAAAGTCCCTTCACTAACAGGATACCATAGGATCTTCTGTAGCCTACTATGCTCCATGGCCCATCATGTCCTGTGAAGCCAATCCTGATAAAAAACTTTATGTGAAGACTTAATGTGAAGGTGAAATTACATTATCTCTCCCTGTTTCATAATATTTGTTCGGGTACAGAGTTAGATCACATTAGAGGTAAAGTTTCATTCCCTGGCTTTGATGTGTTTCACTGCAGTTCTATGCAGCATCTAAAAAACCACATTATTGTATTTGAGATAACATAAATTTTTAAATATTTTTGCAGCTATATCCAAATGTGTTGCAGCTTATATTGGATTTTTCTAGATCCTATTGCTTTCCATAGGTAGTGATATGACCTTCCTACAGTGTTCTCAGTATACGTGCCTTTTGCAATGGACAACATAGTAATTACATCTCAATCTGGGCATAATTTTTTCAGAAATTGTCTTGCAGATGAGATGATGACTATTTCCAGATAAGCTTTAAAAACTTCTCTGGATGCATATACACAAATCCTGCCTGCCATGGTGGTGTCAGAGTCTAAGCACTGATGCTTTACAGAGTAGTGTTTCAGTGCCATGTCATGAACATTGCCAAGTAATGTTCTTAAGTACCAGCTGTCCCAATACATCAGTAAAAGGTGTTTCAAAAAACACATGCTGTGCACAAAATTAAGTTAATTTTATCTGTAACCTTCTGTAATACATCTTGTCCTGTGGTGCTTACACTGATGATAAAGACTTCTGTCATCTGGCTTGAATCTATGAAACAAGTATATATCCTTCACATTTTGTATCTGGATTGATTTTGATATTTTGTGCTTCAGTAATGATAATCCTTTTTTTAGTGACCACTCATATTCTCTCTGAACTGATGTTCTTTCTGATCTTTAACTATTTGACTAGTACACATTCCCTTCCATTGATTCTACTCTTGGACTGCAATTCTTTCTTTCCTGACCTTGTGTGAAGATGGAGACAGATCATTAGGCTTTTAATTTGCCATACAGTGTCCTGAAAATTCATGTTCAAATGAGTTCTCATCAGCTCCTCTGAGAGTTTTCTGAAAACTGTTTTTTTATCCAGAAAAATGTAGAAACTAATCTCTGCTGTCCTAATAATCTACTAAACTCTATGAATCAGAGAAATCTAAATTTCACTTCCATCTCTGCTAATGAGCCAAATCCACTTTAGGTAAATCCTTTTTTTTTTTTTTTTAATTTCTGGGTAAATCTCTGGATCTGTTACTGAAGGCTACATACTACATTCATTATGCTGTCATGCTTGTGTGAAGCTGTCACCTCTCACTCCTATACTGAAGGGACCACCCAAAATTTGTAGGTCCTCATGGGTAAAAAAGAATGGCCAAAGTCAAAAGAGTCCAAAGAAGCTCACAAATTTCATTAGCATACTGCACACTCAACATGGAAATTGATATATGCTTTACCCCTATCTTCTAATAGTATGAGGAATAAAAGAATAAAAGAAAAGAGGGAAGAAAGAGAAAGTGAATAGGAAATCAGATAGAAGAGAAAAAAGGATCACCAGTCCTGGGTCCAACATCCACACCCTGGAACAATTCATTAAATACTGCAGCCATGGCAAGGACTCACTTTGGAAGAGTTAAAGGGAGCTGTCTCCTGTTGCAGGGGTCCCACACTGGAGCAGGGGACAACAGTCAGGAGCAAGGAGAGGCAGAGACAGTGTGCAATAAAGTGACCACAGCCCCCATTTCCTATCACTCTGTGCTGCTGGGGGTTGGAGATAGAGAATTGAAAATAACATTACACTGGGAAGAAGGGAAGAGTTGGGAATGCTATTCCTAAGATTTTGATTTCCTTCTTATTACCCTGCTCTGATTTTTTTTGGGTAATAAAATAATTTCCCCAAGTCAAATCTGTTTGGCAGTAATTGATGAATGATCTCTCCCTGCCCTTACTCAACCCATGAAGCTTTCACTATATTTTCTCTCCCCTGCCCACTTGAGGATGGGACCTGATACAGTGTCTTTTGTCAGAACCTTGTGTCCAAGCATGAGTAGCCCACCACAATATGCAATGTTAAGACTCTATCAGACTGCAGATTATTGTTTAGTTTATTTCTTGATACTGCCTATGGGTGTATTGACTTGATCGTACTCATGTTCAGCAAGAAATCTGTGACATCATCCATAGTGAATCTCTCTTGGGAGATATAAAACTGGCAAACTAATTTCTGTGTTTGTGATGCTTAATCTCAAAAGATGGCAGATCAAGGAAATGACATGTTTCTATATATGTACAATTTATCTGCTTCAGTTCTTGGTTTTAACTATTTTATCCTGACTGAACTGAGCTGATGAGTCCTCCAAATTCAACTGTTTACTCTCTTGTGTAAGAGTTTATCCTTACCTATTTGATTTGGTCATAATTACTCTTTCTTTGTCCTGCTACTATTTAAGGAGGCTTTGTAGAGCATCAGTTGTTAGTAAACTTCACTTTACACTTTGAATATGTTACTCCATTCCAAATGTGCAGTATTTTTCTTATTTTCTCTTCTCCTCTTCTGACTTCTTTTAATGGATGGATGTGCCCTTTGAAGTGCTTACCCATATTCCTGGACTGATAGGCCAAATTTAACCCTCAGATCCTTTTGACTTACTGGCATATTTTATATGAAATTTAAAGCTTAGTATTTAGTTTCAAGGGTTTACTGTTTCCTACTGTTCATTATTCTACACCATTTGAGAAGTGTTGTCAGCCCTGAGATCATGCAAAACTTACTTTGCTTCCTAAAGGTTTGTAATAGCCTGTAAAAGTAGAAAGCAGATCAGTGTCTTGGTGTATGCTGATCAAGAGGTATTTAATGACATATGGACAACCTGCACACATATAGGGCTTCTTTATCCTGAAAAACACCTGTACTGACCTTCCTATTTCCCCACTTCAGATGTCTACATTAGACTCTCCAGCCTTTAGATTTCAGTGCATTTTCAAAATCCACTGGACTACTACAGCTGGCTACACTTTTAGACAGTGTCCACTCAAAATCCCTGCACTTCCCATACAAAGTTAAGAACTGCCACTACTAAGACTGACAATGGAAGCATGAATTGACTTGTAGATTCTTATGGAGAATAAAAACTCCAATTTAGTACATCATCCAGCCTATCTGAAGTCTTAGCTACAACCAGTTCAGTAAAAAGTTCCTTCAGTGACTTTCTTTCACAGTTGCTGACAGCAGCAAGCAAGAATCATAAAGCGGAGCGCCCAACACCTTCCACAGGATGCCTGTAGACATCCCAGTGTCCCAGGCTGTTGAAAGGGCATATGCATTTAAATGACAGCTTGCAAAACAATTTTTTATTTTATTCTATTCTTATGATATGTGGTTTTCTATTCAAACACTTTATCTCTGTTTGTCTCATTTGTTTAATTTTTTTATTTGAATTATGTGAACAATTTTGCATATACTGATAGCTTAGATAGACCAAATTTACTATGTTTTTGGTGTTAATAGCAGCTATCTTCTGTGTGTCAGGCACTTGGCATAAGACTGGGATCCTTCAAAAGGTGCTCTTGTGGCTGCTGTGCAGCTCTTTGCATTGACAGTTCAACACACTTCACCAGGAGCCACTCATCACACAGAACAGTAATCAGACAACTTTTGAACTCTTGTCTCACAGTACTGCCCAAAGCCCAAGGCAGGAAAATAAGAATCAACACTGATGGAACATTCCTACTGATATAGGTCAATATTTTTTTGCCAAATGTATCTGTTCCTCTAAACAGATTTTCAGATCAGGTGCTTTTAACAGAAAGGTATTGAAGTGGAAGACTTTCAACCACTTCTACTTCACAGCTTTTAGATGGTTAATGATAGGGTGGTCAAGCTGTAATCTCTTTTGGACAGATGACAGCCTCTGAGGTTGTTCTGGGACTTGTGAAGGGAGTAGACAGTTGATCAGTTATTTTCCTTGCTCCTAGCAGCTGAAACAGTCTCCAACAGTAAGCACAGAGATCTGGCAGTTTCTTTGACCTCATCCAGTCCTCTGTTCTTCTCTCAGGCTCCCTACTGCTTGATATGCTCCTCCTCTAACCTTGTAAATTAATGAGTTGCAGAGTTCAAAATCTTTTCTCCTCCTCTAACAGCTGTTCAAAGACGACTTTGTGCACCCTCAATAATTTCCTAAGCAAAACTGTTTACATCTGGATTAATAACTTTAAAAACAAAAAAAAAATAAAAACCCTGACTAATAGTGTCAGATCATTAATTGGGACCATCTGATGTTGTCATGTTGTTATAAGTTAGTCCAGCATTTATACAGGTAAAAGCCAAAAAACGCCAAAATATTTCCAAGCCCTTGTAGTTTTGGTAGCTAAAAAACTAACTCAGACTGTCTTGCTTCAACTTTGTTGGATTTTTTTTTATCTGTTTGAGCTTTTTGTTTGGTTTTGTTTGGTTGGTTCTACAGCTTGTCTGCAATTTTTAGAGGGGCTGTAGATCAGTGGCTGGAACACACTATTTTGTTCTATTACTGATCTGCATTCTTCTATGATGACCTCTTCATTTCCCTGTTGAGTAGGTGAGAGGCAATGGCTTACATACTATCTTTTAACTTTAACCTCTGTTTCTGAAAAGAGCAGCATGTTTTAAAGATACTCACATTCACTGAAGAATTATGTTTTAGGTGTCTCCAAGATGCATTTCAATTTCCTTTTGACTGTCAGCCCAGAAAAATGTAATGTCCTTTCTAAATTCCCGGCTTAAGGGTTAATTTCATTGTGAAAAACCATTGGCACTTACAGGAATCATTGAAATAGATTTTTAATGATGGCATTTGTATTTCAGGTAAAGGGTATGATTTTTAACTGAAAACTTGGATTAGGCAGGCCAAACATATTCAAAGTGATATGGCCATGCTGTAGATTTTGGAGTGGGATCATAAATGTGGATTTATGGATTTATGACCAAGGGCTGTCTCTAAGAACACTTCTCAGGAGATAAATTGATAGATCTGTGGCGCTTAGGAAAAGGGGAAAGACATCTTCCCTCAGGTGAATATATTTTTGCTTTAATTCACCACATGCTAGAACTGGGTCAAAAATTTGATATCGTGCACTGGAAGATACAGAGCAGTATCTTGCACCTCTGTAATGAAAGCAAAAATTGCAAAACTGCTTTTCAATATAACACCAGTCTCCATGGCAATGTTATTTAGACAGAGGATACACATGTCATTAGTTCATAAAAACTTTCCTGGATGGCAATAGCCTTCTCAAAATTACCATTTCACGGCAAAGAAGTTACCACAAAATGAGTGAAATGTCTTTACTTTACAGTATACAGCATACAGCATTAAAATACATAGGAAAGAGGTGAAAAAACCCAAGCTTTAAAAGTTACCTAATCTTATCAGCCCTCATATTTCTAGGTGAGCTGTGAACTTAGGTTTTAGTGTGCTATCCAATCTCTTGAAAAGTTTCAATTACTCTGTTTCTTTATATAGTGTGGTTCAGGTTTAGAAATAATCTCTTTTGTTTTGGTTTGTTTTTCATTCCATTTCAGCACCATATTCTATACATTAACAATATGCTCCTTCTTTTTCTCTGAACTTGTAAAAATCTCTGTGGTGTTAATTGATGGTCCTGACAATTTTTTCCTGTAGCTGTTATTTCACCCTGAGGAAGCACATGTAACAGGAAAATGCAATTGATATTAGATGCAGAAGTGGCTGGTTATTCTTAGTAAATTTTCCATTGTGTTCTATTATGATCTTTTTGATTGGCAAGCAGATTCACAATGAGGGTTATGGTGAACAGGAAAAAAACCTGCATCAATTAACACAAATTAGCATCCATGATGGAAGTTTGCAAAAACGCAGGCGTGAATGGGAAGGAACACAGCAAACTGAATCCCCAGACTTCATTTCAGTTTGTACTGATAGAATTAAACCTTACATAGCCTAGAAATTTACACCAACATCAGCTGCTGCACAGACTTGGTCTTTGATTTTGCAACAGATAAACAAGTAATAGCTATAATTTTCTAAGCTAAGGATGAACTGATCTATGTCTCACCTGTACAAAGCACTTCATGGTCTCTTGCTTTTACATATTTTTCTGAGTTCTGGGATCATACCACAGAGGCGAGAAGAATAAAATTAATAACAAGCTGAATTGAAATTATTTTCTCCAGAGAAAACAAACAAAGGAATTTGTCCAGAGGGACATCCTGATAGATTATCTGGCACCTTTCTCTCTATTTTCCCCCATAGAATTGGGGGGAAAATTTCTATGTGTAAATGGTCTCCAAAATAATTTCCTCTATTCTAAAAAAGTAACATTTAAAAAACTGCTTTAAGGATCAGAGATACATTTACTGGTGCCACTCCCACATGTTGTTCAAAGAACTAGTTTGTGCTAATCTCCACTTGCCAGGATTACTACTCTCCTCCTGACACTGGATGTCAAAAGAAACGGGCATAGCAAAGAGTCTGTCACATTAAGAGAGGAGGAAGTTCCACTATCTTTTCCAAATATAGTTTAAGATAAAAGCCATCTGTTTTTAGAACTTGGAACCTAGAAGGAGAAAAAGGAAAACAGATATTTTAAAAGAAGAAGCTGGGAAGACTCAGCCTAAGCCCACATTGAGGGGGTATTTCAGTTTATGGAGCTGATCTCCTTGGCTGTTTAATTGATGAAATCCATGAAATCCATCCATGAAATGGATGGAAAACAAACCCAGTCTGGGATACTGAAATTGCTAGAATGGTCTGAGCCAAGGCACACAAGGAGAAGCCATGCATTTTGCTTTCTCTATAAGACACTACAGAGGGTCACACAGTAATTTAAATGCTGGATGGACAATGGTAGCAATAAAGCAACCATGCATTCATCAGAGGCAATAATTTGTCAAATAAGAAGTGAAAGTTTCTCGTTCTGCAAATTAAAGCTGTACTTCTTTCTCATTTTAGTCATTTCAAGTAGGTATAAGTAGTAGCTGAACCCATCTGTTCACCATTAAATAAAGCACCATGCAGCATTAATTTAACCCTCTGTTTTTAAAGACTGTATATATTTATTTATTAGTATTGATATGTGAATACTTTACATGTTCACTAAGACCTGTCAAAAAAATGCATCAGCCTTTTCTCTGATCTCACATTCTGCTCTTTCAGGATCGATGTCATTTGTATAGAATTCAGATTTGCTTGGTTTCTTATTATTAGTAATACAGACTCCACTCAAATTCTCATCTCTATTTTCTAAGCTGTTCAGCAGTTTCTTTATTTTTTATTTTCTGTACAAGAAGTATTCTTACAGAAAATAATGGAGGCAGTTAGTTGCACAAGTTGTTTTAATTCTGGATAATAAAATCATGAAGACCAGTAGAATATAATGAAAATCAGAGTCTGTTTCTTTACTACTGTCTACTCATATAACAGTCTTAACAGAAAAAAATTAATCAGATTTTAAAAATAAATGACAAACAGTATAATCAAAGATCCAGCTTTTTCTCAGAACAGCTGAGCAGATTATGACTCTTCCACATTGCAAAGTGACAGAAGCAGAAAGTCATGCTGGTATGTATAAAACGTTGTGTGACATAGAGACACAAGGCAATTAGTGAGCAATCAAATATCACTAAGAGGAGACAATTTCAAACCAAGAAAAATGAAATACTTTTTTGCATACTCAGAATTATGCCACAGAAGTCTCTGAAAATTTGAAGATTACCAGCAGTTTAAAAGCAATCAGAAAAATTCATGGACGAAAAATCCATGAAGGGCCATTTATCTCAAAGCTAAACTAGCTGAATGAAGATGCTGATCTCAGAAATTTAAAATGTTTTTCTTTGAATGGAAAGTGGAAAATACCCAAAATATCTGAAAATAGGTACACAGTTAGGAGACAATACTAAAGATGTTTGGTTTATTTTATTGTTTCTGTCTTGCATTCTCTAGATTGTGCTAAGAAAACATACTCATCAAAGCCATTTTCTTTAGGCTATCATCTGAAATATAGGAAAATACCTGATTTCTTGAAGGACTGAAAGGCAGTACATGCTTCTCAACAAGCTGAGCAAAGTGGCTTTGGTGGGTAAGGGATGAATTTCACTGCATCATCCAGCACAGTGATTAACCCTGCTCACCAGCTCCTGGAAGGAGAATCACTCAGCCCCTCCACTCTTGTTTCACAGAGCAGTGCAAGGAAATTGCATCTGTGCCATGGGCACATTTTTCATTGGTTTCTGTTTTGATGAAGAAAATGATAAGTCAGAGAATTTTGCAACTGGGAAGAGAAATGCTGCTGCACAAAGGCAGAATTCAGGGAAAAGTGTATTGCTTTGATGGGGTTAAGTAGAAAGATTGGTTGAGGGATACTATCATAGGATAAAGAATGTGTTTGACTTTTTAATATTTTGTTGCTTTATTGAATTACATGGCCCTCATAAAATATTTTTGAACTGTTGAAAAATTAAAATCTCTTTCTAGAAAAAAAAGCATATTCAATATAGAACTTAAATAGTTTCATTGGAGAATAGAAAAGCCTTTCCTTGGTTTTTTTACTATTATCTCTCTATAGTTTTCAGTTTCCTCTCAATTAAAATTACTAAAGGTGTAAAAACTTTTTCACAAACATTTCAGTGAACTAGGTGGCCTTTTATGTCATCAGTTTGTTTCTCATCAATAATTTATGAGGCCGAAGTCTTTCTATGTTCATAGAAAATCAGTTTTCGGCTAATAGTACTTTTAAATCTTTTCATGAAACAAGTTTAGTTGATTAAATAATATTTCAGCAGTGAATTATACATAAGAAAGGCCATCCTGTCAACCAATAGATAAAATTACTTAGATAACAACTGACTACAAGAACAGTAGGTTTTAGCAGCAAGCAACAGAATGCATTCTTCTTGCAATGAGTTTGCAGACATGCAATTATTACAATGCTTAAGTTCACAGAAAAACTCTAAGGAAAACTTAAGTAGGAAAAAACAGTGAAGAGAATAATTTGTTCGAAAGAAATTAATGAACTGTAAATGAGAATTTTAACTCAGAATAGTTTGCCTTCTTAGTTGAATCTCAGTCTCTTACTTCATTATATTGGTCTTCAATTTGCAAATAAGTATTACATATTGACAAATGAAAAATTATAATGTAAAAATATTGTAGAGAAGAAATTATTGTCACACTCACTAACTAATATTTGTGTTAGCCAGAAAAATTAAATGCTTTTGGAAAAAAATAGTGTTGAAACAAATGTGTAAATAAAGACTATGAAGACTTTAATTATAAAGCTTGCAAGTCAATAATTCTTCATAGTGGTTTATGTAAAAGCAATTTTCTAGAAAATCAAAGCTCTATATTTTTTCTTGTTTCTAAAAGAACTTAGCCCCTCTGAAGTCATGATTCACATTTTGTCAGTGTAGTTGTTTAAGTAAAATCATATGCAAAACTTACATGCAAACAATATATATTTTTATACAGTCACGACAAATACTAATTTGCAATGTTGATTGTGCAAGGAGTGCAATCAGAGGTTAAAATTTTTAACTTGTCAAGTGGCATAACAAAGCCCACCCTTCCTTGAATAGTAGGTAGTGCTGGCTTTTCCTTATTTTTTGGCAGTGTCACAGGAAACAATGTGCTTTGAAAAATAGAGTAATATTAACACATAAATTCAATGTTCAAGGAACATTTTTCTCTTTTTTTCTTTCATAATATAAAACAAAATCAATTCTCTGGTAAAATACAAAGTTATGAGGATGAATACTCTGTATCACAACTGATATTTTCTGTGAAAAACATAGGAGACATTGCAGGAACCTTACCATACTGAGGCCCAGCTCAACACTGTCATAATATTGTTAACTCATTTCACCCAAATTTACCAGTGCTTAATGTGCTTCAGTAAAGAGAATAATTACAGAATTCACTTCAATTACATAATTGTATACTGTTATTTTTCCCACAAGTCTTAGCCGCTTTCTGTGCATAGAGGAAAGGTGAAAGAAGCCAGAAATTTCCAACAAAAAGAGGTACATTCTTTTCCCATAAGGATAAAAGGGTGCTGTGTTATTATGGAGATAGCTCTTGAATTGCAGAGACTTTAAAAAAAAACAAAAACAAAAACAAAGAACAACACATTAAAAAAATTTATGCTGGATTTGTAGAAGCTCTTTGGTGCCTGGCACAAAGCAGAAGGCCCCTCATTTATGATTTGTATTTACCATTACTGTATGTTGTGCTTGGTGCTTTGTTAAAAACCACCTCAGTCACTTCTTCTAGACCAGGACAATGGTCTTTCTGCACTGACATTTACAGCTGTAATTTTTTTTGGTTCTTCAGAGGGGATTAATAATCTGTGATGGTTCCTAAGGTACCTTCTGTCTTGTTCCTTTGTCCATTTATCCTTTCCATAGGACAACAGGGCCCCTTTGAACTTTTTTTATATCAGTGGTTAATAATTAAAATCAGTCCAAAGGCACATAGTAAAACCAAGTTGCCAGCATCTTCTTAAATGATTCTTGTAGAAAGCAGTCAAACCAAAGATTCAAGTGTCTGAAAATAGCTGGAAGATTGTACCTCAAATTTATTTTTCTTTGTATCCAACTGCAAATATAATTTTATTTTGTTGTTTCTTATCTTTACAGAAATATAATAAAAACTCTTTTACCTGTTGCTACAAGAAGCTGCCTAATTCTATATAAATTTTCCAAGTGTGCATAAAAGTGAATGGAATAGAAAGTGTTCCTGATACTTCTAGTTAGAGGCTAATTTGAATGTCGTTGAAGGGAAAAGGAATGTAGAAATAGTGAATGACAAAAGAGAACAAGAAAGGCAGGCATATGACCTTGATTACAATCTAGAGGTGTCACTAAACATTATACAAATCCTTAGGAACTTTTGTTTCATATATTATTTGTGACACTCTCAATAAATATTGAATTAGCTGTCCTGTGGTGTACTTAAAACAAAATGAAAGTGTATTTAAAGTGCCAAGATAAAATAGTACTTATTATGGCCCTAATAAAACCTCATGTAGCTTTAATATGATTCCTTAACTCTGAACAGAATTCCCATGGCTCATGGACTGTGTAGACTTCTGGGGGGGTTGGGTTTGTTCACTTTTTGGGACTGCCTTAGTGTACCCATTTGTAAACTTTGGGCTTTTGTGAGTTTCTCTTGAGTCTTACCTGTCTTCAGATGTTTATAATTTCATTCATGCTCTTAGTTTAATCCTTTTTTTTGTTCAACACCTTCTACAAAATCAGTCAAATTCTGTAATGTGATTTTTATGTAGCTTCAGAAATAATCTCATAGTTAATGTATTGCTACATGTTATCCTGAATGTACAGACACCATGTGTTTATTCCTGTGTTGTTCCATTTGTGAGAAGAAATTGACGATGGAAAGATTCCTCTTTAGATTTTCCCAGAATCCCTACTATGAGTGCTGTAGAGTCTTGTTATAAAATCTTTTTTGGAGAATATATTTAATACAATTTTCATGGATGGAGCATTCTGATAAATTACTAAAATTCCAAATTTTAATCTGTTCTTCATTGTGATTATTCGTTTCACACCAGGGTTTGTCACCTTAAAATTTTTTAAAGTTCTTTTAGTATTTGGTACAAATCATCTCTGTTAGAAGGCTCAAAATTGTGCTGTTTCCCATGTCTCCTGCCTGTTTTGTGGGAAAATCTTTGGTTTATTATTCAGCCTTTCATCTCTTTGACATCTTTTACCATGGGAAAATAGGAGTTTTACAAAATAGCTCTCTGTAAAATGAACATTTTGTAGCATCTGGTCCGACAAAGCTATAATTGATCACATCCAGCTTTTGGTCCATTTCAGAAAACTTCTAGCTGTTGTCCTAAGCTTTGCTCCAATACCATGTATAAAATAAACAGGTTTTGTGATGCATTTTATTTTTCAACTTTTTTTTCCAGACTATGAAATTTCTGGTGTTCTTCCAAAAC
The DNA here is from genome assembly GCA_013397155.1 of Irena cyanogastra. Taxonomy (NCBI): domain Eukaryota; kingdom Metazoa; phylum Chordata; class Aves; order Passeriformes; family Irenidae; genus Irena; species Irena cyanogastra. The sequence continues at coordinate 405,821 of VWZV01011995.1, read as the reverse complement.
TTCTCTCTTCTTTCAATGGCAACACAAACTCAGAGTTTCTCCATTGAAGCTTGCGCCTAAAACACAGACTTGGTCTTGCTACCAAAATTTTGAGTGCAAAACCTACTTTTGGGTCTATATATTCTCATTCAAAACAAAACCAAAACCAACCAAACAAAACCAAACTAAAAATTGCTGTCCAAATCCTGTTTTCTTGGTTACAAAATTCAAACAGGAGACTTCCGCTTTATAGTAACCCTACACCTCTTCCAGTCAGCATCTCATATGTACTACTGTTTTCTGCTTTCTTAAGTTTCCTTGAGGTTGCCTTTCATCTCCACCTTTCTTCACTAAATGCCTTCTTTTTAAAAAACCAAAGGATGACACAGTGTCCTTTTCCACCCTTACCTCCGAAGGCTGGGAGGTATCTCAGTCACTGAGACTGTCATTTCCTTCTGTCTAAATTCAGGAGAAATCCCTCTTCAAGACTGCAGCATTAGACCTAGCTGTGAATTTCCCTTTAACTATGGGGTCCCCTCTCCAGCACAATGTTTTGCACATTGAACAGATGGCACATGGATGTAAAGGTGAAAAAAAAAAACCTAAATATTTTGGTTTATACTGTTGCCAGGATCATGGCATGAATTGGGTGGTTTGTTTTGCTAACTGCTGAAAATTGGAAATTGAGCAGTAGACATAGCAGGTGTGGTGTTGGCATATTTCGGACTCCAGCTGAATCATTAAAGTAAACCAGAAGTACTGAACAGATATTTTCCATATAATCAAACAGGAGGAAATATTCAGGCATTACATTATCAACCACTGACTTGAACATCTTGAGCATAATTGAAATGATTTATTTTTCTACTGCTGTTCTGCATCTGTCTGGTCAAAAGGATATGCTTTTAATTGTTTGACAGGATGGACTGTATTATTTTGAGGTTTAACTCTGAAGAGATAAAGGTGCACTGAGCTAGAAAGAGCAGGTTCCTCAGTAAATGAGCAGTAGTACAAGTTTCCCCCATATCTTCAAACGAAATCAGTACATGTTCCCATTGTGTCAGTTGCAAAAATTATGAGTGATCCAGAAAGAGAATGAAAAAAGTCTTCTTTTGAGTCAGTGAAATAAGTAAACATCAGAATGTCAGATGAGTTGCCACTTATGTAAATTTTGATATTTATAAACTAGGCTTGCTGAAACAAGCTTTATTGAAACAAAGAGACTTTGACCTCCATCCATCATTGAACAGACACAAATTTACTGTTGCATTTCAGACACTGGCAAAAGGGCAAAAACCCTTCTCATGGAGGATGGATGAGCTGTATTCAGCAAGAGAAAGGCCAGAGCAACTCCTGCTTTATCAACCCTCTGCACCCTGGGCTGTGGGAAGCTCCAAACCGTGAACCTTCCCCAGCATGTCAGAGTGGGCAGAGTGACAATTGCAGCACCATGTGCAAAATAAATACTGCAAATTTCTACAAATGCTGTGGGGCAGTGGTGTTGATCAGAGACTGGGAAAACCAAGTTTCTCAGATTCTGCTTGTGAGACTGAACTTCTAGTCTAAATATGGTAACTTCTAGTCTAAACAACCTGCAGGTGATGTTCTCTCCCTTTTTCTATTTCTTTGTGCTAAGATGTTAAGCCAACTAACCAACCAAGTAGAATGTATTGATTAAGTGTCAAATCAGGTCCTTTTGGATCAGAACAGTGTATAAAAAGAAGTATTACTTGTAGTAAAAGTAGATTTTCTGCAAAACCAGCTTTAGGGTCAGCATCTTTTGTTATTATAATGGCAACACAGTGAGACTTCCATTTTGTACTGCTGAAGGCTGCTGGGGAATGTATGTATGGAAACTTCAGAAGCTGTTGTGAAAATCAGTTGTAAAATGTAGGTTTTGTCTTTAAATTGAGGCTCTAAGTAGGAAAATTGTTTTAATCTTTTTCTGCTTAAGAAAAAGAGTTGTACAAAATCACTCATAAAGTCATGGTCCCATCAATTTTTTTTATTTGGTTGTTTGGGTTTTTGGTTTAGCAACTGGATCAAATAGGATAATGGAGAACTAGCATCTTACAAATACCTTCTTATATACGATTTAATAGGTTCTAGACTTTAAAACAAAAAAAAATATTTCTGTTATTACTTGTGTGTAGTGGTTTTACACATTTTTTTAAGTATCTGCCTTAAGATATCCAGGTGTCAGAACAGTGAGAGACAGTGGTAGTTTTGATTCTCAGGTCTCTTGTTCTGCTCCTCCCTCCTGTAAATAAGAAGGGGAGGTGTGGGGGGAGAGGGGGAAAGAATTTTTCTGCAAAAACTAAACTCTCAATGGTGTCAGAACCTTCAGTCTCCTAATGGTTTTATGTGCTAATGTTTAAGTCTAGCAAGGGATGAGAATGCATGTTCAGGATATTATTAAAATAACTAAGCAGAAGAAAGTGGAAGATATGGCATCAACAGTTCTCATAAATTTGAGATTTCTCTTATACATATTCTCCACTTTCTCAGGCTGGGGGAAGAAAAGCATCATCAATTTTATCAGAACATTTAAACCCTTGCATTTTTCTTCTTTCTGTGTAAATGCTTTGTAAAGTTTATGTAATGCTCAAAAGAAAGAGCTAGATGTTTTTGACTTATGTTATCTGTATGAAGGAATGCTCCTAAAGTTCATAATTCTTGGAAAAGAAAAATGAAGATTCAGGCCCAGTTTTTAGTAATTTGCATAGACCTCTTCATTTTGAAAGCTTATTTTCCTATGATTTTTTACTTTACCACCTTAAGGTAGTATTCTTTAATACAATGAACAGGGTTTTTTAAAGAAAATATTTTAAGATGTATTGCCTGTCATCTTTCTCATACACTATTTCAGATGTAATAGAGACATCAGCTTCCCATAGAAAACCTGTTTCCAGTTTTACATTATTCATTTTGTGTTTTCCTAGCAAGAGTAGTTTTTGTGCACGAAATATTTCCATTTTTTCTTTGGTTGTAGCACATTTTTACACTTAGCAGTTACTCCATTCTTTCATGTCTACAGGGACTGAGTAGCGTTTAGAGCCCTGGCTGAATAAAGAAACCACTTGGTACACAGATGAAAAATCTTTGCTAATTCTGTAGTTTCTTAAATATATTCTTTTCTTTGACACATATTTCTTTTACTATATTAGTATTCAAGGAAGAGCCGTTCACTCTGAAAGTCCATGTTCTGGGTTTTTTCAGTTTTCATGCTTTTCTTTGGCAGCATTCTAAGAAGAAAATTAAACAGTCTACGCAGAGACACCCCCTCTTTCTGTTGGAATTGTTGCCCTTGCTTTGAGATGAATAACACTCAGGTTATCTTCCCAAGATCCCCAACTCTCCAATTAGGCCTCATGTCTTATTTCCCTGGCCTGGAATTATTTTTGTTGCCCTAGAAACCAATTTTCCTACTAATATCTCATTCATATATTTTTTTCTTCTGGCTTTTTTTGGTAATTTTTTCCTGTATTTGCCAGTTACGTATCATCGAGATGTGGGATGGGCAACAGACCTCCCTGAGAGATCTAGATTTCAGTGATTTCTCAGAACTCCTTCATTACTGAATAATTACCCACAGAAGCTTATCACTGCACAAAAATGATAAAACAGCAAAGGTGAAAATCCACATACCAGTGACAATTGGGATGGAGAGGAAATAGGGTAACAGGTAAAGCAATAAATCTGTTGGCACTTTACATGAGTGGGGAATAAGAGAGGCATCACCACTAGGCTGAAAAGAGTGCATTAGGCCACTCAGTTTGGATGTAGAATAACTTAGCTTTAATTTGCTCATTATGTTAATAAATATTCCATTTTTAGTACCTTAAACCAGAAGAAAGAAAATTCATCTAAGTTAAGAAAGCTAAGTATCTAAGTTAAGAAAATGTACATTTCTGATTTTAATTTAAGGTATATAAAGGAAGTTTATTTTGAATTTTTGGTTTGAGGACTTCAATAATTCTTGACTATTTGTATTATAAAAGCATTTTTTTGTGCTTGAAAAGCATTCCTAAAATATTTTTTGCAACCAAATCAGTATTTCTCTTCTAACCCCATGTCCTCTCATACAGTGGTAAAATTGAAAGACAAATAGATTTGCTATTAAAAAAATACTAATTTCTTTTTTCTGAAAAACCAGTTGGAAGGAAGAAGCAGAAGAAAATCTATTTGTGTTGAGAAAATCAGCCTTCTGACTGATGTTAATATTTATTTTTTCGGCTCTCTTTGTTTTCTGACTTTTCCCTGCATTTGATTGCTGCACCGTGACAGCAATGATTTTTTTGTTCAAATAGCTTTACTATAACCTTTGACCCCATCCAAGAGAGGTCTAGGTATCCAAAATAATGACCTGGTTTTTTAACAGAAAGAGGTGACCGTGTGGAAATATGTACACACAACCTCAAACCACTGGCCTACTGCGGATCAAAATTTATTTTTGGGTTTAAATCTGTATGAAATTGTCCATGTAACAATAATCTGCACAAGAAAAAAGTGTTGGGAAAAAAAAGATAAAATAGGTTTCAAACAGTGAACACTATTTTTGTAACACACACAGAGATTTCTATTTCTTTTCCCTAAACTCACTGAGGTGTTATTATTTTTTTCAGGAAGGAAAACAGATGTCAATATCTAATATCCTTGAAAATTACTTCCCCACTGTGCATGGCTATATTACTCTCTTCTACTCTCCCCACAGCTCCCATTTCTTTTTACTAGATAGATATTATTCTCTTTTTCCTCTCAAGCCCTGATTATATGTCCTTATATACTTATTCAATATTCTTTATAGATGTCTCAATTTTTTCCTGAATACAGTTTATCTTTTAGGCCTTTCACAGACTACTATTTCTTATTCTTCATGTTTGGTGTACTCATGACTCTGATATATTACTTATTTTATTTATTATCCATATTTTAGGGGTATGAAATCTGATTCTGAGTTATAACATCATAGGCTATATTTTACTAATTTCAGCAGGGACAGAATCATGTTTGCATTCTTTCCTAAGAGAGAGGGGATTATATGTTTAGATATGCACTTGAAAAAACCAAGTTATTTGGACCATTCTGTTCTTCAGCTGGAATGCAATGCTTAGCTTCATTCAGATTTATTTGAACCTAAGCATTATGGTTTCCATGGAAACACATGTCAGTCTTTCTGAGCAGCAAATATTTTCCTTGTTGTAGACATTAGCTCAGCAAACTGAGCCCACGGTTTAGTGGTGGGCTTGGCAGTGCTGGGTTAATTGTTGGACTTGATGATCTTAAAAGTCTTTTCCAACATAAGTGATTCTACTGCTCCATGATTGTAAAAGTAAGATGGACCTGGATACATTGAAAATCTAGTCTGGTGAGGAAAATGAAAGGGGAAGGGATTGCGTATTTTTCCCTGGTAAACAGCTTTGTAACAATATTGTCTTCAGAGTAGAGGAGAAAGGTTTAGGTAATTGTGTGGTCTGTGCTACAGACTGTAGTCACAAAAATGAATTAGAAAAATCAGTAGTGGTCTTATCTTATGTGTGTGATCACCAGTTTGATCTACCATGACATTCTGTCAAATATGAAGAGGAAGGTATTCTAATATTTCAGTCATGATGTATTATTATTACTTCAGAACTATCTGAAGGGATGATAGCAATTCTTATCATTCATTAATATTGAATGCAGTCTGAGCTTGAATACAAAGTTCCTCTCTCTCATGAAGCTGGGGAGGTAAATTCTCCACAGCCTGACTTCATGTCATCCAATCTCTCTCCCACATCTACAATTCTGTTTAAAAAGCAGACAAGTCACCCTACAGCAACACAACACACTGGATCTAGCCCTGCATTCCTTCAATACAATTTCCAATGAAGTCAATAATTAATTCCTCAGTCTGTAGAAGTCCATATTACCATCTAATGACATGAAATGTCCCCAGAAAATGTAGCCACCACAACTATTTCTACTTGACCAGTATCCAAGAGTATCAGTACCTCCAAGAGTAGTGCTAATGACAAAGCATGATGAAAGACAATAGGCACTTGTTTCAGTTACTGGTATTCATTAGGAAATATTAGAGAAACAATAAGTCAGTTTTAAGCAGATGTTTTACACAGATATAAATTTATATTTACTGATTGGGGGCAAGAATATGCCCTGAGTATTTCGACTAACTAGTTGAGCATACTGAGCAGTTGCCAGTTATCTTGTCCAGCTAAACAGTCATGATTTAACAGTAGAATCTTCGTAAATTCTCCTTCTCTCAGTAGGAAAATTTAAAAAA
>VWZV01011995.1:337657-399518 GCA_013397155.1 Irena cyanogastra | reverse complement strand
AAAAACTGTGGTTGCACAGATTTCCATATTTCTATGCATTTTTTATAAACTAGGTATTGTGTAACCAGTTTTAATGTCAGTTGTATTCACAACACTCTCTTGAGAAAGGCTTCCACAAACTGAAATTTAAGAAAAGGGGAAATGTTACCATTTTAAACTGCTGCTATTTAAATTCTTTTATAAAGGCATTACTTTCTTAAGCTCCTTATCAATACAATCAAACCACTCCACAAACAGTACAGGTACATAGTCACGTTACTGTGTAAAAAAAAATGCATTCTTTGGAGATACTGTCTGTTTGATAGCTAACAGTGAAGAGGGGGAATGAGAAAACCTTTTTCTAGGGTAGAATAAATATTTCAAATACATATATTTAGAATATCGAGGAAAGCAGAAGAAATGTCTGACAAGAGCATGTCGTTATAAAAAAGTCAGCAGTGTCTAGACAAGTATACCCTGCTCAGTTAAACTTTATTTTGAGGATGAATATGATTTTAATAATTGAATGTGTGATTTGGCATGAATTTAACTTACCAAAATGGAAAGAGGTAGTTCTAGGACCTTTTTGATCTTACTGTATTCTGATGCAACTGTCCAGGGAATCCCAAAAAGAGCAGAAATCATCTATTAGTTGTATAAGGGAGACTCATTCCAGCTACGTTAGACCAAGATGACCCAAATGCAAGAAACTCTGTATTTCACACTCAAATACCTCAGAGTCAGGCCTCTCTTGTAAATCTAAAATATCTGGTTTCACTGAAGTTTATAATTCCACTAGAGCAGGAAAATCAATCTGAATGTAGTCTTAAGATGGCTATAGAGTCCAGATATAGTTAAAAGATATGGTGGTTTGATTTTGGTGGTTTTTTTAAACTGATATGTGTGAAAAGGGGCTTCCACTGCTTAAGTCACTGATAGTACTGAGGATTAGAATGAAATGCAGAGAAAGTCTCCTAATTATACAATCTGGTACAAGCTGCTGAAGAGGAGTTAGAAGCAAAACTCTAAAAGGAGAAATAACACATTTGACATAGAATACCTTGATAAAAGTCTGATTTACATTTGAAAGCCAGCTGAGCACTGCTAGAAGGATTATTTTTTACAAAAGAGAATAAAAAAGAATGACATTAAAAGTAATAGAATCTTAAGCCATTCAGAAAGAGTCAAACCAGAGAAAGAATTATTTTTAACATAATTATTTTCATTTCCTTCGAAGTCTACTGCACTCACTGACAATATTTTTATGCAGATATGTTTATGTTTTAACTCAAATTACTTTGAACTACCAGTGTGTCCGTAAGAAAAAAAGCAATGTTAATTCCACTGTGAGGAGGAGAGGTTATTTTCTGTGGCTCAATGTACTTGCATTAATCAGTGACTTTATCATGGGTTAACGTTACATTTCCTTTCTTGACAAGACAGCTGATTTTCTCAGCATGCACACTGCAGCTTCAGTCATCCTTGCCCCATTTGGTTCATACCTTCCAGTCAGTAGCTCAATCAACCAATTCTTTCTGCTGATAAGATTTCTTTGGCAACTCCAACATGCAGTTTTTTCATTTTTTCTAGTAATGCACGCTCATCACTGAGCGAAGTTTTCACACCTTTGTTATGCAACTACCACACTACTATTTTTTAGGAAATGAGTTCTGCACCCAGGGCATATATGGGTTCTATTGATTGCCACAGCATGGATATATCAGTCAGAACACTTAAAACAGGAAAGGATTCCATGTGGTTGATTACATAGTCCTGATAAATTAAATATGCTGACATTTATAATAGAATTAGGATTGGATTATAAAGGCTTAACCAACTCCAACTATTTGTAGGAAAACTAGCTCAATCTTCCTGAATGGTGAGAACAGTTCTGAAAGTGGTTGCCACCTCTGATTCATTTTTCTTCTATTTGTTGGAGGGTTATGTTGTGGTGGGGTATACTGTGCAATCACACTCATAGGAAATAGGCAGGAGAGGGGGGAAGATATTCATCCATTAGAGGAGGATTGCAAGAGCAGAGACTGAGTGGACTAAGAGAAACAGGTAGAAGATAGTAATGATACAGAACAAGTAAAAAGAAAAAAAAGAATTTCTTTTAGGTGTTCCCTACTGTTTGGTGTAAACCCAAAACCCACTGACAGTTGCTGGCTTGAAAGTAAACTTGAGTAAAAACCCACTCTGAAAGACTGCTGGAGAGAGAAGATATTTGCTTGTGTAACTCTGACTTCTATTCTGTTCAGATACTCTGAGTTTTCTCCATCTAAATTAATTCGTTTTAAAGATAAAGTTCCAATAAAACACAGCTTTGGCATTTTCTATGTCCTGTTCTGAAGTAAATGTGCAGGCTGTTGTATCTTAGAACTGTGTACACTCAAGGTCTTGTCTCAACACATCACTAGCCTGGTCAGTACACATCCAAGAGAAATATGTATGAAGAGAAGAAAAGATTAATGGATTTTGACAGGTTACACGCTGAAAATCCTAACTCATAATCTTGCAGCTGGCAAATACCTCTTCTGGTAGTTGTTTATCTAGAAATGCCCCAATACTCTCCTGCATGCCAGAGTGATAATCACAGTTCAAGCTGAGGTCCTGACTGGAGAGGCCAGGCTCTTCCAGCTTGTGACAGAAAAATGCCATTATATTATTTTTGCTGAGGCTGTTCTATTCCAAATATCTTTTCTGCAGCTTCCTTGGAGCTATCCTTAGTTTGTTGAACTAGGAGACTATTCTGCAGCAAGTGTCTGNGCACATTCAGAGAATTTGTTTTCCTTTCAGTACGTGTAAAAATACCAACAAATCACAAGCACATCAATCAATTTGAGTTAATAATTAAATTTGTAAAGTTTTCAACTCCCATATAAGTCTAGCTCTCCTTTTATAGAAGTACTTTAAATCTTAAAAAAATGAAAAGGGGTTGACTAAAATTTTGCAATTAAAAATTTTAATTTGCTGAATGTTAAAAAAATCCTTTTTAGTCAGTCAGTAAACAAGCAAATAGGTAAAAACTCACATATCAACAGGGGTCTACATGACATTTTGATGCTATGTGTCTTACACCTTATAGGGTGAGGGTTTAGGTTTTTTCTTACATTATGGCTGAAAAACATCAGAAAGTGAGGCATCCCATTTTGAGGAAAGCTTTCTTTATGATCTTCCTACACTCTAACCTCAACAACTACTCACTTTGTACAACGTCATCCTGTATATTTTTTCTGTATATGTTCTTTAATTTTGAACATGACAACATGCTATTTGTGAGTTATTATATCTGTTTAGTTCTTGAGTCATGTGCCTTCCAGAAACAACCTCTATATGAATATTTCTGCAAAATTACAATTCAAAAGTTATTTTATTCTATTTCATTATAGAAAGACCTTTAGGGAAAAGTGTTGCATTTTTATTATTTTTTCCCCTCCTCCAATAATCTGCCTTAGACTCATTGCATTTTTTTATTTTTTAATATGTCAGCTTTTATAATTTTTTTCCTCAGTGCATCAACAGAATCTAATATTAATGAAATGAAATTAAGAAGGGAAATAATATTACTGAAAGGAAAGAAAGGAAAATTGTGTCTTCATCCAATCTAATTTTTAACTGATAGTTTCATATTACTTTTATCCCCAGTATGTTATTTATTTTTCCTAGATTTAATTTCAGTCTGGGTTTACTGTATGTTTAGTCTTATTAAATTTCTCTGCATTTAGTATCCAACAATCAGCATCTTTCATATTTTAGAAAAGCATTGCTATATGTTTAGCACATAGAATTTATGCATATAATAGCCATGATGATGACAAAGATCATAATCAGCAAAGACATTTTTGTTTTACTTATCCCATATTAAAAATTTCAAAGAAAAAAAGCACTATACCAGATTATTGAAAACTTTTAATTGGGAAGTCATGATAAATCTTCTAATCCCAGATTATATGTACCGTGACTTGGAAATTACATAAAACTCTGATGAAAAGCTTCAGATATTAGAAAATCATGATTGTTTGGTTAATAAATGATAGTCAGAAACTATTCTGAACTTCTCATTAAAATAATTTCTTCTTAATAATCTGTGCTTAAGACAGCAGAGGTTTTTTTCACTAAAGCTGAAAGGTCATACATAGGAAAAAAATCCTGTAATCACACTTTTGTGATGGTCAGTAATACTGTCCATGTACAGACAGCGAAAAAGACTTGGGGGTATGGTAATTAACATTCTGAAAGGGACTTGCTTGTTACTTGTCTTCAGTTATGGAATTTAGTAATTCAGTTTCTTGCATTTGGAAAAATGACAGGAACGCTGCAACATGTTGCCCAAAAAAATCATGTCTGCCCCATCCCTGGAAGTGTTCAAGGACAGGCTGGATGGGGCTTGTAGCAACCTGGTCCAGTGGAAGGTGTCCCTGCCCATGGCAGGGTTTAAAACTAGATAATCACTAAAGTCCCTTCCATCCAGACCATGCTATGATTCTATGAATCTGAAATATTCATTGTCATAAAGTAGTAGATATTTTGTAGGATGATGTGAAAAGGAAGTTCTATATGAATTCCTATCAGACTGAGGTTGAAGTAAGGGGACAGTAATTCAGTATTTTCTTCTGTAACTATTAACCAGGGATTAATGATGTTCAAGACAAAGCAGAAAATTTTTTATCTTCTGCAAATATCATTGGATCCCTCTCTTATCTCCAAATAATAAGTAAAACCACAAGGGAGAGCAATGTAAGAGTTTAAGAGATATTGCCTCTGTATTGTCTAAATAATTCTGTTGTTATTCCTTTCAGCATATCCGAGATAGTCCTACTGATATTAAATCAAGTTTTAAAGGAAATGTTTAGTGATAATTAAGAAAAGGGCATTTTTTAAAAAAGTAATTATGTTGAAAGTTCTTTATTAAAAAACCTTAAAGTAAAATTACTAGGGACAAAAGTCTAGAAGGATGGCTTGAATTCTTAAATATACCATCTTTATATAATACTCCCGCACAGTAAATGCAAATCTCTCCGTGGTAGTCCATTTGAATCTTCCTGTATCAGGGTACAATTAAGAAGACAGCTATATTGCTGCTTTCTATATCTGGACTCTTGCTCAGCTTACTCATAAAAACCTGTATTCCTGCTTTCTCAGTCTATACCAAATAATGATTGATACTTTTCCTTATTTTCATTATGCACCAATTACCTCGGTCTTCACTTACCAGTACACACCTGTGCTCTTTATTTGGATTTTCTGCTCTAATATGAAAAGGCTAGGAAATATATGACTTTATCACCAGATCAAATGGTATGAAAGCCGCTATTTCCCTGGCTATATACTCAGGGTAGGATTACACCTGTAACTTGTTGTGTAATTAGGTCAGTTTCAGTGACACAAGAAGTAAATGTCCATTACTAAAGTGGTCTTGGCTAAATTGAGTTATTTAAAGGAGCAGTTCAGTTTAAAGGACTATGTTCAACTTCATAATCGTGTTTTCTAGATATCAACTGGGCGTTGTAAGAATTAATTTTTCTATTGACATGGGCAAAGAATGTACAGAGGACAGGCTAAGTACATTCAGGGGTCAGTTGATTTTGGAATTTTATGTTTTAGAGTGTGATGAATTAATACTAAGAAATGCAAAGAGGATGGAAATATTTTGGCTGGCTTTATAAATTAGATAAAGCAATAGCCTTGAGGAGCACAGGCTTCTCTGATCTTTCTCAGTGTGTGTTGCCTGTATTCTTATTAAACAATCAGTGGTAAACAGATGGCTTTAGAAAAACAGCTCATCTGTGAGGATGAATGTTTGTGCACAGCATTGCGTGTATGTGTGTGTGCGTGCACACTTGTGTGTTTTGGTGTTTTTTATTTAACTGAATACTGAAAAATTGCTTATTTTATAGTCGGGTTGAGTTCTTCAACACTAGTGCATCTTCACTCTGAAGGAACCTGAGTTAAAAAGTTGCTACTGTCCTTTCTGAATTCACTACAAAAAAAGGCAAACTAAACAACCACAATCAATAACATGTGAATGAACCTTCCCAAATAATCTCTCTTTTCATATCCAACTTCTTTTGCTTTGAGAACTTCACACGGACTAAAGCTATTACGTTGAACAAGTTTTGATTTGATTGACTTTTATTTAAATCTTTTTTCTGTGAATTTTCTTATCATGTTATAATAAACCCTGTCATAGGATGCAGGACTAGAATTTCCATCAGTCTAAATTTCTGTATTGGGGTGTGTGAAAGGTACAATTATTGAATTTGTGAAGGGCAGGGAAATGGTATGTAAAGGTAACAATTTTGTCCTCTCTGTTTTCTTCTACATGGTTCTACAATATATTATTCAGAGTGTAAAAGAAAGGTCTCAGAAGCTAGAAATGCCATAGCAGAGTTGCTCTTATACATCTAAATGGGCATTTTACAAGTGAATTATGAAGGGGATTTTTGATAAAGGTTTTCCAACTTCTGAAAAACACATTGAAGAGGAAAGAATTGGAGTGGGTCAAAATTAGAGTAAGGCAATAGGGAATAAATTATATTTATAGTTTAATCTGACTAAATTCAGCTTTACAATGGTCTGAAACTCAAGAAGGATTCAATCAGCTGGGAAATTATGATGTTACTAAGGATTAAGACAAACTGCTATAGCATGACAGGAGAAAATCAGGAGAGGTATGGAACAGAATAAACTACTGGAAAAAGAGTGACAAGAATAAAAAAAAAAAGAGATATAAGTAAATTAGTAGAATACAACCAAGAGATGCCTTTGTGAGGTGTTCAGTGAAAACAGAAGGCTGATGATAGATGACAGGAGTCACAGGTTTTTGAAGCTTTTTTGCTCAGCTTATATTAACATAGGTAGTGTCAGAAACTCAGTACCACTAACAACATGTATAATTTTGGAAGCTAATGTGACAACAGGAATGTTTGGATTTGTTAAAAGTCTCAGATAAAGTGGACCTGTAGCTATTCATATAAACAACATAAGGAACTGTGTGTTCTTGCGCATAAAAAAAAAATACAAAATTATGAAGGAAGGGAAGAGTTATAGAGAATTAGAAAGTTATAAATGTATATGTTGTCTTTGAAGAAAAAAAAATAGGAAAAAAATAGAATAAAATGGTCAGGGACTTGAAGCTAATTCAGCCTAGCTTCAGTATACAAAAAATGCTCAGAAATCTGGAACAAAAACATAAGCCATCTATTTTTAACAGTCAGCATTCATCTGTCAACAGCAAAACAAATCAAAACATCTTAATGTCTGTTTTTGACAGGAAAAAAGTTGTGTGTGAGAGAAGAGTAGGAAGTGTCACAGAATTGAGATAAGAATACCTCCAAAATTTTCACAGGGAAGTCAGGCAAGCATTGTCTAAATGAAACCATAATAGCAGGGTACACAGACAGCTAAACAATGTTGAATAGTTCTTAAATTGAAAGTTTTATCAAGCAAGGCATTCAAAAAGTCTGTTCCAGGTTTCCTACTACTCATTTTTGTAATTAAACATTTAGACACTGTGAGAAAAATGTTAGCCAGTTTGTAAAGCACGTGAAAATTCAAGGGAAAGCACTGAGCATTTGAATACATCAAATTACTTAGAAACAGTCCAGTGGAGAGTAACAGAGCTGTTCAAAAAAATAATTGGGATTGTTTAAAGCAGAAAACCGAGAGGATGACATGATAATGGTATGTTAAAGGCTGTCAGTAGGAAGAAATTACACTGCTGTGTCCACAAGATATAGGACAAAAAGTAATGGTCACAGACCAATCCAAGCACACATACTTCAAATGATGATATTGATCCCTGCAGTTACAGACATGCACAGCCAGAATTTAGAGCTCTATATTTCTCTCACTAATTGAGGAATACAGCATGACACCTATAAATTGGGTCTGTAACCATTAGTCACACCACTGTACTGAAAGTTGGAAAGAATTGCACTGATCTCTGAGATCATTTCCCTTGTTTTCCTCTTTTGGGGCTCTCTAACCCATACAGATACAACAAAAACCATGCAGCAAAGGAAAACATGAGAAATTTGTGGTTTATGGTGTCATGATACTAAGATTTATTTTGAAAGTCATTTATATATACATCTCCAGAGTAGCTGGTTATTTCCAATATGCTTTAATGTATAGGTTTATTCATCTTGATGTGCAAGTGAATGTCAAGAAACCCTTATTCTTTCTGGTAGCTTTCACTAATGTAGAAAAAATCAATCAGTAGCACTCACTTTATTCCTTGTCTAACAGGCTGTTTACCAGGGAACGTTTGTGATGTTGCCTGTCAGTTCTCATTACCTTTTGATCAGCAGCATTTCAGGAATGGCACTGCCAGAAGCAGTTGACTTTGACAATAGAAGTGCATTTAATAGAGCACTCTTATGTGTAAGTTAGCCATTTCACGGAAGACATAATAAATTATGTTAACTTTTAGAGACAATTAAAGCTGGGCAACCTCTAGGGTTCTGTGGTTTAAAGTAGATTTGACCAAAGATAATGAGCATTTAGGATCAAGCAAACCTTAAATATTATCAAATGTTATGCTCTGAGAGAAAAAGTACCCTCGTGGTTAAAAAATATGACATACCCTTTCTTTTAAACTTCCGTTAATCCCCAACAATAAAAATCTGATTTTTCTTTTAATACATTTTATCTGCTAGATGCTAAGGTATCTACACTACATTTTGAGTCAAGAGAGATACTTTATTGAACAGAAATTTTGCATTTCTCTCTTCACAGTTGTCTTCTCTTTTTCAAATGGTTGGTCACTGGAGAGATCCTCTGACATCATGCTCCTCTTTACATAAATATTTCAACTTCTTGAAAGTTCATATGCATTATTTAAAAAAAAAATCTAGTTTTCCAAAATATTAGTATTTTTTAAGAAAAGTTGCAGACCACTGACACCAGAGCTACACAGTGAGATTTGTGTCAAAGTAGAAGATTTAAGTGTCTGTTGACAGGGTAATTATTCCATGAATGCTCTTTCAAAGGCTGTTCCTGAGGGTAACTGCTCTTGTAGATACCCTCTGCACGCTCTCTGGTGTGTGTCAGCCAAGACTGAGAGCACATTACACACACAGTGGCTTAAGTAGGGGAATTTCAGCTTCCTGAGTCGCTCCAGCAAACTGACTTCTGCCAGTTTGTGTCAATTTTATTTTTAGCTGTTTTTATTAATAATGCTTTGTTTATACCATCCTCCCCTGCATTTAAATTTTTGTGACTATGCACTTATTAATTAAATTTTGGCAGTCTTTTGCAAAATATGATCCTGTGGTAGTAGTTAAAAGAGAAATGGTTCTTGCAAGTTTTTGAAAAAGTGAGATGAAATGAATGATGTCAGAAAAGAACCAACTTACACCTTAAGGAGATATTAATGACCTATTTTGTTATTAGATATGGGAGTCACTGAAAACCAGGATCACAACTGTACTTATACAAGGAATGACTTGTTTGATTTTCCAGGTGGTTTAGTTTTCGTTGTACTGAAATTTCACCCAGATGTTTCTTTGTCTACAAGTAATTTTATTTTACTTTCTTGATTCCAAGTATATTTTAGATGTAAAATAAATTCTGAGAATTGATACCCTTGTTTAAAAAAATAAAAGATCATAAAGAACTCTTCTGAAATTTTCTCTCAGCTTATGGGGCAGAAGAGAGGCTAACCTGCAGTTAGAGGCACACTGCAGAATAGAGGCTAACCAGCAGTTATTTGTCAGATAACTCCAATACCACACAGTTTACAGTACTAAGGTGAAGTGTAATAGACTTGTTGGGTTGGCTTTCAATTAACTAGGGGCTACTAAAATTGAAGCCCTCTAAATAACTGTTTTGCAAAGTGGTTTTGGATGTAACTGAAAGTGAGTTTATGACTATGGTCTCATTTTTTTTAATGGTTTTTGGATTTTGCAGGTTTTTTTTCTTTAGGAAGGCATTTAATATAATTCAGCAGGTGGTGAACAGCTGCATTGTGCATCACGTGGTTTTCCCTTTTTATTATAATTTTCATTTACCATTATTACTGTATTTTTACTTTATTTTTGATTATTAAAATGTTCTTATCTCAGTCTACAGGTTTTACCTTGATTCTCCTCTCCATTCTGCCAGGGTGACAGGGAGAGAGGAGTGTTAAGCAAGTGGCTACAAGGAATTTGATTTCCAGCTCAACTTAAACCATGACATAGTCTTTTAAAGAAATGCAAACCTGGAGTTGGTGAAAGTTGATTTTATGGGTAGCAGAACAAAGAAATAACATATAACATGCATTTCTGATGGATAATGGTCAGTAAATTGCTTATCCTAGAACCATGGAAAAGCATAAAAACTGTGTTTATTATGGAAGGCCCAGGTTTAACGCAACACTGTAGCATGTTCCCTCCAATATCCAAGAATTGCATTCACAAACTGTTGCTCTATATCTAGCAAATTAGATTTCAGGCAATCTGTCTTGGATTTTTGCAGACAATACACCTGGATACGTTATAATAACGAAAAGAGACAGAAAGACATCTTTTTTATGAAGACTTTAATAAACTTTCAAACATAGATAAATGCGATACCATGAGCACAAACAAAAAAGTAGCAATGCTAAACACATTCAGTGCTGCAGCAGAATAATGCTGTATACAAAAGCCTATCTGTCTTTACTGCTGTCTCCTGTTCTGAGTGTTTTGCTATCACAAAACAACATAAATTTTGCAACAAATAACCACTTGGACTACTTTGTGCCCTATGTGATGTTTCACTGCAAAAGTGCAGTGTATGGTATGTGATCACCACTGAAAGAATATAGTCTTTAATGTATTTGTGAATATGCTTATTTAACATAAATGGAATGTTCTGCTATAGTCCCATAAAAATTCCACTGAGATATGTTTAGATATTTTAAGTGTCTAAACTCCTGAGCTGTGTACAGCTGTTTGCAGCACTACTGGTATACTCTTGCTTAGATGACCTTGGTGAGCAGACAATTACTTCAAACCATTAAAACTGTTTGGAGAGAAAAAAACACTTTTGCTTGCATTCATGACAAGCAAAAATGTGGACAGAAACATTAACTGAAAGAGTCAAATAGAGCCTGCCAACAGATTGCCAGATGTCCAGATTAGTTAAAATACGACAAAAAAAAACCCTAGATATATTCTGTCAGCCAAATCCTGGGGTCAAAGCCATTTCCCTTGGAAAATAGAATTGCACATTCAAAGGTGATATTCTCTCAGTCCTGGTACTGTTTTTTCGCACAGATGTGTCCTTTGTGTAGAGCTACAGCAGCCCAAATCTATGTTTCAATTGCTTGAAACAGCAAAAAATGAGAGAAATCCTTAACTGCAATAAAAGTAACAACTCTGCAGAGGGTCAATGTAACAGTAAAATAGAAAAGGCATATTTAGGCCACTCTTATATATGTGTGCTCAAACCTTTCTGATCTGCTTTTGATGCTGATCAGTGAGACACAGCTATTTTCACAGTGCAATTTCCAGCCATTGCAGGTAGTAGCCATAATACAGTGAAGCA
The DNA here is from genome assembly GCA_013397155.1 of Irena cyanogastra. Classification (NCBI taxonomy): domain Eukaryota; kingdom Metazoa; phylum Chordata; class Aves; order Passeriformes; family Irenidae; genus Irena; species Irena cyanogastra. The sequence goes on along the minus strand of VWZV01011995.1, from coordinate 388,022 downwards.
ATCTGCATTTCATCTCTGTTGGCTAGGATGGGTCAAGAATTGAAATGAATGTTGAGACAGATAAACTCTGAGATAATGGTGTATTTCTGAGACCCTCAAATATTCTTCTCGATGCAGAAAATGCTGCGTCAGGATTTCAAATGCAAGTGTACATTTTAATCATTGGGGAAGCAGCAATTGAATTAATAATATCAAAGGAAAGAAAGAATGCAGTGTGGAATATTAGCTAAAGACTCCAGTCACCTCGAAAAGAGTAGAGAGGTGTTACAGTGTGGTCACAAGTGTGTGCTCATTTGTTTGTCTTCGTCTAGAAAAACCGCTTTAGTGGAGAATATCAAAGTATGAATATTTTTGACTGTATCAAAGAAGAAAATACTGCTTAAAACCTGCAAAAGTTTGAATAATAAACTTTAAGAAGATTAGAATTATCATATCAGATCAGTGGTCTGTCTGTCCCAAAGCCTGTCTTCAACAGGACAGCAGAAAGTTCTTGAGAAAGGAGAAGAATAAGGCAAGTGTGTGCTGATTGCTCACTTCCCTCAAATACCTTTCCAGCCACTAGTGATCTGTGGCCCTGAGGCTCTCAGAATGACATGAATGGTATTCTTTGTTTAATACTTTCCAATTTTACATTGTAAGCTATGCCTGCATAGCAATCCTTGATGAAAAGAAAATTGTTCAAGGTATCTAAAGAATGTGATATGATTTTGTTCCTTCCTAAATATACGTCACCTCGGCAGTGATTGCATCATCTTTAATTTCCATTAAATGTCCCCAGAGACGTTCATCATACCTGCTTCATGTGTTTGTCCCATAATCATTTTGTAGAATCACAGAATACCCTGATTTGGAAGGTGTTGGGGAAGATGAAATAGGTAAGCCTTATAAATATGGTTGCTTGGCAAAAGATTTTGAGAATATGGAAACTGTAAGTGAGATTGAAATGAAAGTAAGCTTTGACATACCAAGTTTTAGTTACTGAACAATCAGAAAACAATAGTATGACCAACTGAAAGTAATCCCTTTTTTGATTTCACAATATCCTCTGCCTGCAGACAGGCTCAAGGGTCAGAGCAGACCCTGCTAGCCTGGCAGGAGGGGCCTGAAAAGTAGATTTAGGGTTTTAAATGTAAACATAGCCTGGTAATGTATGGGTTCTTATAGGCTTTATGAAAATGCTATAGGATTTGTAACCTGTATTAGATTGGTTAACGAGAATTAGAATATTCATCACAGAAGAGGATTTATTGCGTTGTAACGGGAAACGCGCTCCTCTCTCCCTCTCTCTCTCTCTCCTCTCTTCTTCTTCTTCTTCTTCCTCCTCCTCTTCTGCTCTCTCCTTTCTTTCTTTGTCTTCTTCCTGCTCTTTCTTATCTTATCTCTCTCCCTGGGGCCTGCTCCGAGCTGTGGCTGGCAGCTCCAAGCAGGGCCCCTGCACCACGACCCTTGCAATAAACTGCATGCTCCAGGACCTAGCTTCAGAGATCTCGTGTCTGTCCCAACTGTCCACCATCCCCCGCTCCCACAGGAAGGAACTCCCAGGGATCATCAAAGTCCAGCTGCTGGCCCTGTACTGAACAATCCCAAGAATCACAAAATGTGCCTGAGAGCGTTGCCCAAATGCTGCATGAACACGTCAGGCTTGGTGCTGTGACCATTTCCACGGGGAGCTTGTTACAATGCCTGACCACCCTCCAGATAAAGAGCTTTTTCCTAATATCTAACCTAAATTTCAGCTGGCACAGTTCCCTGTGTGTCCCTTGTGTCCTATCTCTGTTCACCAGAGAGGTTCATGCCTTCCCTGGCACTTGCCCTGGAATCTTTAGACACGAGGGGGTCTCCCCTCTGAATCTCTTCTGTAACCGAGCCAGCCAAGTGACCTCACACACAAGTGCTGCTCCTCATACAGCACCTGCTCCTCACATGGTTTCCTACTCTCAGGCACCTGCAAGAATGTAGGTGTATTTTGATCTTTTTAATACATTTCTTCTGGTAAAAATGGCTTGTAACTGTCCTTAATTTTCATGACATTTGTATGACAACAACTCCCTGCACATAGCGGCACTTTTGTCCGTGTGAAAATTATGTCCCAAGTGCTTTCATGAGGTTGATAACTCTCCAGAGACACTGCCTAGGTATTCATGATTGTAAAGCTATATTAACTATGTGCTGAGCTTCCAGTTCCAGCCTCAGTCTCCATTTTAAAATTTACCAAAGTATTCAGTAGAAAATGCTGAAATTCCAAGATGGGAAAAAATAGTTCTTCCATTATAATGTGAAGCTGCCTAATGTGTTCTATTTTGTACTTACTAGGTATTCTGGAAAGATGGGGTAGTTTTCTACAGGACAGTCCATGATTTGTTTTGGCACGATCAAATTTCTCATTTATGGTTTAACCTGTTCATTCATCTTGTATTTCTTTTTTCCCTTCCTGCTGGAAATATAAAACAACTAGAGAGGAAAGGCATTAAAGATTTGCTTAAGAAGATCAATTGCACTTTGATGCACTTCCTTTGCTCATTAAACTTAAAGTTCACATTTTATCAGTTTGACATATGCATAAAAATGAGAAATTCAAAAAAAGAAATAAGAAAATCCAAAAGCTCATAGAAGCATCACACTTCTTTTTCAGATTATTACACAAGAGTAGACAAAAAGTAGCAAGCAATTTTTTTTCCAGTCACAGAATATGTGGCAGATTAATGACTGTTATTTGAATCTACATTTTAGTTCATTTTCCTTCAGGACAAAAGTTAATAAGATATTGATGGCATTTGAACTCAGAACTACGTGTTCTGTAAACAAACATTGTGTAAATTCTAACAGGTCATTTTGCCACCTGATCTCTGTACCCTCAAAATGTGGGTATGTTTCCTGAGAATTGTTATATAAAATGGAAATATCTAAAAAAGACACATGCAGTACTACATGTTTTTTCCACTTCATAAAGATGAAATTTCACTCCCTTGTTCAGAGAAACTCTGCCTCAGGTTCTGTAAGGACTTAAGTATAACAGTATGTTATACTTAACATAGCACTGCTTTAGTAGATGTTGAGTTTTTGAGCTTATTTATTTTTCAAGTGGACCACTTCATTATAAAAATATTGCTGTTCAGCCAACCAGAGTGTCAAGATGACAAGTAGCTACTTAGTTGGTCCTTTTCTTATTGGAGAAGACTAAAACTGAAAAAAGCAAACAAACAAACCCAAAAAATACATATTCTTATATTACACAGAGCTGTATTTTAATTAATAAAATCCAGGTTCTGGATATAGGATCACAGTGTCTTCATTTGCAGGGCATATTGTCTTCCCTCTGGCAATCAATACGTAGGATAAAAATACAACTAGTTGCCAGTAACTTTATATGCTCTTAACTTTGTTCTGTGCAGTTAAAAACAAGTAAAATAACACTATTATTTTCAGTGACATAATTTAAAGAATGAATTAGTATTCTATATGAAAAAAAGATCATAAAGATTTTATTAATAAAAAAATATAATTCCTTTATTTTAAACACTGACTTAATTTTTTAAAGCTGAATATGGTATTTAGTGAAACTATCATACTTTTTCAAGGCGTAGAAAAGTACATTTATTCAATTTGAAAGAGTAAGTCTTAACTGTGGTGTGTATGAGATCATATAAAAAAAAATCCCTACAAAATTCTTACAATTAAGATAAAATCAATCACCTTTTAGCCCTTTACAAAAAGGCTTCGATTAATGTTTCCCTTACTCTCCTGTATGTGGCTTTATTTGGTTTGTTATTATCTCAACCAAAATCAGTTTAAGAAAAAGTCCTTTTCTGTTAATAAGTTTCTCTATTTTTTTCAATTGCTTGCAATACTAAACCACACCACTACTTTAATAAATCTTATTTTTCTGAGTTTTTAAATCTCATTGGAGAACTTTTATTATCACATTACATAGTAAAGAAAATCTAGTATAAGTGGGAGCCACTGTGATGTCATTTATTACAAAACACTTCCTCACATATTTAAGATTCATTGATTTTTCGAAAACTCAAGAGTGCTGTTTCCAGTCCTGTTCACTGTGTGGGTCCTAAACTCATGTACCTTTTATCATCCATAAATTAAAATACAAAACTTATAAATATATTTTATGTATATGTCTTGTGGTCCCATGATAGCTGATATAGGGACAATAAGCAATAATATTGCTATTTATGCTGTACCCAGGGGAGGACTCTGTGCAAAAGAAAACTGGAAGAAAAAGAATGAATCATGGAATTGTTTGAGAATGGAATTCTTTGGCAGAGCTTACCATCTTCCTGCTGTGCCAAACAAAAAAACACCTCAAAAAAAACAAAACAAAAAAAAAAAACCACAAAAACCAAACAAACCACTCCAAACAAACAATTTGTCAATATAAATAAAGAATATGGGAATATGTTACTCTTTCAAGATAAGATGTTTTAAGATCTTTGAAAATTAAAATTCAGCTAGAGCTTGAAATTATAATTGCAGTTGATTAGTGTTTAGAGGTGGAGAACAGAACAGAAATTAGTAATGGTGATGTCAGGGTGCAAAGTTTCAGGTTCAGTCCTTTAGAAGGAAGTGTGGAAAGGATTAAATGATGACAAAGTGATATAGCTGCTGATTCACTGAACATATGAAAAAACAGATCAGCTAAATCAGTTTTGTGGGGATCTCAAAAACACTAATGGGATGGCAAAGACTGGAACACAAGCTTAGGCCTGCTTAGAGATCAGATTAGTGATTTTCACATTCCTGGTCACTTCGATTTTTCCAGACAATTTTTCTGGTTTGTCTCAAACCTTGTGAAAACACAGTGAATTTTAACTCCTTGAGCTAATGGGTGATGCATAATGGAAACGGTTTTTGATTGTACTAGGGAGTCATAAAAGACATAAATTCAATATGTTAATTCACAATTGCTGCAGGAAGGTACTTAGCTGCCTGTGAAAAATATTGAAACACTTCGAGCTCAAAGGCAGCAGGACAAAATGTTCTAGGAAGTTATCAGTTGGTAGTTTCTCAGACTACCTGTGCTAATGCCTGCACAAACACAGGAACAGGCTAGAAGTACTTTATTTTCCTAAATATAAAGAAATATTTACTTGATAATTTATCCTGGAAATTGATGGTTCTTCATCAACTGAAGGTTGATGTCTTCAGTCTTTAGGAGAGCTGAATACATCAGACATAGGTCAGGAAAAGTTACCCTTCCTCCCTGCCTTCACTGTCTCAAGGCATGAGAAGGCACAAAGTGACACAAATTACTTCTTTTTCTTGTCTGTAAAAGCTTGGTAGCTAAGAAATAAGTGCATTTCAGTCACCCTTCCCAATACAGTTATCTGCCTTTTGGAGTAACACATATTATCAATTAGTTTACAAAAAAAAAAAAAAAAAACCAAAAAAAAACCCAGCACTTTCCCCTACATAAATTGTGCCCAGTATTTAAATAAAATGAAAATAATTATTTTTTTTTAAGATTGTTTAATTCAGATTCTCATAAGTGCTTGCATTTTATTCATGACAATATGTTTGTAACGTGTTAAAAGGGCATTTTTAATGGAAGATAATTAGGTTATCTCTCTATAGTAGTTTATATTATAGAGTGGCTGATCATTTTAAAATGAACTAGCAACATGTTTTTCAATATTTTTTGCTTTGTTGCTTTTTCATTGTTTTTTGAATAGGACTGACAGTGCCTTAGCAGTTTTATGCAAAAACTGCTCTGCCTGACAACTGACATATTGTTTCCTTGTACCTAAGACACTAATGAGCTCATTCAACACTGCAGATGGTAAAGAACACCTTTTGGCTAACACTGCTTCCTGTATTATAATAGAGTAGGGGCATAAAAGAAGAGCAAGGCTCTCTATATATTCTGATTACACTTTCAGCATGTGCAGATCCTTTAAAGATTCAGGAGTTGCAGTTTAAAAGACACTGATTTCAATTATTCCTCCTTTTGAACAAAAAAATAGCTTTTTGCTGTGCTACTAACATTCTTGATTTAACCAGGTTGCACAAAAAAAATTATGTTTATGTAGATTTATCTCTTAAAAAATTAATACAGTTTGTCTCTTGAATTGAAAATATGAACTAAAATCTGATGTGGTACTGCAATTCAAGGAATAGACATCTATAACAAGCCATTTTTGCAATCCTATTAAGTAGAGACAAATTTATCCCAGATTGTTTTGTTTAAATTAACTTGACGCTTGCAAAGATCACAAAACTAATCTCATTCAGTGCTCCTTGTATCTCCTTGTATGTTCAGTATAAATCCCATGAAATTTTGATGCCAGTGAATTTCTTTATTTTGCTTAACCATGCTGTGATCAAAATCCATCTTATTTATTTTAATAACTAGTTCTGAGCAGATGCATCTATTGAAATCTCTGGTGAAATTTCCTTTTTATAATTTGTGCAAAGATTAGATTTTACTCCTTAAGACAATAAGCTTGCAACTTGCTAGTTCTGCTTTATATTTCTTTTATTTGGAGTCTGGTATCCTATCCAGAAAAAGATCGGTGCAAAAGGCTGGCAATATCCCTGGGGCAGACTTTGCATAGAACTCATGGGATGATTTCAGAATAAATCCATTGAGTGGATATATATGGCTGATTTTTTTAAGTCCAGGGGTTATTTTCTCAGGCACATCCTTCTTTCCAAGGTTCAGGGGCTGACTTTGGCTATTTATCAGACCCCTAACCAACTGCTTTCTCATTTGCCCTCATTAGCAGAACAGGGGGAGAAAATTAGATTTAAAAACTCGTGGCTTGAGATAAAGGTGTTTTACTATGCAAAGTAAAAGTTGTGTGCAGAAGCAAAGCTGAAAGAGGAATTTGTTCACTAAACCATATTGATGGACAGGTGTCCAGATATGTCCTAGGGAAGCAGGTTCTGATTATGCATATGGGTTGCTTTGGATGACAAAATGCCATTACCTCAAATGCTCACACTTCTCATCTCCTTCAACTTTTATTGCTGACTGAGACATCACATGATTTGGGACATCCCTTAGGTCGGATTGGGTCAGCTCTGTCACCTCCACACATCCAGCCTACTGGCCATCAGGGTAGGGGTTGCAGGGAAAGCCTTGTTGTGGCATCAGCTCAGGTTTGACACTGGTGTGGCGTCAGCTCAGGTTTGACACTGGTGTGGCGTCAGCTCAGGTTTGACACTGGTGCGGCATCAGCTCAGGTTTGACACTGGTGTGGTATTAGCTCAGGTTTGACACTGGTGCGGTATCAGCTCAGGTTTGACACTGGTGTGGTATCAGCTCAGGTTTAGCCACAAGGGCTGTATAGGAAAGTTAACTCCGTGCCAGCCAGCCTCAGTACACCAAGGCAAGCTGATACGTATTGTGCACGTATTGCATTCATGTACTCGACCTTTGTGAGACATCCTCTATCCTTTCAAGTTCAAATGAATTTCAAACTGAGGTTGCGGAACTGAAAAAGCTTCAGGGGATAAATTTGCACAGCAAAATATTAAGCTTTACTTAATTAGATGCATTAATGATCAGGCTTTTTGTAAAAAGCAATAGGGATTGTTTTGCTAATTTTCATCACACAAACAAAATGCCAAAGATCTTGGAAACAATTCAGAGGAGAACTTATTAGGGAGAAAATGATAAACATTAAAGGGGTACAAGGAGGGTGGAAGAATTAAAAAGAAAAAAACGTTATTGCCTGCTTACTGGTAGTCTTATTTATTTTCTGGATTTTGCATTTTAATTTAATTATTGTAATCCCATTTGAAGTGCAGTGTTTTACATGAAATAAAAAATATCCTAATGACTGAGCTTAAAAGAAAGAGAAGGGAAGGAATTAAGCTAAACTATATTACAGAAGGTTTAGTATTGTATGCTTACTGGCTTTTCAGTGAGCTAAATAACAAGATTAATATTTAATTAATACACATTAAGGAACAACTAGCTACTTGTCACTTGGTGGCTGTGTCTGTATTCAATGTACTTGATTTTTTTCTTTCCTCATTGAAAAGATGGAGTGAAAACAGGCCTCTGTTGCAATGTTAAAGAGGCTGATTCTTGAGAAGACACTGCACTGGTTGAGGCATTTTTTCAGCCTCGGTAGTGTTCAAGGTCAAGAGACACATCTACCAACTGATTTTTTGCTTCTCACATTATTGAATGCAACATGTGCCAACAGACTTTTGTTTCACTCTCTATTCCCAGTGCAGAGCAACAATGGCTCACATTGATTTTGTATTTTCTGAAACAAGGGAATGTATGGATCTTCTTGTGTACATGACCACTTACTTGCTTTAAAGTTTTGTTCTGAGGTAATTATTTATTTAATTTAGAAATGTGTGTGGTTAATGTATCTTTCTACAAAAATTCAGTTTTTCCAAAAAGTATTTTAAGGGAAGAAGCAAAAGAAAAACTTAAAGCTTTTAAAAATTCAAACATTCAAAAATTATATTCCTAGGAACAGGAAATTTCATACACGGATCTCAGATTTTTAAAGGGAACTGTTGAAAATCTCCACCATCTGTTAAATTTGTTGTTATTTTCATATTTGTTTAAAATGCATCTGTTTAAAAACTGTTTTCTAAAACCAGAGCAATTAGATTACTCTTTAGTGAAAGCCCAGATTTATATCTAGTTTTCCAGAATCAGAACACACAATAGCTAAAACAAGAAAACACTCTTAACATGAGAACTCATAATAAAATTATGAGAGAGAATTTTTTGAGTAATTCCTCATGTTGGTTCCTGGGGATTTTCTCCTTGGAATGGCTTCAACAAATGACACCAAAAGTCATCCAAGGGCTGTCAAACTCTCTTTGAAAAATACCACAATCAATCATCCATAATGTTCCATAATGTTAATCTTAGCATCAGAGGAGACAAGGATGGAACCACCTTAATCAGATGCTTAATACTGAGTAACTCATGGTATCATATTTTCCAGTATTATAGCTAGATTAAATATTGCAATATTAAATTGCACTAAAATAATATTAAAGCAGAGGAATTGAGAATATTGCAAAAAGGTGCATGACTAATGCAAACCCCCAAAAAGCTAATGAATGTTATTCATTATTGTCTGTGATATTTTGGCATTCCTGAGTGATATACAAGAAGAGTTACTTTATCAAATTAGTAATACAATGTAAACATTGGCTTAGAAAAAGACAAATCTTTCAGAACTATACTGAAATATAAAACTTTATTTGTGACTTATCTGACCTATTTTTATCTGTCACCTGTTCAAAAAGGTGTTCCCTTCCTGCAGAAAAAAAAAGCAGAAATTATCAATAAATATAAATATACAGTATCTCTCCCTCTTGGGAATGTTTTTTAAAAGTATTCCCAGTGCTAGGCATCTATATTATTAGTGTCTTGAATATTTTTGACTTCTTATCCATCTGCAAATACTTATTTTCACACTATGATATTTCATTCACCAATTTTTAAAGCTGCGGACGATGCAACACTAATTTGGGAAGGGAAAGGAAGGGAAGGGAAGGAAAAAGGAGGTTACAATCTAAATCTATGCTTTTAAAATCAAGAACCTCTTTCTTTTTCACCTTCTGAATATGACCACTGATGGTAGAGCCTTATGGTTTATAGGATGCGTGCACAGGAAAGCAGCATGCAATGGGTGATGCACAGGCATCAGTGCTGGGATGCAGTCAAATCCTGTGTCATCGTGGTGATAATCTGCAGAGCTGTCTTGTACAGATCAGCATTAAAGGATATGACATGATTTGTCCAGTCATGAGAAAAGATTAACACCAGTGTTTAAAGTTCTAATGGTTCAAAAGCTGCAACTTTTAAAACAGCATTTCTGAAGGGAAGAGGAAGTTAGAAATGGTCTCCATTCACTATTGTTGGAAGACAAATATGATTTCTTTAGAGATGCCTTGAGAGAAATATATTGCTTCCCTAGTCCTTCTTCATTTCATTCACACAGAGCTCTGTTCAGTATTCCCCTTCTAATATTTTTATTCACCTTTATATTTAAAGTATATGTATGAACACATTCACAGGGTGTCATTTGGACATTGACATACCATTAATAAAGCTTCATTCATATTCATCTACATATTCAGTATTTGCTCAGTGTTATGAAGCTGGGAGGAAAGGCACGTATTTCACTGGAGATGAAATCTGGGATCATATTAATTAATTCATCACTATAAATCACTGGAAGAGAGCATGTCTTGTTAGCTTCAGTCACTCAGATAGCAATCAGTGGCTCATTAGCTTTAAAAATATCAACCTGGTTGAGGTATTATTGCTCTGCACTGTAGACTGATGAGGCACATTGGAACAAAAGCTACATAGCACACAGAAAAATTGCTTTTACCCATTACCCAGCTACATGCACAAAATCATATGGGAAAGTCACTGGTAAAGACACTCAGTCAATGACCAAAAAGCACAGTAACTGACCACAGTTTTGGCCTTAATTTGCTGCTAAGTGCTACTTAGCCCCAGTCCTACATGCCTCGTGCATGCAATGCTCTGATTTGACCTAATCAAAGGGGTTCAAATTAGTTCAGAAGCAAATAATTCAGTTCTATCTCTGATGTTAGAGAAAGACATTTTTCACTCATTCCCAAAGCTTATTTTTGTTATATAAGATGTAGAAAATTAACCTAAAACCTAATAGCAATACATAATTATAATGCAAAAATTTAAAAAGCATATATATGTAACAGAATATTTTTGAAGTGTGAACAATAACAACTTCAATGTTAAATGAGTCTCCTGTAATTAAAATGGTCACATAAACGCAAGCATTAGCTGCTTTGAGCAGCTTTTTGTCCTCCAAAAGGACTACAATTTTACAATGAGATAATTATTCAGTCATTTCTGCAGAGGTTTTCAGACACCTAAATAAATTGAAAGAGAAGAGCACAAGCAGAGTTAAGCAGGGGCTTGGCATACATAAAAGGTACTCTGAAGTGTCAGTATGCTTAGCCAAACGCAATAGATGTCGTTTTCTGAAAGACACAATTATGCCAAGACTGCAAGGGTAGGCATGAGAGCAACAAGCCTTCACTAGTTTCTCAACACTGAGCATCAAGTCGATTTTAACAGCAAACATGTAAAAGAAGTGTATGCTTGTAAATTTGGGGGGTTTTACAGAGTAGAAGCTGTAATTAAATGTCTATCTCTGCTCGCACAATTTGCTGACTTGTCAAGCTAAGGATGTTTTCTGAGTCTCTACCTCCTGTTTCTTCATGTAGTACCTGGAGTGAAAGGCAGCCTGGAACATGTCATTTGCAACAGAGGAAAAAGAAAGCAGTCAGCAGAAATAGAATCTCTGGCAGCAACTTAGTACTGTACACACGTGTGAGTGACACAGCACGCCCCCAGGCTCTGCCACAAGAAAACTCTGTGTACAGTCCCATCCATCAACTCCTATCTGCAAGGTGTCCTTCAAGGCATGAATTTCTCATGTTACACTTCTATTAACTTAAAGGTCTGTATCTTATAATCACTATAAATTATACTGCTATCTTTAAGCTGTTATGGATAAATGTTTAATTTTCAAACAGTTTTACCTGAGTTATTACAAATTTGAAAACATTCACTGATTTAAGTAGTCACCTTTGCAGTGAAGATCTTGGTTCATCTGGTCTTAGAGAAACATTGCAAATTTTCAAGGTAATTATGGCATATTTTTAACAGCTTAAACTGCTTTTCAAATTAAATGTAAAGCCACTATCATCAAAATAGATATATCTGCTGACCTCTCTTAGAATGCATACCAGCAGACTATCACTACTCATTCTTGGGGGGTTTAATTTAATTGATTGATTTTAATTACTAAAATAGAGAATCAATTTATAAATGGCAGTGTGTGATGGCATCCAAAGCAGTTTCTAAGAAAAATTGCAATAGTCATGGATATTCACATATAGGTTAGCTCTTTATCTTCTGATTGCATTTTAAAAATTCTAAATGTGTTTTACTTTGATTAGCTTAATTTGGTGATGTGTTCCTTTGATCCCAAATATTCAACACTGAACTGTGAAACTTGAACATAAAAAATGTTTGGGTTAACCTTGTGCAAGGTCAGAGTGCAGGCTGAATGGAGAGTGACACAGACCTTCAGTTTAATGCCTCATGCAAAAGCTGACCTTTTCCTTCTGTAATTCTTTGTTTCTCTATTTCACTATCAGACTAAGTACTGGTCATTTTTCTCCTAGACTGCAACCTGGCCTCAGATGAAGATAGACACCTGACACTCTTGCTCTTTCTTCTGAGGATTTTTCAATCTGTAATCATGGCCTTGGATGTCACACAGCTTTCAGAAATGCTACTCTTACTGGCAAAGACTGTCTGCTCTGTGCTTCAGAAAGTCTCCATCTGTGTCTAACACTATACTTTTTGTGTGATGTGAACCCAGCCCTTACAAGAAATGTGAGTGAAGTGAAACCAATAACCATGCAACAGATCCCGCACCACTGGAGGCGTATGAATCATGGCAAGTAGTGGCACCTACCACCTCAAGTACTAAAATATATATGAAACTTTTCTTTGGGTGGCTAGAGTGCTTTAGTTTCCAGTATTTTGATGTGCTTTAAAATGCTGCTCATGATTTTCATGTCATTGCTATGTCTGCCAACTAGAGAAGAAATGATGAAAAAATTGAAGAAATGTAGATTAATCCTACCTGGGCAGTGCTGGAGTGTACTTTTTATCTGAATGTTTTTTAAAGATATTGTATCTTACCTCGATTTGGGAAAAAAAAAAAGAGTATTGTTAAGGCACATAAAGCTCATCTCCCATGCACATAGAGGAAGGCAGAGGCAGAGGGCAGCAGGGGAGGCCCAGTGCCCCAGGCAGAGATGTGAGCCCCTGCCCTGGCCCCACTCCTCCCAGGGATATCTTGGTGAGCACCATCACCATAGGTCCTGCAGGATGGGGTGATTGACAGATGCAGGAGAAGAGCAACCTGGGATTGTGCAAGACTTATTGTCAAAGAAATCAAATGTGGGCAAAGGATGGCATTAAAATCAAATGGGGCAGAGAAAGAGTGAGGACTTTGAAGAAGGACATGAAAGGTGTCAGTTGCCAGTAAACAACTTGCTGATGAGCACACTGGTCTGGAAATGTCCTGTGCCTGAGCAGCATGGTCTGTCCTGTCTTCTCATTAAATTAAATCAATTCATTAATTGAATTGCATTTCTAGATCTCTTCTGTGTGCATGTGTGTTTGGGGTCTGAGTGCAGCAAACTGGAGTCTGCATGTGCTAGGCAGTGAATATCAAGCAGGACTAGCCAGTGAGTAGAGTAAGTTTTAGAGTCAGGTATCTAAGATAGACCCTGGAGAGCTGACTACTGGGGAGTCAGGAGACTTCAGCTATCTTTCAGAGAGTTTGTGCAGGCTGGGGACTGATTGTGGGACCATTTGTGCATGTGTGCATGCGGCAGGGTTGGCTAGGGCATTCCTGCTGGGAAAGTGCCAGTTTTTGAGCTCAGTTGCCTGGGGGATCCACGTGTGTGTCTGTGCCTGTGCTGATGTGTGCAGAGGTCTCTCCCAGCAGCCAAAGTGGGGTTGCAGCATTGTGGGTTTCTATGTGCAAGTGCCTCACTGGGAAAACTGGGATCCAGAGACTGACACTGGGCAGAGTGTCTGAGTCTAGTGCTAGAGGGTAAATATGGTACATGTTTATAGATATATTCCAAATAATGAGCCTCCATCTTTCTCAGGCAGAGTGAGCAGGATCAGTCCATTGGCACGGTGTGTGTTCATGAGGGAGCTGCATTTTCTGTCTGTGTTGGTCTGTGCTGCCAGCTGTGTGTGTGTGTGTGTATGCACAGTGTGCATGTGTGCCCACCAGGCACATGCTCAGCCTTGCTACTGGGTGGACCTGGGGACAAGTAGCAGAAGCTTCACTTCTATCAGGCTATTAGATTTGGCAGCAAATAACATTAAGTTAGTCTGACATACGTGGTGGAAAAGGATGAATGTGTCAGTAGGAAAATTTCAGGCTTTTCTTTTCCCCGTACCTGTACATTAGGCACAAGCAATAAATCTGATATTCTCCACCTGAAAGACTTGAGAGTATCACCTTTGTGAAATCTCAAGGTCCTAATCAATGAATATGCCTCATGTGATTGCTTTCCACAGCAGAGGGTGCACCTCTAGCAAGGCCAGTGATAGAACCTGGACCTGACTGCAATCAGCAGTAGTACCAGTCTCAGAGGAAGCCTGACCTTGGCCCCGTTACTCTTCTAGAATGTGTGAACATGAGAGTGTCATCCTCTGTACTGAGACTAAACGGGGTAAGGCTACTGCAGTATCAGGTTCTATTGCTACGCTTGCTGGAGTAAGTTACTTTGTTTTGCAGTGGAGCTATTTGGAATCATAGTGATGCTGGAGATATGTGCCTGTCAATAGGATTATGCACAATGTTATGCTGGTTAATATGTTTAAGCAGGGTGTTAGAAGGATGGTGTCCTAATGAGATATTGATGCATCTGCCTTTTTTTCTGTCTGCTCATATGTATTTTCTTACAGAATCATGCTTAGTGTTGTACTTTATTCTTCATGTAAGACACAGATCCTGTTTCCTGCCTACAAACACACTCTCAATCCACATGAATCCTTCAGGTTAAAAGAGGGAGATTCAGGGATTTGTATATTCAGGTTGAATGAGCATTTCTGTGAAATATGCCCATTTCATTAGTCTTAGAGGACCAGAGGTGCAGTGATACATTATTATGACATGGAGTCATTTGGTATGATGCTGTCACATCCCCTTCTCCAAGCTACATTTGGCAAAGAGAAGCAAGAAATACCTATGTGAATATTATCTCAAATACTTGCCATTTTATCATCTTCATCATACTAGAATTTCTTCAAAGTCGGGGCATCCTCTGTAACTTATCAGAAATAAAAAGAAAAATTAGTCTAAATATATAAAATATGAGTAAATGAAAAATAATCTCAGAAAATAAAGCCAAAATATATAAAATTGTACTGATGAGTAGACTTTAAAATATATGCAATGCTTTGCATTAATTAAGCCTTTTAAGCTTAAGTCAAAAAGCATGGTAGATAAAAACAGAAAATGAAATGTGTGATAGAAAGAGAGCAGAGCCATCTGCCTGATGTGAAATAAGCACTTAGAGAGTTAAATGGAATATAACAGTTTACAATTTTTTGCTGGACCTTAAGCACATTGAATCAGGCTGTTTCCTTGAGTTCCAGCGGCATTTAATGATATTTTTAGTACTTTTCTAGATGGACTAAAAATTATGCTTAGGTGGTGGTTTATACAGGAATCTCTATTCCTCTCTAGACAGTGAACTTTGATTTATAGGCAAAACACAGGGAAAAAATTCCAATACCCAATTAACTAATTATTCTTTCAGGTCAGCAATACCATTGTACCCTGTTTATTTCATGTAGGAGAAATAATTACCATACCAACACAAAAAGTGCTGTTTCTTTAATCACAAGTGTTTATAGTTTCTCTTTTAAAAGGTACCTATGAGAACTAAGATCCATAACTGTTACTCTATGCCATGACTTCCAGATTAGCAACACCTAGTACTGGCACACTGTAGATCAGCATTAGATGTGTAAAATTGTATCACATCACCTAACTTTAGACTTCTGCAACAGCAGAGATCTGTATGTGAGACAGTTGTCCAAACTCCCTTTATAGTCAGAGGAATATAAGAGCACTTCTAGAGTGATTCATCTGGCCTATTTTAGATGTCAACCTTGGGAGGAGATGAATCACAATTTGGAAATACTTATTTGTTTCGAGTGACTATAAAGGGAGTTTCTATAATTAGCTCAAATGTGGATGTCTCCACTGTAAATGCACAAAATTTGAAGTGATGAAGCCCACCTCTAGTCCGGTAATGAGGAGTATCTTCCTTCCTGAATTGTCCTATTAAAATCATTGGTAAAGAATAAAACAAAAGTACTAATTTGCAGATGCTTTATTTCTGCAAAATTTGCAGGATCTATAAAAATTTTGAATAAATGTACTAAAGCTTCAGGAAGCAGGGGAAAAAAACCCTAAGTGCAGTTTCAGAGAAACTAGGGAAATCATGGTAAGTAAACAAATAGTTCTATTGAAAGTAGAATTAATGAAGCTTAGGTTCCTATGGATTTGTGTTTCATGCTTGATTTATTTTGTAAGTGAATTTTAATACAGCTGCTGTTGAAACTCACTTCTTATTAGACATCCAAGATTCTTCAGAGGTGAGAACCATCCTGACTACCTCAACCAGAGGAAAACCTCCAGTGAGAAAATGGGCATTATTGACTCTGCCGCAACCACGTAGGAAAAAACTATTGCCTAAAAAATTTATTCTCTGATCCTTGGCAAGACATACATCCACTTTGGCTTTGTTCAAGTGTTCTCTTGGCTTTGCTCAGCTGATCTCTCTTCCTTACCTAGACAGCTACTAACATGAAATGTCTGGGGACTTTGAGACCTCTTCTGCTCTATCAAGTTTAACTAAAATTTGCCAGAGGATATTCATCAGAAGTAATTGGGATAAAGTTGCAGAAAGACGTACGGTTTTGCATTGATGCACCTGTGCATTTACATAGGAAATAAAGGGAAAATAATAGGATGTAATTTGTTTAGGCCCTTATAAAGATCCTTTCAGAAATCTAATTGATGAGAACTTCAGCCTTTACATCTTATTTGGGAGGTCCCCTTCAGTCATTTTATGCCTCTTAAAAACATTCTAAGGTGAATAGTTCAGCACTAACAAAGCAAAGTGCACCTGCTGCTCTTTAGATATCTTATATCAAAGTTGTGAAATTACCTGACCCAAGACGTTTATCTGGAAAATATTTAACTACTTGATTTCAAAGGCATGTGAGAAAATGTCCTTCTTTCATAATTATACTGTTCTCAAATTAATTTTCCAACCCAACTTCCATTGATTCTGCTTTTGAGAATTCAGATATGTATTTGAAATTAGTGGGTTTTTAATATTTACAAGATGTTTCCATAGCATCTCATTTCATTAACTGCTGGAGAACAGAAATTGATCAATTTTGCCATGGTTTATTCAGTGTTTCTGAGAAAACAGACTGAATGTAATTTTTTTCTCCTCTTCACAGCTCCTTGCTCTCCCGTTTCTTTATCAGAGAAATGGCATGTGTGACACAATGGTACTTGTGATAGTCTAATTACTGGCATAAAGTCAGGATGAAGCTGTTACTCCATGCTGCAACTCTCAGCCTCTGTCAGACTCTCTGACAGTCTATATGATAGACTCCAAACCACAGGAAATCTCAGGCATCTCTCTGTGCATCTAGATACTTTCACCAGATGCCTCACTAGGGTAGCACAGCAGTTAGACTGAAGCAGCAGGGCAAGGAACAGCCCAGAGATGCATGCATTGAGCAGATTGCTCTCTTGTGATGCACTGAAGTGGAAAAAATTTGAACGAGGAAGAAGTCTGAATCCTGCAAAAGCAGGATGTGGCAAAGTAAACAATTGCTCTTGAAGCCATGCTTATATAAAATGTTATGGTTACTGTATTTGCATGAACTATGTAAAAGTTCTGTGCAGGAGTGCCACATTATGACCTTGCAGGCTTTAGGCTTATTCTTTGATCTTATGTAAAATAGGAGAAGGATCTATAGCATTTGGAAGAAAGCCACTTTACACATATTGCTGAGGGTAGTTGGATATATGTCTCTGGTGACACGTTCAAAGAATAAAATCAATTTGAACAAATAAAACTCAGTAGTTCACAGTCTACAACCTCTTAGCTATAATGATCCATACTTGTTCTGCAATAATCAAAACACAAAAAATAAAAAATACAAAAATGTAAAGGAAATGCACATAGGCTGAAGAAAGAAAGGCCTTCTACAAGTGCAGCCTACAATCTACCATTTCCCCTCTCCCTTCCTTCATGGGGACCATATTATCTTACATCAGTGTGAAAATCAGTGAAGAATGATTAATCTTTTTCATATATTTGTTATTATGTTTACGTAACATATTAGGTTTGGTGTGGAATTTGTTTTGTGTTCTACCTTCAGAGTTCATCAGCTGCTGCCTTCTTTGACACTAGAACTCCGTGCTTTTCATTTTCACTGAAACCCTTATAATAGAACTTACTGAAATGCAGTTACTAGATTCTGAGGTTTATGGACCAAGACTGGCACCTTCTGGTGAGTGAATTTACATTCACTGCAGAAATATGATATCCTAACCAATGGTGCTTTTAGCAATTTGCTATTTAGAGCAATATCCCAGTATCCCAGAGGTTTTTGTGACTTAGTTTAAATATATAAAGTCATCATATTTCACAACACACATACATGAATACAATTATACATAGATATAGAATAATTTACCTATAAGTTAATCACTTTATTAATTAATGGTCATCAAATTGAACAAATTATTACATATAAATTGATTTTTGATTTTGACATTAGGAAACTGGCTAATATGATGGATTTTTAAAGTATAATGGAAGTTACTTGAGCTTATGGAACAACAGAAATAGAATTTAAACTTGAAAAGTGCCGTTAGTGGAGAAATAGAATTTAAACTTGAAAAGTGCCGTTAGTGGAGAAATAGAATTTGAATTTGAAAAGTGCCGCTAGTGGAGAGGTGTTCTAAGACAGTACAGATATGTTTACAAAAGCTGGAATGCTGGTCACTGAGGATCACAAAGCAGAGTATATTTTGCAAACATTTTGGACCTGTTTGTTTGAACTTGTGCCATGATTAGAGACATTTCTGTTCACAGATTCTCAGCTACCAACAGATCCTAAGATAAACTTTGATATTTAGCTGTCCACACCAGAATAACCCATTAAATCTCCATGACAGGAAACAGAAAATCTTCTGCAGAGTTATTTGGATAGATTTTTAATATATAAGTCATAAATGTCACAAGGAGGGAAGAATACACTTTTCTTGTTTTGGGGTCAAACAGCCTAGCTTTCCATGTGCAGCAGCCATCGAAAATGGGAGCAAGACACACAGCGAGTCTCCTTGAAAAGGTGTATGTGCTGTCCAACAGAGTACCTTTCTAACATTTCAGGCAGAGATTGATTTATGCCCTCTAATCCATCCCTACAGTGCTATCCTATGGGCAGATGGCCTGAATTAGAAATATAAATTATTTGGTGGCTGGTTGGAAGGATTCTTAAGTATACTTGATTTCTACCTTTTTTTGTTTATTCATTTTTGTGGTATTGATATTCCTGCATGACCTACAATGCTGGAAAAGATGCATAATCAATGCCCATTCATTAATTTGCTGATCAAAATTAAGACAGCAGTCAAAGGACCTGTCTCACTGCGTTCCTTCTACTCTGAGTTTTGCACTTTCCCCTAGCACCAGTATAAGCCACTCACCTTAAAGGAAATTTATATTAACCCAATTCTAATAATTATGTCACTCTCTAAAACCATTTTATTTTTATCCAATGTTAGTGCCAATTCCACCATTGTTTTTAGGCCTCCTGGTAGTTAAGTGTACAAAGAAAAGAGTTACCAAGTCCAACAGATTATTTCACTTAAGGAACAGCCATCACTTGGCAATTCATTAATGCCTACAGACCCAATTAATCAGCCTAAATGGTTTCATGCTCCATTTTCTTATCCCTTGTGTCACCCAATCCCACCAGATTTCTGCTGAGTTGAACCCCATGCTCACCCAGATGCTCACTCCCAGCACTTCACATTCCTGCTGTGCCTGCTCCCCACATCTCTTCCTAACCAGGTCAGGACAGAGAGAGAAAGAAAACAGTACACCAATTTGTAGTTTTTCAGTCTCAGGCAGCCCCTGGCTGGATGCCATTCACTTCAGGAATAAGGCAACTTGCTGTCCTTGAAATAATAGCATAAGAGCTGCCAACCAATTGTGCTTGATGGGACATTATCGCTGGATAAATTGCTTTCCTACAGCAGTACCATTCACTTTAAGGATTTACTGCAGATAACTATAATGGGAAAGTTGTGATAGTGTAGGGGAGGAAGAGTCTCATAGTTCCAATTTGAAATATTTCTATTTTACTAACATAAAAAAGCTTGATAGAGAGCATACCCTGGAGTATGCCATATATTTCAATGTCAAGAACTCTAGTAAAATCAAGCCGTGTTTCTACAGGTGATGAGCTGGGAGATACAGTTTTGTCCACTGTCCTCTTCACCTTTGTCTAATTTTTTTTATTATTACTGTTATGAAAAGTTAAAACTTGCAACATATATACTGTGGAACAGTACACAAAGCTTATCATATTTTACTGTCTTAAGAGTAGTCTACGTTTGTGTTTACTTTTGAATTATTATAGAGCTATCATTCCAAAGACCGTATCATTTTATTCTGAAAATATGACTTTGCACATTTTTTTGTATGTTTTATTAAGGGAACTGCTAGAACTCAAAAATAAATGTTTCCAGAAAGATTTAATGTTCTTAGAAGATAAAATAACACTGAGTGATAAGATTTGTTTGCTTCCTAGACTTCACTTAAGAACTTTGTGCTGTAATTAGCTGCAGCAAGAAAAACAAGTTGGTCTATATTTCTTCAAGCAACAGTCAAATACAAATCCAGGCAAGTTGCTAAGAATTTTTCATAACCAATTAATGTCTGTCTTTCTACTTAACAAATGTTTTAACATTCATAATGGGGAAAGTGGGATGTTTTCAAGATCAATATCTGTTTTGAATATTTCAGCCAATTAACACACATGCTGGAACATTCTGGCTGCTGTGTAGTATCACAATTCTTTTTTAAAATACTAAAGGAAGTAGAATTTGCTTCATGAGTTTCCTCCTTAATTCTTAATTAAGAATCCATGTACAGCCCAGAATATTATGGTTGTCTCTCCACAGAACAAATACACCAGATAGGATATGTTTTTTGCATCCTTCCCTGGAGACTCCACACACTGGAGAGAGTGGGAGAGCTGTTGTTAGGTGAGACAACATGAGCCAGTGCACAGGGCATGGGACTGCCAGACCTGAAGCCCATCCTCACTTGATATAAATTTATTGCAACTCCATTACACCTTCTCTGTCTCATGTAAGACTACACAAATTTACAGTGCTTGAAAACTGATCCAAGAGAAGGAATTGCTTTTTCCTGGAAATACTTTTGAACTGCTGTTTGTGAATTTGGATAGTTCCATTTTCTATCTAAAAGGAAGATACAGCACTGTTTGAAAAATATGAAAATATATGAAAGGAACTGTGAAAGGAAGAGATTAGCTTTGCTAGCTGAAGTAAAATGCATTCCTGTCTAAACTGTGGGTATCTAACAGTTTTGTTATCAAGGAAAAACTAGACCTGCAAAGTGAACTTACTTGTACTCCGCTCACACAAATCTAATGAAACCTCAGTTACTGCCTCACACTGGGTGTGCCCTGATGCTGACTTCTCCATTACCACCACTATTTTTCCATCCAGGTGTTGCACTGAGCAGAAATTTGTCTTAGATTTTTGGAAAGCATTTTGGGAGTGGTAAGTAGAGAGTCTGGAACAGATATTTTGTGCATTTTCCTGAGTGAAATATCTTTTTAAAAGTTTTTGGCAATTATGGGCAGTAGACTGGATTTGATGGCTCAGCAAGTCTTCCTTCAAAACCATGTTTTTATTTGGCAAAGTACATCTTTATGACTCAGAATCAGATGCCTCGCACATGACAGTTCTGTGACTGTTGTGGAAAAGTGATAAAAAAATTCATTTAAATAATCACAGTATAGATTTTGTAAACTCTGAGCTACTTTTTCTTACAGATCAGACATTTTATCTGAAAAACAGTATGAAATATCTTCAACAGTGGAAAGCTGAGGATATTTCATGTGCAGAAACAGATAATTTTTGTGATAGACATGTTTCTGCTCCAGGAACTCAGAGTTGTTTTTATGACAGTAAAAACATAGAAAGTAATAGAAAGCTGTCAAAATGCTAACAAAACCACTTTAATTTAAACAACAGATTCATTTTATAGTATCTGATTAGCTTGTTTCACAGAGGTAATTTTATAGACTGACACACCACAGTCACTTATTTATGCCAGTGTGATTTAGAATATAAACATGAATTATAGGACTCTTAAACCATCCAGTCTACATCTTTGCCAGACTGTTCTCCATTGTCTATACACCAGCAGGTTTTTTCACTTTCATTTAAATTTTCTTTGTTATAGAGCTTCTATTGCTTCTTTTGTGAGATCATACTGAAAGAAAATAAATCTCTCTGTCAAGAGCTCTTTCTTTGATTTTTCCTTTCGTGATTTCATCCCTCTGCTTCTTTTTACTCCTCTTTTTATTAAGCTATAAAATTTGACTGTGCTGCTGGTTGACTGCACCCCTCAGTAACAGTCTGTCAGCACGTTCCCTGCTGGCCACTCTTTGCCAAGCTGTAGAACTTAGACTTTCCCAAACACTGGTTCCTCACTGCTACTACTGCCCACCACTGAACATTCTTGAGTCCATCTGTATTTTATTGTAATTCGGTGCCTTGAGATATATCCAGTAATACAGATATTTCACTGCGTGAATATATTACAATACTTGCCAGAAGTCCTAGGAAAAGGAAATTTTCACCATATTCTGATAATATTTCTCTGCCTGTAAAGATCACTGTTCCTTGGAGCCATGCCTTGATTGCCACCAGGATTTTCCTGACACTGCAGTTCCTAGGCATCTCCCCTCTGCATCTTGGACTATAGAATCTCTCAAAGTTATTAATTTGAGCCTCCCTACACCTAATGCATACTGATGTTTTACATTTTCTGTTGCTATTTATGATTACAATGCCAAGTCCAACAACATCTTTATAATTTTTCCTTTATCTATTATTTCATAATGAGATAGCTTCTATCATCCCCACAGTGGTCTCTATCTTCCCTAACAGGGAAATTCTGTAGTGTGATTTTGCAGTATTTATCCCCTGAGAGTCCACTTATATGTCATTTAATTTGAATTTTGTCTAAGGCAGCAAATTCTACCAAATACATTATTTTGATTTTCTATTGCATCTATTTCCTTTTGTTTATACACTTTTTTTTTAATTGATACTGTAAAAAGCCAAGTACAATTTTTCTCCAGTTCCTCTTTTAAAAAACCATAGTGTTTATTCAAGATAGAAAAACTTTCAGGAGCTTGAAAAGTGTGATGTCTGTTGGGAGAGCAGCAACACTCTTCCTACAATGCCAACAGCTAACCACATGTGCTATATCCAGGTTCTCTTGGTACCTAGAATTCTTGGTAGAATTAGCTTTGAAGTTTCAGGGGACTGTGGTGAAGTATTTACCAATACTCAGTCATTCACCCTTAGGAACAATCCAAGAACGAGATATGATTGTGAGTTAATAAGTATTACCAGAAAATTTATTGATATTACGCTAGGTATTATTATTATTCTATAATTGATATACTATGAAATAATAAAATGACAATCCATATTTTTTTACTACATTGCAGAAGGAAGAGCTTCAAGAAAAATCGAATTGCACAGCAATTCATGTAGATTAGATAATCTGCTTGCTAACACAGCTGTTCTGGATTTATGGATAGAGTTGAGTATTTTTACACATTATCAGGCCTACTCTGATATAAAAATTTTGTGAAAAGATTCTTCACAGCATCTGAAATTTGGAACAGTTGAGACAAAGACTGTGAGCATTTTGAATCACTAAGTACCAACATGACATTTCATAGTTAATCTTGTCCACATGAGGCCACTTGCTCATTATCAGCAGCAGTCTGTCCTTTATCAGTGCCTGTGGAAGTCAGTGTGCACATCCTCCGCTGGATCAGTCATCCTGACTTCAGTGCAGCCATGGCAGGCAATACCAGACATATAGCATTCCAATGAAAATATTCCACTTCCTACTGCAATAGATCAATACCATAATTAATGTGACTACATTATACTTGGAGCCAAAATTAAAAACAAATCTTATCATTAAAAAAAGTATTGGATCACGGATGCATTAGGATTTGTTGTCAATAATTGTAACAGACCTAATGAGCACAAGTCTTCCTTCACTCCATTTTACTTCACATTAACATAGATGTAGACAACTTGCTGTTATTTGTAAGTTGTTGTTCTTTCATCTCCAGGTCAAAAAATGCAGGGGGAAAAGGTAATGACCTGATTTACATATTGAAAAGTTTAAAAATGCTGCTCATTCCAGCCAGCAATTTCAGCTGGAGAAACTACAGTATCGAATAAAGTTGAAATTCAGACGAACTCTTTCAATTCACTTGAGAAGAAATGGCCCAAATACAAATGAAAATCTATTTACTGCTTTGCCAGTGTAATCAATCTGCTGCTTCGCCATGGTAGAGCTCTTCTTCTCTGTCCTTTAGTAGGAAGCAGAAAGGCAGCCTACAGCTATCTGCAACAGAGTCAGTCACTTCAATTTAACTTTAAAAAAATCTGGCTGGCAGACAGGGAGCTGGTCTCCACAGTGGTAATTTTATAACAAAACACAAGTGTCAGGTAAAATTATATCTGGCAACTAGACTTCTACCACCTTATTCATCCAGTCAGACAAATAGAAATAGTCCCTTCATTAGAGATTATTCATCTGAAACACAGATAATTTTTTTTATTTGTTTCATGTAGTTTACAACATTCTTTCACACACTGCGATATTTCTATGCTTCAAATTTCAAAACTCCTTTAAAAAAAACCCACTTGCTTCAATTTCTTTTTATTCCTTGGTAAAGGGACTTTATTAAAATTATCCTAGATATTATTCCAAACTATAAAAATGCTACCTGACAGAACTGAAATTCTTGAACACTTCCCTCATCTCCTTAAAAATCTGTGCCTGGATGGTCCAGCTGCACCTCCTAAGCTTAGTCAGGAACAGCAGATTCTATGACATGAGAGGGCTACTTACTTTGTAGAGCTCCAAAGAATCCCACCAGAGACAGCAGGATGTTCAAAATTAATGAAAATAATGTATTTAGCAAGCAATAGCTACATTCTCAACCTGCAGTGGGTTTCATCTCATTAAATTTAGAAACCTGAAATTATACATACAAATCTAAGATGGTGACCTAGAGTGCCTTTAGAGTCAATAAAGAGAAACAGGCTTTTCACTGAAAAGAAATAGGTACATCTGTCTCTAGTCAGAGATTTCTGAGAATGCAGATAATTGCCCAATATAAGTGTTTTCTTATGATTCCATCAGAGGGATGTTTTTTTGCTTCTCTTGGTAAGCAGAAGTCTGCAGAGATAGCCTAAGAGTAATTTGTCAGGAGCAAAATTGAAGAGAAATGTGAGGAGTGGCTTTTAAAGTGTTAGGAGAGTAACAGTTAGGAAACACCAGTAATAGGAACATCTAATTACCATGCTGGGAAATAGATATAAATACAAAGCAAAAAAATCTGTAAGCTGAGTATTGCAGTAGTTCTGCTGCTTGGGGAACAAGAAACATCAAAATTATCTCAGCAGAGATTCCCCCTACACTTTTGAATATTCAACAGATCGATAAGGTTTTTACAGACTTCACAGAATTGAATTCTTTCAGTAGTACAGTGCAGTATGTCAATCTTTCCATACTCGGCACTGACTTTTGCAAAACTGAGCTGTCAGAAGCCCTGAAGCAGCCCTGAGTCAATGGCAAAGAGCCTTGGTGAACAGGACAGACACAGCTGCCCCTACTGACACTCCCAGCTTTTTCCACCATCGTTTCATTTCTCGCTGTTCTCACAACACGCAGGTAGGGTCACACGCTGTTGGATCAGCTCTGCTGGGTTAACAAGTTCTCTTTGCCTCTATCCTTTCTGATTACACTCTCAAAACAACGTGTCAGAGAAACTGACAGAACAATGACCTGGCCAACATCTGAAAGAACAACAACAGTTTTCTCATGTTTTTAAGCAGCAATAAAGAAGAAACAGCAAAAAATCTGGTGTGACCCAGGTCTATATATGCTAGTAAACACACCTCAGATATGGAAAGAAAAATGAGGCTGTATATGTCTGGGCTACTGCCATTCCCCATCCCCCTGTAGTGCTTAGTGGAAGGAGGTAGACAAGTCAGGAGTAAGGTTCAGGAAGAAGGGAGATGAAGGAAGAAGGTGTTTTAAGATTTCTTCTTATTTCTTGTTATTCTACCCTGATTTGACTGGCAATAAGTGAACATAATTCCCTCAAGTCAAGCTAGTTCCACTCAGCAAGTGCTGAGTGATCTTTCTGTCCTTACTTTGATCCACAAGCTTTACTTCCCTGAGGGATGGCATGATGAGTGGCTTGGTGGGGACCAGATATTCTGCCAGGGTCAACCCAACCCAGTTACCATTTACCTCAAAGTGCTATTTGTGACATGTCCCATGGGAGCCCTCACTAATAATCTGTTTTCTTAGAGGTATTCTGGACAGCTTTCATGTGATGCTAATTGAAACCTCCTACAATTATCAACTTTTAGATTAAAATGTGATCAGAATAGTACAAAATAGCTGCTCTGTAAACCACAAATATCTATCCACTTGCTAGAGGATTACTTGAACAGCAAATATTTGAACTACTTGAACTATTAACTGCTCATAACATCCTATGACAGCAGGAAAATTATCTTCCTCTCATTTGATCCCCTAGCAGCATCAGAAAGTTCTCTATTTTCCTGCTTTTTATCTTGAAATCCTCTGCAGAATTTGATTACAGGGCCTTACCTACTCATCTAAGCTCTCTGGGATTTTCTTGGAGCTACTGTGTCACACTGTCAAGGGGCCTCCATGTCTTGCCCAAGGAATTGATATAACATAAATGTCCCTCAGAAAGATGTATATACTAGGAATCTATGTCTGAGTCCTTCTGAGTTTGCACTGGACACTACCAAAGACCAGCATAGTCATGATCCTGGCCAATATCTGGGAAGAAAAGTAGTAAGACACAATCTGAATAAAACAACCTTTCAGAACCTCAACATTAAGATAAGAATGAAGACCTTGATTCTGAAGTGCACCTAGTGCAACATGGTCACTTTAACCCATGCCATAGCAAGAGAATGATCCTGTGGCATTGTCCATGTTCCAGCCAGGACAAGTGACAGTGCTGGACCCTAAATGCTGCAGACACACATAGAGTTCTTACCAACTTTTACATAAATATTTTTCTATCTGGGCCATGAAACATGCAATAGGAGAATGAGTTAGAGCAAGCCTAGGGAGCTTGTGCTGTTGAGATGCCAAGGGCTGTGGGATAGCTCTCCTGCCAGGGTGTGTATCTACTCTGTTTGATACAGACAGAGCAGAAATACCCTGATCATGATCAGCTTAAGGATGAGCTTGTGTGTCTACTTGATCTGGCACTCTTCAGAATAATTACCAAACACAATTTTCACAAAGGTACAGTCTCAGAGTACCGTGGGAGCATTTCTGTTCCAATAAGTAGCACATCACTTTGTTCTAGTTTTTACATTAAAAGTCACATATCTTATTTAATTCCCTTCTACCTTCCAATCTTTCTAGACTCTCTTCTATCTTTTTCCAAACTTTCTCTGCTATTAATTTGTCAGAATTATTTTATTTCTGCCTTCTCTCCCAGATTTGATGCCTGTCTCTTTTATCGTAAATAATTTCCTCTTATTTCCCACTTTCACCATTCCCTCAGCCAAATTCCTTGAGGAATTAATGTGACATTATTAGGATATCACTCAGTTTATGGTTTTGTTATATTTTACATCTTTCTCAACATTTTTACTTGCTTCATTGTTTAGATCATAGAATCATTAAGGCTGGTAAAGGCCTTTAAGTCCAACCATTAAAATAACAGTGCCGAGTCCACCAACAATACACTTATGGGACAGCTTCCCAAATTTGGGCTTCCCAAATTTTATCTGTGCTTCCCTTCCTGGCATCCCATTCTCCATTTATTTTACAGGGTAAAAGTTTATGAACAATAAATAAATCTTTGGGAAGCTTAGATCGAAAAAAAAAAAAAAAAGAAAAAAAACATGAAAAAAGCCTACCTGTCAGACAATGAAAAATAGAGATTCAGTTCTGCCATCTACCACAGGCCTCTGTGTCTGTATGACCAAGCTACAGAGTCTGGGGAAGTACCCATTTCTCAAACTCTATCTGTCCAGACACAGAAAACAGCTCTTCTGAAGATGGACAGCAGTGACGTTACAGAAAGCCAAAGAAGATGTAAGCCCCACAGCATGGATTTTATTTTAATAATTTCAGAGAGTCAACAGCGAGACTGTAAAAATTAGAAAAACAGCATTTAAATTTGTACTCACTATTTAATAAGTTACTAGAGGAAGAAATGGATACATTGAATTTGGGGGCTTCAGGAGAGCAGGTAGGCTGGTGAGTTCAGCAAGAGTTAAAGAATGTTGGTTGAATCAAACTCAGCAGAGATTTACTGACACAAAGGAAATTACCATGTTCAAGACAGAAACTACAAATACCATTTAAAGGAGAGATCTGACATGAGTTCATTAAGTAATTTGATTTCCAAAATGGTCTGCATTGTTTCTGGCTCTTCACCAATAGGTAACAAGAAGTGGCAAGGAATCAATAGTTCTGCTAGGGTTGCAAACTGTATTAACAATTTGCCAGATGTCTTCAGTGGAGGGAAGTAGAAAAATGACAAGTTGTCCCATCATCATTCATGTTTAATCTATTATTTTCATGCAGATACTGGTCGCATGCCAGAGGGAGTTTTTAGCCAGTAGAAGTTGCAATAATTAAAACCCAGCCTAGATAGTTCACTATAAATATGGATAATATACAAAATTTCATCTTCACAATGGGTCAGTGCTTTTTTTCCAAACAAAAGATATGAACACAGACCATTCAAACTCTAGATCAAAATTATCATGGAAAGCTAAATCGTTCTGTCTGGATAAAATGCCGTACCTGCTCTAAGGTGGTCCTGATTTATCTTTATTTAACATTTAACTATATACCATAGTTAGAACCATACAGTAGTTTGGCTTGGAAGAGACCTTTAAAGATCATCTAGGCCAAACCCCCTGCAATGAGAGCGACATCTTCAACTAGATCAAGTTGCTCCAATAAACCTAGTTTTGAATGTTTCCAGGGATGGAACATCTACCCTGTTCATTCTGTTCAATCTGTTACGATGTTTCACCATTCTCATTGTAAAAAAATTTGTCATTATAGCTAGTCTAAAATTATCCTCTTTCCTAAACTGCTTCTAAAACCATTCTTTCTCGTCCTATCACAAGAGGCCTTGCTAAAATGCTTGTCCCCATCTTTCTTGTAAGATACCTTTAAGTATTCAAAGGCTGTAATAAAGTGTCCACAGAGCATTTTCTTCTCCAGACTGGACAACCCTAGCTCTCTGAGCTTCTCCTCTTTGGAGAGGATCATCTTTGTGGCCTCCATATGGATGCACTTCAACAAGTCTACGTCTTTTCTGTGCTGAAGGCTCCAGAGCTGAGCACAGCCCTCCAGCTGGGCTCTGACTGGTAGAAACATTTCCCTTGACCTGCTGGCCATGCTGCTTTTGATACCACCCAGGATATGGCTGGCTTTCAGAGATGTGAGTGTACATTGCTGGATCATGTCCAGCCTTTTATCCACCAGTACCCCCAAGTCCTTTTCCTCAGGGCTGCTCTCAACAACTTCCCCCCCTGGAGTGTATTGAACTGGGGGATATCACTTCATATTTGAAATAACTTAGCAGCATTGTGCTTATAAGGACAGAAGTGAATCCAAAATACCTCTCTGATTTAGCCCAGGAGATATTGCAACAGAAGATGCCCTTTAAAGCTTTCTGACTTAACATGAGAGCAATGACAGAATTAGTTCTGCTTCTATTGATGTGTATAAGCCATGGTCGGTAGTGTTGAAAGGCTTATGTGGAGTCAAGAAGCTGCACAGTTGTACTCACTGATGAATGCAAGATGCCTGAGGCTAATAAGGGCTTTGGTGCATGTTCTGTAGGGAAATACCAAGGCAGAGGTGTTAGAATGTGCCTGAAGGTGAAACCGAAAGAGGTGGGAAACAGAAGGACACTGGATATCTGGACCTGAAATAAAATACTCAACTGTTACCATTCAGGAGGAAAATTAACATAGTGAGCTATTTTTTGATAGCACTTAACAGTGAAATGCCTTTCTATACTAAATGAAACATGATAAGTCTTATATGTATCTTAGTTAGGTACAGTGATACAGCCACTGAAATGCTACATGTGCCTACTTAAAAAAGAAGAAACCAAGCCTGCTAATGCCACTATATGCACACATAAGAGTGCATGATTATAGCACACAAGAGAAACATAGCAATCAAAAATGAAATCCTGAGAAATACATTAGTGGTGTCTGAAAAGGGTTTCAGACATCTGGAGATACCTCACAAAATCTTATTATTTGAGTATTACACAACCTTACTCCAACAGCTCTTCTCAGTATGAGAAATACCTCATATATACAATCTTCTGGGGAATCTGGAAAGAGAAATGGATAAGAAAATGGTTAAACAGAGGCATGGTTTTTTAAATTTATATTTAGCAGTAAATTCTCATCTGTCTTTGATTTCATATGGTTCTTCATTGATAAGCTTGGCTTAAAATAAGCATAACAAAACCACGTAAAGGTTGCCTTTCATGTCTGTGAGTTACAATCTTCTTGGCTCAAAATTATTGAACTGAAATGCAGCTTCACCTTATGTGTACAAAAATAAAAGTGTTCTGTTATTGTTTTTTTACCAGTACTGTCACACAATCCCCAAAGTGTCACTGGAATCACACAGCTCCTTCTCTCCAGTTGTCTCCAAGTCAACCTTTTTCTTTGATATAAAATGTAGTTATTTGAAATGAAGTTCAAGTAAGAAAGATCACTCCTGCAATTCCCACTCACCACAATTTTTGACACCTTCCTTAGCCACAAGCATTTTTTACTTCCCCTCTAAAAAAAGAAAGACAAATAAATAAAAAAATCTGTAAAGCAAATTGAAGATTACATTTGAGTTAATGAGTTTTCAGTCTGATCCTGATGGATGAAAACTTCAACATGAGATAGCAATGTGCATCAAAAGCAGAATGACCAGTAGATTCTCACCCTCTATTCTGTTCTTGTGATACCACACCTGGAGTACTGCATCCAGTTCTGAGGACCTTAACCCAAGAAGGACAGTGAACTGCTAGAGTGGGTCCAGAGCAGGCCACAGAAATATTCAGAGAGATGAAACACCTGTCCTACGAAGAAAAGTTGAGAGATGGGGTTATTAAACTTGGAGAAGCGAGGCTCTGGAGAGACCTTATTGCTTATAGAAGGGGTTTAGAGGAAAGATGAAGAAAGAATTTTTGTGTAATGAGTGCTTATAAAAGAGATTGAGAAAGACTTTTTACCAGAGTCTGTCGTGACAGGGCAAGGGGAAATGGTTTAAAACTGAAAGAGGGCAGGTTTAGACAAGTGTTCTGGTTCCAGGGTTAATTTTTTGCAGTAGCTGGGAGGAAGTGTAGCTAGGACACAGAGGTTACTCTATTCCACCTCACAACATTGCTGGGGCAGGGGGAAGGGACTCTGTTCCAGGGAGCACAGGTTCCTTCCTGTGAAGTGTGGCAGGCAGAGAGGTTTGGGTAATGCTGGCTGGGGGCTGGAGAGACTGCTCAGAGTGCCATGGCTGTGGTCAGGTGCTGTGTGCTGGGGATTCCCGGGTGAGCAATAATGGTTCTCTCTTCTTGTACCATCTCTCATTAGTTTTGATGGTGTTACTATTTGTTTCCCTATCTCATTGTTGTAATGAATAAGAAGGCCCCAGAGGTTAATTAAAGCTCCTGTTGTTAATTGTTAATAGTTCTCAGTTAACTCAATTTTGTTGAAGTTCTGTTCCCCCAGTTTTGTGTCCTACTTCCTGTGTCCCCACTTCCTGGTTCCTGTTCCCTGCGTCGGGCATGGCACCCACTGTTCCCATGGGAACTAGCGCATGCAAATGAGGAAGAGACAACAGTAACTAGTGACCAAAAGACAGAGATCCGTGCAACATTAGGAGCTGAAAGTGACCACTGTGAAAGAGCAACATCGAGACGAGCCATCCAGTCCCCTAGACAAGTATGAGCCAAGTCTACATGACTGGAATAGCGCCGAGCAAGACAGAGGACCCTAGACTCCGAGCCATTCTACAGAGCCTTTGGGTGAGGACAAAGGCCCCAGCTCTGCCTGTTTCAGCGACGGACAGATCTGCACCTCCTCCTCCTCAGCTCGTTGTGGGACAGTGGGTGTGCGCATGCATCCCGACCCCCTCCTAGGCCATTTCTTTAATAAAGGCTATTATCTGGAGAAGAAGATCTCCTTGCCCTTTTATTTATCACAATTGTTGTTTCCAGTAAATTGTTCTTATCTCAACCAGGGATCTTCCCCTTTTGTGCCTCCAATGCTCCTCTCCAGCCCTCCACAAGGGGGAATGGGAAGAGGAGGCAGGGAGCAAGCAAGTGAAGCAAGTGGCAGCGTCGTTTGGAGTTTCAGTGGGAACACTGAATTAGGGGGTACCATTCAAAAAAATTCCACAACAATTTGAAATAAGGAAGACATTTTTTACGAGGTTGGTGAGACATTGGAGCAGATTGCACAGAGAACCTGTGAATGCTCAATCACTGGAAGTGTTCAAAGCCAGGTTGCATGAAGCTTTGAGAAACCTAATCTAGGGATAATTGTCACTGTCTGTGGCAGAGGTGTTGAACTAGATGATCTTTAAGATCCTTTCCAAACCAAATCATTCAATAATTCTATAATATTTAAAGTCACTTGGTCCAGATGGACATTATTCATTTATTTTTTTTTCGCTCCACTGGCAAAGTGTAAATCACACCTTTTTTTTAGACAGCAGAAAAAATGTAAGATACCTTAGACAAGTCCACAGCAAATAAACATTTCAACAAAAACTTAATCATAGTAAAAAGGAAATTTTCTCTGTAAAGTTACAGGAAATTGACAATGTCAAATAGTGTTTAATAAGACTCACAGGAATTCAAAGTTATGGTCAGTCTGCAGAGGCAAATAAAACAAAGGATGAAACTAAAATGCTATGTGACAAAAAATTCTTTCTTGATCTCTTACTATTTCAGAATTGTAACAGAGGGTGTGTAAAGGCCTTAGTAGTGCCAATCTAAAAATAATTTTTTTCTGAAATATATGTAAGTTGTATTTGTTAACTAATTAGGGAATATAAATAGAAGTTGTCCAGAGATCTCATAATTGAATACAAGCTGTAACATTTTAATAGAATATTGTTTAACCCTTGGAACAACTGCCAAAATCCTGTCAAATATTTGTAATCTGGATATTTTAATTATCTATTAGAGGTACATTTTAAGATTCATGCTCCAGATCCCAGTCTCAGTGATTCTGGGGTTTGTGGTAGGGAATAAAACTCTCCAAAGCAAGAAAACAAGCAAGTAACCAAAGCCTTAAAAAAAAAAAAAGCCTACATGATTTTATTCCCTGATAAATCATAAATATAAAACCATAAATAATTTACCAAAGTTCATGGCTTAGAATGGGCACATCCTGATTAACTTTGACCATTAAAAAGGACAATAGATAACAGCCAACACAGATGAGCCTAACTGAGACACTAAAACTTAGATCATCTTAAAAGATGGAAAAATAGAAACAATACCAAATAAATAATCAGAAATCGTTAGAAATTACATTATAAATGTAAGCAATCTTAAAAAGAAGGTTTGCTGTCACATGTCATGCTGAAAACAGTGATGACAATGCAGCAATGTTTTAATTATTGCTGAACAATGCTTACACAGTGTAATTTCTGTGTCTCACTTCACCCACGAGCAAGGAGGCTGATAGGACTGCCTGCATTCTAATTCAGAAAAAAAATGGACCAGAGAAATGAAAACTAATTGAAACCAACCAAACAAAAAACCCAACTGAATCACCCACAGACTCAAGAGCCTGGTTACTCTTTTAAGATGAATATTCTGATCACTGGATAGCAAAATCAACTTCTTGCTTGCCTAGTTGTCCTCTGGCATAAGCTAATAAGTCTTTACTCTCTCCTCTACTCTACTCTCTCCTCTACTCTACTCTCTCCTCTACTCTACTCTCTACTCTACTCTGTCCTCCTTCTTCATTATTGCATGGTCTTTCGAGTAAAACATTCCAGGTTTGAATCACCTGAGACTTCAGAAGAGAGATTAAGCAAGAACTAGTGGGATTCTATATATTTTATATAAATATAATTTAGATAAAACAGTGGTTTACCTAAGGAAAAAAAGATAAGCAGTAGCAGAAGCTAGAGGACACAAGACACATCTTAAACATCCTTCTGCCTCATCTGGCAATCTTACCATACCTTACTTGGGAAGCTGGGACCCAGCTTTACATTCTGAAACACTTCCTTTATGCATGCAGATGTCAAAAGAAATTTCACTCTGGAAGGAGAATATTTAGTGAATATGAGGTAGATTTTCTCATCACTTTCTGCTCTAACAGAGCCAGGTTCTTCAAGTCTCATTTTAACTAATAGCAGGCACTCTGAATCTCATCATGTGTCTTCTAAGAATACACTGCATTATATTTTGTAAAAACAAGTTCCAATTAACTTTCATTTACTTCATTTATAGCATAATTATGATTCTGTGATTTGGTATTTGTTTTTGTATTTTGGCCCACGGGAAAAAATTAAAGTGTTTAAATTAAGGGACTGAGGAATACAAACTTCACAAATTCATAATGATATAATGCAGCAGCTAAGTGAAGACATGATTAATTTATTAATTTAGCAACTATTCCTAGGCATTGAGACATCCCTGAGCAATCTGTGTGCTGGAATACTACAATGCCACGGATGACTAATTCACTTACAAACGCTCAGATTGTAATTGAAGTAGGTGGCTTGGAGCACAATCTTTTCTAACTCACACAGAAAAACTACTTTAATGCAAGCTGAAAGAAATTCTTGAATTCTTGAATATTATGGAAAAGTATCTCCACTGCTAAATTATGGTTTTCACTGAGTATACCCTAAGGCTTGAGTAGTAAAAAAAATTGTCTTCAGCGGCTAGTATGTCAATTCAGTATGTGAAAGAGCTCTGCACTTGTAGAGCTCCTATGCAGAGCAGCTGTGCTAATTACTCTGCTTTCCACTGACCTTAAGGTGCTAGAAGAGCAGGCCCTGCACTAGCAAAAATTACAATAGCCTCTAGAGCACGCTGTATTAGATCAGGTGGTAACAAGACAGAATTTTATTGGGAGGTGGCCTTATTCCCATTTTTATCATGTCCAAAACATTGCAACAATTTTGAGCTATGGAACAAACATTTTGCCCCAAACAAGCATGTACTGATCTAAAAACTTAAATGAAAATTCTAGATGAGAGGGCAGAAAATATGTTCAGAAAATTAAGTGCCATATATATATTACAAATGTACTTGCTGCAGTATATGTAAATTTAACAGAAAGAAAATAATCCACATGTGTAAATTCTATTATTTTTATCTAACAGTTTTTGAGAGAAATCAAATCTTAACTGTTCCTTAAACAGCACCTGAGAATGGCAAACTCAGCATAAAAAGAAGTTGAGTATCAGGGAAACTCAGCTCTCTCAGGAGTACTTTCACTACCTCATTGCTGATCTGCAGTTACAGTAAAACCAGCATGGCCAGGTAATAACCATCATTATGTCACCTGTCTTTGAGGTGACATGATTAAACTCAGGTTTTATTTTTCTCTGTTGCAGGTTGACCAAATCAGGTTAATTTTTCAGCTAGTGCTGGAAACAAGAACCAAGCAGAACCAAGGCAATTTTACAGGTACTGAACAGTGCAGATATGCAGAGAGTAGAACTGTGAGAAGTGTTATTTTGTAATTAAAAAATGGAAAATGTGGCTAAGGTGTTTATTTTTTTTTTATTCACTGAACAAGAAGGCAGAGCTATAGCAGCATGAATAGAGAATATTTTCTTTTAAAAATAATAAACTTTTAAACTTTTCCTTTCCTACTTGACTGCATGGCCTTGATCTGGCTGGTCAGTGTTAAAGTTAGCACATAAATAGATAGAATAATAATATAACAGACAAGGATCAGGTTTAAATTCCTTGTAAATATATCAATTTCATTTGACAGTGACGTGAAATTTCAGTTCTTACATAGAGAAAACATAGAAAATAACTGCAAAGAATACAGTTATTTCTCTTTTTCTGTCTTGCACCATCATTCTTAGTTATAGGCTAGTGGCAGTGAGATGCCCTTGTGAAGCCATATTGTGGAGATATATATATACCTATAGATATAGATGGAGATAGATATACATATATATATATATTAAACACAGGGTAATTTCTTAAAAGTGTGGGTTGGGTTTTTTTATTTTTACTTTTATCAGAAGTTTTCAGCTTTTTTATTTAGTTATTTTCAGGATGAGAAAAAAATAATCCCCCAATTAAATTGTTTTAAATCCCTTAGATAATAGATGGCACTTTTTTTTACAACATAGGACTCCAACTCTGTCACTAAAGCAGCATTAGTACAACTAGAAAATTACTATCCATGTCAATAAAGACTCTATCAGGTTAATAATTTTACCATATCACAGACAAGTGTCCTACTTAAAAGACACTAGGATTCTTTTTTTTTTTTTCCTTTTGTGAGTTCTAAACATCAATTAATCCTGGGGGACAATCAGATTCTTGCTTTGTCTATATTGTTTTGTTTCCATTACATTTTTAAGTTAGGCTATTTTTTGTCAAACTTTTGCTTGTACAGATAAAAACTTTATTCAGATCTCTGTGAAAGCCCCTGTTGAGAACACACCTGAAGCTGATTTTTGAAACGTAGAAAAGAGCCTAAAATCACCCTCAGCAGACTCTAAATTGGACGTGGTTGAGAGCTGTGGGAGGAAAAACCTAATAGAAAGATCCTAGAGGATAATGAAACATTTTTACCTGAATCAGCTTTCATAGCTGGTTTCATTGCCTGTAATATTTTTTGGTTTTACAGTTTAGTCTTTATGTGTTATTTACTGAACTGTTCTGCATGGTACGTACATAATATCTTGCTGTAATTACTCACACCTCACCATAAAGAATCCAGATTTAATTCTGCTGGCATTTCAGGGTGTAATATCTGTAGAAGATTAGCTTCATCTCCTTACTACCATGCTGTCACAGGGAAGTGAAATTTTCTTGAAACATTTATTAGGATTAAATTCTTATGGTACTGTTTTCTGATTTCAATGAAAAATGAAATGCTCATTCCAATATATGGCTTGGTCAACAAAGATGCATTAGTGCTTAAATTCTTCCAGCACTGGTGTGAGTGGGACATCTGCATGGTTTTGTGGGGATGGGTTTCAGTTTCTGAGTAGGGCACAAAGATTTACTATTCCACACAGAATCTTAAGACACAAGTAATTAGATTCCCCAGGAGCCCAGAGTGATGCAATATCTTGTCTTGAACATTAACTAGAACAAGGTAGCTCAGAAGGATAAAGAGATAACAAGTCAAGTCCTTGCTGCCCAAACCACACAGTATTTGTCATGGCATACAGAAATTATGGAGTCTTGTGTGGTATCCCAAATAAAATCTGTCAAGCTTCAGACATTTGAGCAGAATTATTGTCTCAAGGACCAGAAAAAGGTGTGGAAAGGACAAAATACGTTTGTATCTGGACTGAAATCTGTCACCAGGGTGCTTTACCACCACACATCACCTCCTGACTGGTGTAAGGGAGGAGAGAGGTAACATGTCAGGGGAGAGACATTTTCTCCATTACATGTTCCAGCTAGATCCCACCCTTTTCTGGCCTGATCACACATTTCAATCCAGGACACTGGGGCATAACCTCCTCTTTAAATGTGCAGGAATCTTCCCTGACTAGTGGGCTGCCATCAGCACCAAAAAGCTTTCTTGCTTGGAATGCAGCAGTCAGCAGCTCAGGAGCTGACCAAGCATCCCTTGAAGTGTAACTCCACTGGTGTCATTGAGTTTGGGATCAATAGCAGCTACCAGAGGTGTTGAGTGAGTAAAATCTGTGTGCTGCTTGTGTGCATGAATTGCATGTTAACATTTACACTGCAGTGAACAGAAATGATGATTAGAAGGGAGGCCACAGTGTGACTCATATTATATGTTTCTGAAGGTTTTCCTTATTGTTCTACACACTGAATCCTTTCAAACTATATACCTGACTTCATACTTTCACAAATCTATACTCTTGTACCAAAAAGAAAATAAAGAGTAAATATTGTAAAATTAAAAAAAATATTTTGCTTTTACATATTTTTAATTGAGTAGCAAGATGGCTTTGTAATGAAGAATACTAGTAAATTGAGAAGTCTCATACAGCTTTCTTGAACTCCATTTATCTACAGGTTACTGCTTCACTAAAATAATTTCATTTAAAAATATCCATTTTCTCCAGCCCTCACTGTCTGTGCAGGTAGGTCAGTGACTTACCTCTGTGCTATTGAATTCAGCATAATGCTTCATTTACCTTCAGCAACCCACGCACATACACGGAACAGCAGCTTATACGCATTTTGTAGCACCACCCTTTGTTCACCAAGCTTTTATCCAGGAAGCAAACTGACCCTACAAACTTTAATTTGTCATCTTCTTATGGTGCCTGGTGAGATAGAGTCCTTTGAGAAGGTAAAAATAGATGAGGGTAATGATCTGGGGAGATGGATACTGTGAGGAAGAATCAAAACTCATGAGTGGGAAGTAAAGATGTGTCAATATTTTGTTATTTAGAAGCATTCTTTCTCACATACTTCACAAAACTCTCTCAAACTGAGTTACAGTTTTAATACATTTAAGACCATCATATGTTCATTATATTGGAATTTTTCTAGAGGTAATATTTCAGCTTACATTTTTTAAAGCCTAAACCTTCTGTCCTAAGTAATTCTCTTTGAAATAGAAGTGAGGGTTAGAATTCTGACCCTGATTGAGTGATTGGAAGCCAGAAGGGCCAAATTTCACGTCCTTAGTTTTGTGCTGATAATGATGCCACAAAAAAGGGGGAAAAGTTTATATGGAGTAGGCATGAGTAACCATGAAAAAAATATAATGCACTATAAAGTTTTCATAAATACCAATTTTTGAATTTCCTGTAATTATGTTGGTATATTACATGTAAACAATGCTCAAATTTTGCTTAAAAATTGCAAATTAAAAAGTCACAACTGTATGAAGTTATAGAACAACTTAACTACAGTATTCTCTACAAAATCAAATAAATTTTATTTCTCCATCCTATTTATGTGAATCATCTGCCTTCCATTTACAAATATTTTATTGATGGTATAGCAGTCCTCATAAAACTTTATTTCCTTTTTATTTCCTTACTTTACTCCTGGCACATTTGTTGCCACATTATTAGTCACCATTATTTACTCCAACTTACAGAGCATCTCTTTGTATAAAAGTACTGGTGAAATCACTTGATTGGCAAATCCTAAGAGCGTGTCCTTCTAACTTGCACTTTTTTTTCTAGTATAGGAGGGATGGGATGGCAGGAGTGGCATCTCTAAGAAGCCAGGGACTGCCCCGTGGCAGACACATCAAATTCCAGTTGAGTCTGCAGTGGCAACCTGTCCATCACAGGACACAGCTGTGCCTATCAGCAAAGCCACGGTCCACCTGGGAAAACATATTTAAGAAATAGTAGAAAACCCCATGGTGGGAGGAGGAAAGAACAATAGAAATCAGAAGCAACAGAAAGAACACTAAGGTCAGAGGAAAAAGGTGCTCCATGGTGGAGAAGGCACACCCCAAAGTATAAGCACCTCTTGCAGCTTGACTATAAGTTGATGATGCCTAAAGAAATTTTTTTTTTTTGCTTTTTTTATATTTTTATATATTTGTAGCCTTGTTGATTTTTAATATATAGTTGGTTTTAATATATAGTATGGTTTCTAGTACTTTCCCTGCCCTTTCTTACAATAAGGTTATGTTTACTAACATATTTTAATATTCTGTTTGGTCTTATTATTAGAAGAAAAATTTGGACAAGAACATCTTGTTTTCCACCAGAACATAAGAGGTATAATGAAAAATGGGACAAAGAAGCCCCTGGACCAACTCCAAGGGGCTGATTCAAGGGTGGGTTGCTGGGGAAACTGATCTCCTCTTGGATGCACCTGTTAGATATACTAATTTATAAACCTGATAAAATCTGTAGAAATACTTTATTGTGCATAAGCAGAGCCATATTTGTGCACCTGAAAGTTTTCATTAAAGAGCTTCTTTTTATATTATCTCTCTTAATGCCATTGGGAAAGTTTTGTGGTTTTATTCCAGGAAACCATGACACTGTAGCAAATACTTCCCAGCAAGGACTATGGCCCATGGAGGACCCGTGCCAGACCATAGGTAAAGACGAGAAGGAAGGAGCAGCAGAGAGAAAATGCTGATCCTGACCTTCTGCACCACTGCTGCCTCTCTGAAGGGGTCAGAGAGGTGTCCAGAGTGATGAACTGAACTGGATAGCTATTGGGAAGGGGAGAAGAGAGTAGTCTGAAGTGAAGGTCAGGAAAGTGGGAGGAATGGTGTTTTTCCTTAAGAGTTTTAAAAATTTGCCTATTTAGTCTGTTTATTTCCCAGTAACCAAACTAGTAAGTAAATATTTATGTTACCTGGGTGAATCAAGTTAAATTTCCCAAGTCAAATCTGGTTTACCCATGACAGTATAGAATCATAGAACGCCAAGGGGTTGCAATGGACCTCAAAGATCATCTAGTCCCAGGACTCCCTGCCATAGATAGGGACACCTCCCACTAGACCAGGCTGCTCAAGGCCTTATCCAACCTGGCTTTGAACAGTGACAGGACTGGGGCATTCACAGCCTCTCTGACCAACATGTTCCAGTGTCTAACTACCCTCAAAGTAAAATATTCCTTCCTAACAGCTAACCTAAATTTCCCCTCTTTCAATTTGTACCCAATACTCCTTCTCCTGTCACTACACTTTGAAACACAGAGTCCCTCTCCAGCAACCCCACAAGGGCTCCCTTCAGACACTGAAGGTGCTGTGAGATCCCCACATAACTTTTTTTTCTCCAGGCTGAACAGATCCAACTTTCTCAGCCTGTCTTCATAGGGGAGGGGCTCCAGTGTTCTAATCAGCTTCGTGGCCCTCCTCTGGACTTGCTCCAAGAGTTCCATGTCCTTCTTCTGTTGGGGACACCAGAACTGTATGCAGTACTCCAGGTGCAGTCTCACAACAGACTGTATTATTTAGTAATTGATTTCATTTCTTTTATCTTGGCCCATGAGTTTTCTCAGCCTCATTTTTCCTACTCTCTCCCACCTCCTGTTGGTGGGTGGATGCTCAACTTCCAGCTGGGGCTAACCCACTGCAACTTCCAGTGAGAAAGCATTTTACATCTTATTCTCTTCATCCTATTGGTGCACATAAATATATCAGTCTCAGAGCTTTTCCTCAGAAATAATTTTTTCTCTTTCAATGTATAAAACGTGTGATACCTTAAGACAAATACCCGAAGTTAGAACAGGCATTTGAACAGCAAAAAAAAAATTTTCCCCACTAGCCCTAGCCCTGCCTGCCATTGCTCTGAATGCTACTTCATTGCTTAAAGAACAGTAGGGAAAGTCTAAATCTAAATACTACATAATATAATCTTTCTCTTCATTGGCAAGGAGAAGCTCTTCCACTGTGGATCTAATGGATTCAGAGGATCTATTAATGACTTGAAACAGCTATTGGGAAAGGCATCATGTCCCAGGCATTTATCTCATTAAAGTAAAGAGGAGCTTGGCAGTCAAAAACTCTTCAGGTTTTTATATTTGCAGGAAAAGCATAAGATACTTTTGGCAGCCAGCTTAAAAGGCTACAAATATAAAGTGAATGAACACTGCTGCATGGGGCATGAATGGCAGGGTTTAAGCCAAAGGAGGCTGCAGTGCTGACCTGGGTGGGTCAAGATTTAAGCCCAGCCAGTAATCAAATGCAATACAGCCACTCATTCCCACGCTGGTGGGATGGGAGAGAACTGTAAGGGAAAAAGTGAGGGAACTCGTATGTTGAAATAAAGTTTAATAGGTGTAGCAAAAGACACTCACACAAGCAAAACGAGACAAGGAATTCATTCCCATGAGCAGGCAGGTGCTCAGCCATCCCAAAACCACAGCTCTATCACATGTGACACTTAGTTTGGAGTATAAACCCCATCACTCCCAATGTTACACCCTTCTTCCTTTTCCCCCAGTCTTATGTGCTGACCATGACTTCATATGGTATGAAACATCCCTAGGGTCATTTAGGGTCAGCTGTCCCAGTTGTGTTTCCCCCCAGTTTCCCATGCATCCCAAGCCTCCTTGCAAGCATGCCAGTACAAGGAGCAGAAAAGGCCTTGGCACTGTGCAGGAGCTGCTCAAAAATGACAAAAATACATCTACACTTCAGTTGTGCTGTTTTGAGCACAAATCCAAAACATAGCTCACTACCATGTCAGAAGTGGCATTTGGATGACAAACTGAGTTTTAAACATAGCCTATTTACTAACAGCCTGTAGGCTTTGAGGCTGTGCTCTAAGACAAATGAAAAAAATATAGGCCTTAGGTATATTTCTAATTATGTGAACCTCTCAGTCAGTCTAAAAAGAAACCAGTAATGCAAGAATCCACTGAAAAAACAGCAATGATGGTTTTCAGTTATTCTGAGAGGTAATACTTGAATCATCTTGCTCTGAAACTACATAAAATCATCATAAACACTAAGCTCATATCCTGCTTTAGGAAGAAATTAACTTCACATAGCACAGACTGAACAGATGCATATTTCTTAGAACATGCTGCATCATTCAGCTGTTATTTGTGTCTCTATCATAGAAATGACTCCCTGGTCACTTTGCAAGTAGACTTTTCTAGACCATTCTGAAAAAAAAATGCTCATATATCTACTCATTATATGCACTCAAGTCTAGTGTAGTAGTACTTAGCAGTCTGTACTAAGGCAAAATGGGTTTAGCCTTTAGGTGTGTTAATTTAATTTCACTTAATAGCATATTCAATTCTATACAGTTATTTAAGCCAATCAAAATATGCTAATTTATAATACCTGTTTCCTGGCCAGAGGTGAATATTGTAACATGGCATCAGTCTCATGCTTGTTCAGGGTATTCCTCCTTACAAACACAGTAGAGAAACACAGACATGAACAAGTACAGCTTTAAATTAGCCAGCAGGAGAGTACTGATAACACAAGACCCTAAGGTTACTTAGGGGTTACTTCACCTAGGTTACTTCACCTGTTTCTCTCTTAAGTACTCTCTTTGAAAGTACTTGTTAAGTGGGAAACTAGTAGAATGCAATCCATAAAGATCTACTACCCAGTCTGCATTATACACATCTCAACAACATCTTTTCCTCTCTGAAGCACTATTAAAACCACATTCTTGCATATGGATAAAGACATTGACTATAGTCACCTATTTCACGAATCTCTTCTAAGAGATTCTTGAAAATCTGGATATTTTTACCCCTCAGACAAACACTTCTGAATATTATGGACATGAAATGGCAAACCAGTTCTTCCAAAGACATCCACTTAGCCATTTTGTTTAGTTTGCAGTATTGTCTTTCATACAGTAAATTTATACTTTTTTAAATAATGCTAATACAAGAATAAAATGTTTTTCAGATATATGCCTGGCTGTGTTTTGAGGTAGATTAGATGTAAATTGAATATATGTCACAAAACTAATATCAATGGGTCTACTAAGTGGTTACACCAGACTTATAACACTGACCCCAGCAGACAGAATTCTCATTATCAATCAGTTGCTAATGTGCATGCAAGGAGGACAACATTCCATTCTGCATTCATTTGTTATTTATCTTGTTCATTTAGATTGCAAACCCGTAAGGGTAAGGCTGTCTATCTCTTTATACATTATGGTGGTGTGGGATTTTTCTTGGGACAAGATGACTTGTAGAGGTATCTAGACAGACAGGAACATTTAGCAATCTTCAGTGGCAAGATTGAGCAGTGTTGTGCAATTCTGGGCCCCACAGTTTAAGATGGATGTGAAAGTCCTTGAATGCATCCAGAGGAGGACAACAAAGCCAGTGAGTGGGCTGGAAGAAATGTCTTGTAAGTAGCAGCTAAGAACTTTGAGCTCATCTAGTTTGCAGCAAAGGAGACTAAGGAACATGAAGATGGAAGTTCTAAGTAATTCTCCCTGGTATCCAGTGCAGTGGATATATGCTCTAGGATGAGTGGGAAGGTTCAAAGATGAATAATTCTGAACCTCAGAGGAGGTTCAGACTGAACATTAGAACATTTCTGTACCAAGAGGGTGAACAAACACTCAAACAGATTTCCCATAAAGATGGTTAAATCCCCAAACCTGTCAGTGTTTAAGAAGCATTTGGACAGTGCCCTAAA
The DNA here is from genome assembly GCA_013397155.1 of Irena cyanogastra. NCBI lineage: Eukaryota > Metazoa > Chordata > Aves > Passeriformes > Irenidae > Irena > Irena cyanogastra. Next base: position 343,719 of record VWZV01011995.1, on the reverse strand, counting down.
TAACATTGGTTTTTTACAGGTTTTGGTCAGCCATGAAGTGGTCAGGCAGCTGATGATCACTGCAGGTCCCTGCCAAGTGAACTATTCTATTCTATTCTATTCTATTCTATTCTATTCTATTCTATCCTATCATATTTTTATCTGCCTAAAATATAAGCAATTATTCTAAGCTCATCACCTTCATCTAATGCTAAGGTTCAGTTTGGAGACTGGTAGAGGGAATCAGCCTCTGGATATTGTTGTGTGTCTTCATTGCCTTATGGAGTTGGGGAACATCTATAGCCAGCCTTGGCCTAGATGGCAAACATTAGGGGAGGAGAATGTCATAATCAGTAAGCAGGTTGGCTAAAGATTCTGAATTCCTATGTAATAATAATGGCTACTATAACTTCTAATTTAGGATCATGCTATCATATATGGCAATTCAGCTTCCATAAGGGTGTTTATTTCCAAATATCTTACTATTATCTTGAGCATTTCTTCAGTTTTTGTCTATGTTTTTACTTCTCTAATCCATCCAAATCTTTCTGCTCTCTCTTATGATCTGAAGCAAGCTGAATGATTCCTCATAAAAAGAACTGCCTTGCACAGTAATTACCATTACTTTATAACCTTTGCCAGCTTCACATTTCAGTCTCAACAGGTAATTAGATCCAAGTAGCTCAGAAAACTTTAACATTTATATATGAGTTACATTTTCTGACAGGAGAAATTCAGCAGCTCTTACTTGTAGTTCCCTTCTCTATTTTAACATGAAAATACAGAAAATGTTTGAGAACTTTGAAAGAGGAAATTCAACTGTGCCTATGTTCAGCTGCTCCACAGAAATCAAACCTGTGGAGTTATGCCAGCTCAGACATCTGTCTCTGACTTCAATTTAAAAAGAAAAGGTTTTGGTTATACTTGTTAATATAAACCATTTGTAGTTTCTTCCTGTTGGCCTTCTTGTGTTTATGCAAGATGCTGCTTAGAATCATTATGGAAGTTCTAGTTATTTACCTGTAAATAATGTATAATGAGATTAATTATCTATGTGTCTCTGCAGTGAACTTGTAATTTCATAGAAAATTGTGACAAAAAATTGAGGGATTTGGAAGGGTTAATTTATGGATTGGGTATGTGTGCTGTTTAGGGGGATTGTTATTGTTTGGGGTTTTTTGCCTGGGGTTTTCTTGCCTGGAGTTTTTATTTCATAGCAATTTGTGATTTGAATGTGTGCTCTCAGACCATAATAGAGTGGCTTTGACAGTGTCATTTTATCTGTTCTGATCTTTCTGATCTTTCTCTGCTTTGTGTTCCTCCCTAACAATTTCAGATGATCTACCCAGAAAGGTATGTGAGGAACATGAGAAAAACTGGCAATTTATGTTAGACAGAAGAATCATTCCCACTTATCCCTCATTAAGCTTTGATCCTGCAAATCAAATTCCTGGGCTGCACAGGACATCTGCCCAGTCATAACCCATTACAGCATCAGAATGAAAATAGAGACTGAGAAAGACTGGCTGAGAACTGTCAGTCAGTAAAAGAATTCAAGTGCTTTTCACAGAAAGCAGATGAAAAGTATTCAGCTTGATAAAATCAGAGAGCTGTCCATTCATTTAGTCATTTAATAGGATGGAAAATGAGGCCCATGTAATTTTGGTTTACAGGCATAGAAGAAAAACACTATAATTACCTATTCTGGAAAATGAATTGCATTGTAAGGAAAAATAATTTCATTATTTTGAGACCTTCTGTGACTATCTCTGTATAAAAATATAAACCATTATGTATTATAAATGTCAAATTCCACAAGACACCAGTTTACTAAATGCATAACTTAGATATGTTGAAGTTAATTAAATCTAAGGAATCTAAAAACAGTAATGGAGGAGACCCTGAGGTCTGATATCTTTCTCTGAAAATATACAAAAATATATTTTATTGCCTTGCTGGATGCATTTTCAACTTATATTTATTTTTATACGATATGATAAAGAATGTACATCTTTCAAGTACCATTACAGAGAGGAGAAAGCCATTCATTTTTACTTTTGTCTTGTGTTGCACAATGTCTAGAAATTAAGTCACATTCCAAAATATCTTGGTTTTAGTGCTACATAAAAGAATGTAGATGGGAAGCTTCTAGATAGTTGAAACCAAGTGAATTAGTAAGAGATGATAGCAGAGGTTTCAACATGTCAGGCACAAACTGTCACATTGGGGAATAAATATCCAAAGTATTAGGTCTCCCCCACTCAAATCCATCTTCAAATCAGATGTCAAAGTGTTTTTATGGTGCTTTTCTGCCTGCTAAAAGGTTTATTGCCACTAACAGGTCAAGATTCTATCATTCCTATTTATAGTGTGACCACACTTACAGACCAGTTGCATTGAATTTATTTTCATGTCTAACAAAAACAAGATGGAAAACTCCACCAGAAATTAACAGCTTGTTTTCAGTGACAGTGCCTGAGCAATAAAATTTGGTTCACTGTTAACAGGCCTAGAAATTTACAGAATAAGGAGGAAGTTGTTTGAAAGATCCTTAAGGAGCACATGGTACTAAGAAAGGACTTAAACTTGTTTAGTGAGAGTCTTGTTCAACACAGAAGTGTGAAATACAAGACTACTGATCAGGGCATGATGACACTGAAAAACAATGCATGAGAAGAAAACAATAATGGGTTGTTTTTTAGCAAATCTTGGGAGAACAGTAAAGAGGGGGAAGTTATATTTGCAGGAAAAAAAATTAAAGAAAAAAGTAAAAAATAAAACATTTGCTAAAAATAGGAGATACAGAGAGGAAAAGGTGCATTGTAGCTCCTTATTAGATGAGAATGAGGAATAAAGATTTGTATAAGCTACACACTGTGGATGACACTTCAGATAGTATCAATATCAATGGCAATGATACAAAATGAAAGAATAAAATAATTATTTACTTATTAAATTAGAAGTCAACAAATAATACAGTCAGTTTTTAGGACACAAACAAATTAGTTAAACAAGAAGACATGTAAAGAGTTTGGCAAGGGTTCCCCATGCCATAGTGCTTAGGACTGAAGTGTGAAGAACACATGAATTGTACCTTCACAGTCAAGTGACTTTTTTTCCCTCAAGTTGGCCTCTTCTGGCTTTAGGTATGAAAGGTCTTCAAAGCACCCAAGTCTATTATTTATAGAGTTTTGAACCAGAAAAGGGTTTTGAGTGTGAGGCTGTAATGGTCAATGGTAGATAGAGTAGTTGTGTAATGTCTCCTTTTTAAACACTATTAAGGAGTCATAATCAGCCACTCATTGCTGCATAATATTAATGAATGACTGTGAAATAAAAATTTACTGAAAGATCCTCTTTATCCAGGTAGCTAAACATTAATAGTGTGGAAAAAATGATTAAAGTAGAAATGGAGCAGTGTGCTCTTCATCTAAAACACATCTAACTGTGTCCTGGTTTGAATTAACAAGATGACAACCAGCTGCTCAAGGCAAGTGATAATTCTCCTCCTCTCAGCTCTGTGGCACCACGTCTGGAGGGTTGTGTCCATCTTGGGGCACCCCACTACAAGAGAGACTTTGACATTGCAGGCGAGTTCAGTGAGGAAGATTAGGTGACAGAAGCATGTGGCATGCGGTGAGAGGTTGAAAGATTTGGACCTGTTTAGCCTAGAGAAGAGGAGAGGCAGAAAAGACCATTCCTGCAATTACCTCATGGGAGAATGAAGTAAAGGTGCAGGCAGACTCTTTAAGAGATGCACAACAAGGTGAGAGGCAACAGATTCATCTTTCAGTATGGGAAAATCATCAGAAAACTACTTTCACTCTCAGGGCAGTCCAAAATAAGAATAGGCCAACCTTGGAGATAAACAAAACTCAAATGGACAAAGCCATGAACAAGATGATACAAACAATTTGGAACCACTCTGAGTGGAGATTTGGACAGGAAATCTTCTGGAGGCCAGCTCTGATGTAAATTACTTCTATGCAATGTTTCTGTGCAAGTGAAGTCTGGGCTTGCAACTTTCAGCCTGAAGTATTAAGGAAACTAAATAGAAAACTTTAAATACTAATGCCGATCTTGTGCAAACACTAGGAATTTAGAACTGAGAGAATAAAAATTGTAGCAATTTTCATTTAAAAATCACGTAATGAGACAAGAACCCGAGCAATTCAAGGAAATATGTAGGAAAGTATTAGAGAACATGTAAATGTCATGAATTCAAAAACAGGTTGAAGAAAAATTAGTCATATAAAACAGACAACCTGGATTTATTCAAAACTTTATGAATAAGTCTGGTTTTTTTTTCTCCTTGCACCAAAATAACTACACAGTAGAAAAGGGAAAAGACATAGATTTAATAAATTTAGAACTTTGATGACTGCTGTGCAAGAATCTCATCAGAAAACTAAGAAATTTGAATTAGTTGTAGTAGGTGTACATCTGAAAACTACAGTCAAAGAAAACTTTTTATTCATCATCAAACTGTGAATTAACTGAACATGGCATCCCATAGAGGTCTGCCTTTGTCCCATTAGTATTTTCATTAATGATTTGCATGATGAAAGAGCAGGAAGATTGTTAATTCTGCAGGGGCAGAGTGCAAGGAATCCAGAGAATATGATCAAAATTATCCCAATAAGCTGAAGAGCTGAATTGAACTCCGATAGACAAAACTCAGTAAAGGCAAATGTAAGTACAGCTGAACTGATATCTCAGTCACAGTTGAAGGGTGCACCAAAAAGGACAAAAAAAGGGGGAAATAAATGGCTAGGCAGCAGTATGGGATATTCAGAGGATTCTATTGGATCACAAACTAAATGTAGTATGATGCATTTTCTTTCTAAAAGTATTGCTTTCACTCTGGAAAGATCTTTTTTTTTTCTGGTTTATTTAGAATTGTTGAGGCCTTGGATGAAATAACAAAGTTTACAGAACAATTGTTACAAATGATAATAGTGAGCTGGAAGGAATCCACAGGAAATAAGAAAGTGCTAAAATATTGGAAAGTATGACCTGCCTGCCTGCAAAGAAAGATTAAAGTTGCTGGTTTCCTTTAGTCTTAGAAAAGAGACAGTTGAGTGTAGATATGACAAGCAGCAGACCATGTAAAATGCCAGTGGGAAGTGGATGATAATAATTTTTTCTCTACTGACAAAGCTGAAAAAACAATGGGTTGTTAATCTAATCAGGCGGAAAATGTAGGTTGGATATTAAGCAAAAATGTCAAAATGCTTCACTGCTGAAATTCAGAGACAGACTTTGTAAGAATTTTATGAATTTTCTTTCCCTTTTGGATTTAAAAATGAACAAGATCTCTTGGAATTTGACTATGAAGACTTGATCCTACCTCCATACAGAGGCTTGTGGTGCCCCTGAACCCTGAGACCTGGGTGGGGCTGGACTTCAGTCCATACACCCACATCTGCAGGGCAGCACACACTGAGCAGTGACAGATCAGAGAGCCCACCAAGTGATCACAGGAGTTTCATTTGGTTGTTGACAAAGAAAAACGTTCTTCACTTCACCAAGGTTTCCTTATGGTCCTGCTTGTCTCAATTTCTAAATTCTGTGTGTGACAAGTATAAAAAAATGCCTTACTTTTTTTTTTCTTAATATTCCAATGAATTTAAACCTCTGTTTTGTGGGACAGAACTCAGGCAAGCACAGAAATCATTAAGTAAAGAATTACAAATATTACATGGTTAGAAAATGAATCAAGAATATTTTTAATAGGAAAAAATTAGACCAGTAGGCAAACTGACTCAAAATTAGCCCAGCAATTACTCTGATCTGTAGACAAGCCATTGAAGAACGGATTAATTACCCTAGCAGAAAATTAATTAAGTTAGGCAATGAGTCAGATAGGAATAATTTCTGAATTAATTGAGTATTCAGTCCTCTGACTTGTGTAACAGAGAGCAAGGGTGATAGGCTGGAAACACAATATAGTTACCAATATAGAAAGTTAAGTTATCAGATTATGAAAGGAAATGGGATTTATTTCTGGCAACACTAGCCATTGAAACCGCAGAGATGAAAATCTAGGAAGAACTGATTTTTATTATTCTGTCAAATTAAAA